>NADL03000852.1:0-507088 GCA_002205965.3 Kappaphycus alvarezii
CGTCTAGTTTTGCCTTGACACCCTCTCGTCCTTGCCGTCGTGTCCTGTTTGCAATCGCTCAATCGCTGTTGCGTTGCTCACGACTCGGCTGCCGTTGTCGTACCCAGCTGTGTCGTGGGCGGTTGTCGTGCAGAGGTGCGCGGAAACGATGAGTGCTTGTGCAGCCGACGACCACGTGTTGGCGTCGGGAACGTTTGTCAAGCTTCATTCTCTCAAAGGCAGGCCGCAGCTCAACAATCGCTCCGGTTTGATTCTTCGCACCAATCAAGTCTTAGAGCCTGTGCGCCATCTCGTCTATCTCCCACCCTCCAACAATATCCCGCCCGAAATTGTGAGAGCAAAGCCCCAAAATATTGCCGTCCATCACGCCCCATCCAGCCCCACTCCGCCCACGCCCCCGCCGCAAGTCGTCCTCAAACTGGCCAAAACCAAAATCCGCGATTTCACTACCCCGCATTCCGACGCCCAATTTACCCCGTTCGGAGATGAAGCCCCGTCCTATCTCTTTCCCGGCATTCCTGCAGCTCAAAAGTCCTCCAATGTTTTGCTGTTTGCAAGCCCCGATATTCGCTCTGCGCTCTACTCGCTCGCACGCGATGATGTTCAACGAACAAGCCCCGTTCGAAAGAACATACGCTTTTCATTTGGCGAAACACACCCCAGTGTCCTTGCGCGCCATGTCGTCATCCTATGGTTAATGACAAAGGGGTGCGCCAGCGTGGAGACTATTTTCGAGATTTGGTTTTCGCTCCGACTCGAGCAGTCGTCCTATGTTGCTTTGGTCAACGCCATCCTTTCGCTCACCGGGCCTGATTCCGGCGCCGTGCTCCGGGAGATGCAGGTTTCCTTCCATTCCGACTATGACAAACATGCTACACTGGCCGTTTTGCGCCGATGGATTGCCTGGCAGGATCGGCTTGTGTGGAATGACATATGTGACATGCGTGCAAGCTATGTACTTGAACAAACGGGGCAGTCTGTGGAGAAGCGTGCAGAGGCGATCCAACGTGCAATTGCCGAAAAGTACAAGGCATCCGGTGATGACAAATTCCCGCTCGACGCATCTTTTACCGAACTTTTGAATTATATGACTCACGGCGTTGTTTGTTGCAACGATCAACCCATGTTTGTCAACCCCACGCTTTTTCTGCGTCCAGATGCCTACAACTTGCATCACAACAGCAATCCCTTTGCCTGTTTTCCGTTGTTTGCTCCTCAATATGATCCTCAAAAGCCTTTGCTTAACATGTGTCTTGCGGAGCTAGAACGCTGGAGGGCGGCCCTTGCCCAACATGGGCGGTATGTGTCGTGGAAATTCACTACCCAGGATTTTTTCGCAATGGCAACCAGTGCCGGTGAGACGCACGATGTTATTGATACTCACAAGCTTGCGGATTGTGTGGGTTTGTTACCCCTGTTGCAGGCGCTTCGGGGGTTGCTTGCGCCTTGTGGTACGCTCTTGACACAAGCTACTCACGCTGAACCCTCTCACGATATTTACCTGGAAAAGGCGTGTCTATTGAGCAAGGAATTTTTCCCATCGATCTTAGGATGGCGATGTATCGGCCACGAGGGGCTTCTCTCTCCTCCAAACGACCGTGTCAAGTTTAAACTCTATGATTTTGCGCAATCCCTCAACTTTGACAGCAATCACGAGCAAGAATACAAGACCCTGAGGCTCACTTGGGTACCAGCCCCACAATCTAATGTCCCAATACGTCTTCCTGCTCAACAAAATGTGTGCGATGCAATTGCTTCCCTTCGAGCCAATGCCGCGGATTCCGCATCATTGTCATGGCAAGTGCAGCAACCTCTAGATCCCTGCGATCGTACGAATTTACTTTCTTTACTGCCAATATGTTTTACAAACGAAGAAGCCTTGCTACTATTTGATGACGAAAATACTGCAGATATTGAGATGGTGGACCTGCTGTATTATCTGAACGGGTCAAAAGTCGATGACATGGTGCTGGCCACTATCAACATCGAACGAGGGGAATGGGTTGAATTTGTCGACTCTTGCGATGATCAGGCTGATTTGTACTTTGTAACGGAGAGTAAAAACGGTCGACTCATTCCATACACGGGAATTCATGCACAGTTTGATGAGTCTAGGAATATGTGGCAATTCTCTTGGCTCATCCTCAGGGAGCGATTCAACGCAACGAAAAGAATAAGAATAAAGTCACGCCTACGACGGAAAGACATTCAAGCCAGTCATTGTCACAGCAGAATACTGAAGCGGGCCGAATTTGCAACTTGGAAATCGCGGATGAAGCACAAGAAAAGCGCTATTGTAGACATAGGTTGCCACGACACTGGGAAATCTTGGAAAATACGATTAAAGACCCAACACGGAAAGCGGAACCATGCCCGTAAAAGTGAACAGTTGACTGTACAGAATAAAACTGGACACACATCAGTAACTCTGATCAGTGGTAAGGCAGAATTCGAACTGATACTACCAGGCCCGATTCAATCCGGTAATGTTCAAACGAGTCCAAACGGAGACTGTACTTTGGTTCTCGAGAAAAGCTGCTACAAATCTGAATCGGAAATCAAAAGCGATAGTTGGATTTCTGACTATGAAGCGTTTGCACCAGCTCAATTCAATGAGGACTCCAAAGCGATGTTTGCAGAGTTGCAATTGACAATGACGGAAAGGTTCAAAATGTCTGCTCTAGAGGAAAATGGAACCGACCCTCTGTTTTCGCTAAAAAAGGCGATCACTCTTCTTTTAAAAAAGCCCGAGCTTGATTGTTTTCACCTAGTGATCGATACTAAACCCTCTGTCCCCGCTGGTATTATCATTCATCATGGAATGCGAAGAGAGCATCGTACAGGGACTCCATTCCTTGATATTTCCGTTTGTATTCTTGAAGAGCACTTTGCAAAGCAGGAGCCTGAACTTTTCTTCCCAAGATTCAACGAAATTCAAACCCATCTCGTAATGTCTATTGACGGGATCCATTTACTGAGGGATTACGTAAAACGATGCTGTTTTAGATTGAAGGTTGAGGGACGACCGCTAGATCAACCAGAGCAAAACCATATTGAGGACGAGTCGTTACGGAGGTTCTTTCATAGAGTTTTGATTCCACCGCTACTTTCTACCCCAGCATTCAATAAGAAAAGCTTTAGATTATAACAGAGTCACTCGGCCACTCAAAAAGACGAGGAACACACCGACAGATGGACAAATGGAGGGTGTTTCTGTTAAAATTGCTTGAAGTTTCACAGAATTCTCTACTTTTTCTTGGGTTTAGATTCGAATTCTCCGCGGAACCCATCAAGGCCGAAAACAGGGAGCGTTCGATCTGCAGCCTGACGAGGAAGCCGCCGCGTACAAATTGGTAGAGGCAAACCAATGCGAGGTCGCAAAGGCGGCAAAACTCATGGCCGTCCTCCCAACACATTGTTTGCCCCACCTAGTTGGCTCCTTCCCCTCCCTTCCATGCTATGAATTTGCGGTTTAAAGTTGTAAAGGCCTGTGAGACTGCCGACTTGCAACCCCTCTTTTCCTGGAACCCACCTATGTCCTAGAAGCCCCCAAAAATACGAAAAATTACATCAGTTACGTGTTCTGATCCTCTGTGACCACCGAGCCAACAAATGTGAAAGATGACTACTGTCCTGACAATTGCATTACTGAATGCATTACTGTTCTTTCTTCTTTCTTTCTTTCTTCTTTGCTTTGACTCGTTTATTGCTTCCATATTTGCAATACGCCTCCTCACACTTTCGTTGGTCTTCCCAGCTAGCTAGCCATTTGGCAATTTAAACAACAAAGTCATTCCTGATGGTAAATAGGCAACATTTCTTGTCAATATCAGAAAGGCCTTAATCTTTAAAAGACTTTCAGGAAATGATTTCTTACTCTCTGTGGGAAAGTTTCTGGTTCAGGAAAAGCCGCATTGGAACACCACTTTACCCCGTAATTGTGCATTACAGGTGGGTAACAATTAAAAGCAGCGCGGAGGTCTTGAATGACGCTGATTAGATTAGGAGAGAGAGAGTACTGACTGGGGTAATCATCGCGCTGTGGAAGCAAAACGGAACTTATTTCGCAACCCAATTATACCATCTTCCTTATTTCCTACCCAGGCTGCGGCGTGAAATTTTACAGAATTTAGGTAGAGGCATCTGTTTCGTCGTATCCCGCTGTTAAAGAAATGTTTTCATTCTAAATCATGAAATGTTTCGGGTCCTGAAGTTTGGTCATGGAGTGAGTCTCTTGAAACCCTTTTCAGACATGAAATCACCCAAAAGTAGACTAGTAGAAAGACCTTTGCTTGAACCATTGAATGCCGACGTGAGTGGTATCAATATGTAGAGTTTTGTTTACACTGATTCAAAGCTGGATACGTTTTCCTGTTGCTTACCCCAGGTATCCATGACATCACTTTGGTTCAGCAGCTCTCCTATCAAAGCCTCATAATATGCAAAACCTCGGACTGTCGTCAGGTACTTAAGGCCCACACGTCTGTTCACACATCCTCACACTATCCCCAGCACACAAAGCAAGTAACAAGCAAGCCACTCTACTCTTTCCCAGCAGCTCTTCAAACCAAAAGCTAGTCTCGCACACATTCAACACATCAGCATGATATTCTTTCCATTTATTCCTTTGATTCTATTATCCATCCCGTCAGTAGGGAACGGGCAATTAATTGCTTATCCCGCATGGATTGACGAGACTAATCTTGACCAACACACCGGAATGACGCTGCAAAGCGGCGCGCGCTTCTGTCCCGATGATCTATCCGTTAAAGGGATCAACATTTTCTGCTCTCCAGATGGGGAATCTAAGAAGGCCGACTTTTATGTAGACGGGGCGCTCTTTACTCGCGATCGCCGGGAACCGTACTTTATGATTCGCAACACAAAGAAGGGAAAGGTTAGGCCTTGGAGGGAATGGATGGACTATGAAGGGGAAATAACCATCAAGTGCACGCAGTTGAGAGGGGGACGGCGCGTTACCTCGGAGACTGAAGTAGCATTAACTCTGTCCTGCGAGGAAGGTGATCCGGACCCTGATGCGGAAGAGGAGGAGATGAAGGAAAAGATGACGCAGGATGGGATGGAAGATGAGAAGACGAAGGAGGAAGAGACGCCAAATGCTATGCCATCGCCGTCTCCTTCAGCCCTCACGGATCCGATGATGGAAGATCGGGAAGACGATGATATGGACAAGACGGAGGAAACTTTACCGCATCTGATTCTCAAGCCTGCCGGAGCGAAGATAAAGGAAGAGACAGGGACAGTTTTGATGGATGGGATGAAGTTATGTCCTGCTGTAGAGTTCAAGTTTGGAGATTTCAGCGTGGAATGCGTGGGCGGTTCGAACCTGAAATACGCTGAGTTCTACGTGGACGGAGTGTTAGTTCGGAAGGAGTCGAGAGCGCCGTATTTTGTAGCGGGGGATACTGCGGAGAAGGTTCATGCGTGGACGACATACCCAAGTGACATGGCTTTTGAGTTGCGTTGCGATATAAAAGAGGAGACCGGGGAGGTGAGGAGTGTTTCAGCGATGGTGTCATTCTCTTGTGATGAGGTGTTTGCGGAGGGGGTAAGGACGACGAGTGCCGGTTGCGTAGTGATTGATGCCAAGTTTACAAGGCTGTCGAAGGATTGGGAGAAGATGGAGAATGGCGTGGGATTCAGACCTGAGTCGACTGATCTGGGAATTGCAGGGGCCGGCTCGTTTCCACTAGTTTATAAGTTTACGGCACCCGTCACGGAAAAGTATGGGTTTGTGGTGGATATGACAACAGGGCATCGGGTAGAGCATAACGATATTTATGCAAAGTTTGAGGGGGTTGGGTTTCAGCTGATGAGGGGAGGAGTGATTTATAAGGATGCGAAGAACGAGCATGGGTTGAACTGGATCAAGGTATACCATAATTCGAATGGGCGAGATACAATTTCGAACAGTGTTGACTTTAAACCTCATTCGATCGCGACGAGAGAGGTTTTGGAGGAGGGGAGGGAGTACGTCGTCAAGCTGGCCGGCAGGAGCTCAATGGTGGAGGTGCATCAGATCATTATGTTCCCTTGTGCCGGAAGCGGGTGTCAGAAATCTTCCAGCATGTGGCAGAAAAATTTGAACATGTGCAAGAATGTCGGCAACGAGTAGAGACGATTTGTGGAGAGTGCCGTCGACAGGAAAGTAGTGAATCCGATGGAACTAACTCGTTTTGAATAACACCCATTAAAAGCCGATCGTAGTAGTATATGTTTTGAACAAACTGGACATGGAACAAAGCATTGAGTTGCATCTCTTTCTTTCTCTTGCCCCTAAACATCTTCCGAGCTTCCTCCACCCCGCCGGGGCAATGGTGAAAACCGCCAACTACCATGCTCGTCCGCCATCTTGGAGAGAAATCGCCATGGCCCATACAAGCCCACAGGTTGCCGCCGTCCTCCCTACAGCCCCACCGTCCGTTATTTTCGTCGCTTGCTGACCGGATCGCTAGTGCAAACCGGCAAACCAAAATTCAAACGTTGAAGTGAAGCCGGAATGCCGCAAGCGTGCCCCTGTTCCGAAAGCGCCAGTCCCCCTCAATGGAATGACAGGTTTAAGGACTATCGTGAACTCCATAATGTCCGCGTTGGCGTTCTCGTTGGTCCTTTGGGCAGTAGAGCCCTGCCAGAGTACGACGACGCACAAGCATGCGTGGTGCTTGCTGCTGAGAATGCCGGAACCACTCCTCCAAAGCATAAACTTCTCATAGCAGCAGACTGGACAATTGCTGAGCAATACACTACGGATTCTCCGTATCTGCTCAATATCCGCAAGGAAATTCCTAAAATAACGCAGGCGCCCGTCCATCTACGAGCTCATTGTGTGAGTTCATCGTCAAGCCCCGTACGGTAGAATGGAAAGTCAGCAACTGCATTGCTGCTGCCCACGGTTGCAAAACTCAAGACTATGGCCTTCGAAATCACAATGGCAAACCGTAAACTCGTAGCGAGAGCACCTACCCGCCTCATTGATTCGGCAGTCGCCACTCTACCACGGGGAGATGCCTTTGTGGAGAACTTCAGTACAAAGTTTTACATGGGGTGCCAACACTCGGCACTGGCACAGGACCAAGCCGACGGACACCCAGTCATGGAAACTGCGGACGATGTTGTAGATATACCAGAACTCGCTAAAGTCCGGAGAGAACCCGAATGCGCCACGCTGCCAGCGAAAAGGGCAGGACCCAACACCTGCGCCTCCACAAACAGCGGAACCTTCGACGGCTCCAGGGTGACGAGGACGAGTATGCAACAGTGTCCGCGGATGCACATAACGTCTTCAACTGGTTCTCGATACAGCGCATGATACAGTTGGTAACGGCTAAGGTACTGTTGCAATGTCGTTTTCCGGACGTGGTATACCCTCACAACAAGCCGTCGCTAATATTGCTTGTGGCGTCTGCACAAGACATCCCTGGCCAAGAAGGGGTGCCACAAGGGGATCCAGCAAGCATGCTGATGTTTTCCTTGTGATGCATCCACTAGCAAAGGAAATTTCTCGGCGGAAACAGCTCGGTCTACTCAGACGGGTATGCAGATGACTGCACCCTGGTAGGCTCTCATGCGGAGCTCGAAAAGGCAATTGGGTTTCATAGCTCCAGAGAACTCGATCATGGCTTGTCTTTGAATCCGTCGAAAAGGCGTCTATCCTGACCGCAGTAGCCTGTCAATCGGATTTCGCCATCACTGCACCGCTCCCCAAGCCAGAAGTTATCCTCTGGAGGCAATGACCTCCTCAGTGCCCCGATTGGGTCGCCCTGATTCGTGGAGAGCATTCTCAACGAAACAATGAGCAACGGCAAGCACATGTTTTCGATGATCGACGGTATCGGGGACGCTCGCATTCAGTTCCATCTTCACCGGGTGTGTGCTTTGGCACGCAAGTTTTAACATTTGGTGAAGGCCACTCCACCGAGTGTGAATAGTGCCTTTGCACTGAGATTTGAAGACGAGCAGTCGGAATTTGACTAGGGCTTCAATAAAGTTCAGATGACCAGTGCAATTCGACAGCAGTTGAAGCTAATTCTGCACTACGGCGGTCACGGCTTCACACACAGTGGACACGCTGAATTACGCAGCATTTGCGGCGATCGTAATCGAGGCATAGCCTAGTGCGTCTGAATATCGTGCGCATGTAGATGCGGAAGTGGATGGATAGCTCCTGGAGTGTGTCGGACGGCGCCATCCGTCCTTTTCCAACGGATGTGGCGGTCTTGTAGAAACACTGACAGAGGCCAATGTTGCAGTCGAGCCTGACAATTCGCACGACAAGCTATATCGAGGCTGTTGCGAGTTGGGAGCAAAGTTGTTCTGGAAGGATGAAGAATGGGCGAGATGTCCCAACCCTGCAACGACTCGGAGGCTGATATCCGGCGAAGGATCTGCTGTCAAGCGTCCTTGGAAACGCCTGCAGCAGGCTTCCTCAGCGTGGACCCGTCCGTGGTCAACTTGACGTACAACGAGATGTGGATAGCAATGCTACGTTGCTACCTGGGAGGCTACTTCCTGGGCTAAGCATGCGACCGGCGGACCATTCTTGTGCACCGGGAGTCTGAGGCCGCAAACAGCCCAGCCCCTTTCCCAGAGGCATACTCTGTCACCGTATCGTCGCCATTCCAGGAGAGCGATGTGTAAATGGGAGTGCAAAAGGCGTGAACCGTTGCGTATGCAGCAGAAAAGCGGAACAAGGAGCTGGGCAGGAAAGTAGCAGGCATTTCTCGTGAGACATTGTCGCGGACGTTCGAGGCTGGAATGGTATTTCGTGCCGCTGGCTTGCGACTTGTTAGGATCACCTTCTGACACATGGTCCAAGAAAATTGAGACATACGCGACAGCCGACGCGTCTCGCAGCGTGTGCGGCATCTGTAAGATGTGGTGCCCCTCAGCGCTCACTGCATGGTCGCTTTTATTTGTTACAAGGCATTGCTGCGTTGCGCATTCATACATTAGTGAGGCATAGATATGCAGGGCATGAAGCAATTGGTCGCATCGGAAGCTCAAGTGCACCTATAGTGCTCCCTGCTTTGTCGGGGAGGGATTGTGAGCCTTGGCGCCCGACGAGTGGCTTTATGTGCTCGATTGGGTGAATGGGATGGAAGCAGGGAGAGAAAGTTTGGATTTCACAGATGTGGCCACGTCAAGGGTGTGTGGTGTTGAGGTAATCACGTGTCACGTACTGTACTGGAACAGTAGCAGGTACAGTACTGTAAGTGCTGTAATTTTGGAATCCGTACAGTACGGTATGACAAGTTTAGAGGCTTCTCGTTGCCCTCCAGCCGTAAATTACAGTAAATTACAGATCATCACACCTACCACCAGCAAGTCACCAGACAACACAAAAAAAAACTGTAACATGGTCAAATGAATCACGCTGAGTGCAGCAACCGAAACAAAGCCCCCCCCCCCCCGTCGATCTATCCGTATTTCGCAGTCGGCCCGAAACCATAGCCTCTCCGTTTTGCTTCTTCACAATCTCCATCGTACCAAAGCCCACAACGGTCTTCTTCTCCTCCCGGCCTCCGTGTCAAATAATATTCATCTTCCCCGCTCTCTCTGTTGACCTCAACCCCTTGCCATCCATTCCATCCCACACCCTCTTCCCATCGCATTTAATCTCAACCATCTCTTCCGATCCTCACCTCCCCTTTTGTGCATGGACCACACCTCATCATCCTCCTCGTCCAGGTCTTCAGCCTCTATGGACGACTCGGAACGGGAATCCTACGGTTACCTCGTAGATGATAACGAGGAACCCGAAGAAGAAGAAGATGACGAAGAGGAGGACGCCCACGACTACGACGACATCCCCGACGATGAAGAGGAGGAGGACGACGACATGGACGAAGACGAAGACGAAGACGACGACGACGACGCCATGTTCACAGCCGACATCGCCATCCCCTCTCGAGTCCGCCATGACGCACTCCCCTTGTTCCGATCCTTTGGCTCTAGCCCGGCCAACGGCCTTCACCTCGAGCACTTTCTCACCGACGCCCCAATCTTTTCTTTCCCCCCTCGCACCTCGGCTATTCTTCCGCCGCATCCCGACCGCGACGGCCTTCGCTCCATCTTTGTCGACACCTGGGCAAACCTGCCGCGCTCGGATGTCGCCCGTATCGCTACTCATCTCGGTGATTCCGTTCGTCTCCAGTCGGATTCCATCTCGCAACTCACTTCACATATACGAGGCGGCTTTTCTGCCATGTTGGAGCCTCGTGCTGCAGAAAATGGTCGCTCAAACCCTTATTCCGTGCATCCTATGCTTTGTCGCCCTCCGCTTGTTGCACCCAATGGAAGACCTACCGTTACGGCACGATCACTCTTGTCCGCCATTCATCATGGCTCTGCTTTTGCTGAGCAGGTTGCCATAGGCCCGGCTCCGCACTTGCAGGAGTCCCAGCCCGCTGATCCTCGCCTGTCGTTTGCCAATGCTGTGATTTCCGTTCAGGGTGCTTTTGATGTTATTGCTGCTGGCAGCCCACCTCAGGATGAGCACGCTGCTGGTGTTGCGGCTTCGGCATCGACGGATCCTGCCCCATTGACAGACTTTGCAGGGCAGGCGCGTAGTCTGAATCAGGAGGCGGAAGCAATTGTGGCTCGACTCAACGCCGCCAGCACGGAAGGTCGGAGGGAACGACGCTCCTCGTCAAGAAGTGCCAGGACGGATTTCAGGGAGTTGGCGGATCGAGACTTGCTGCGCAGTGTTGAACCAATGATGTTTCCAGCGGCCACGGATTATCTGTCTGGTTTTGCAGCGCGGAATAGGGCCTCGTATGCCAGGTGTGGGCTACGGGAGCGAGAGAGGGAGAAAGTCCCCTCGGGAATTTTGAAGAGGTGGGTTTATGACCCTCCGTCGTGTGGAGGGGATAGCTTGCCTGCCATTTTCGACGATGAAGTTGCTCATCGTGGGGGAAGGCATGGTAATCGCATGCCAGGTGCAACGGCTGCGATGCCTATTATTGCGCCAGAGTCTCATGAAGCTGTGGTACAGCTTGCCTCCAAGGTCACAAACAAGTTGGATAGTTTGCTAACCAACTTGGCCAAAGTTGATGCCAGGATCGCAGAGTATGAGTCACAGGAGAAGGCCAAAAAGGAGGCGGAAGAGAACAAGAGGAAGAAGAGGAAGAGAAAGAAATCTGATGAAGAAGAAGCTAAAGCGGAGGAGGAAGGCACGGAATCCAGTCCGCAACGCCCTGGAGGTTCTCATGCCGCCGAAGCTCCGAGCACCGATACGGTAGTTCCTGCTCCAATTGCAGATGAGGTCACGGCAGATGTCGATGAGGGGGACAACAGCGCTGAGGACGCAGATGGAGAAACGGAATCCGTTGCCGCGAATGCCGAAAACCGCGCTGCTGAGAGAAGCGCCAATGTCGAAGTTCGCATCACCGGTCGTCCAGATGAAGTTATGAATGCTGTTGAGGAGGCGCAGGAGGAGGCACAAGAAGAGGCGCAGGGAGATGCGCAGGAGAATGGTCCGGATGGAGAACAAGAGGAGGAATGTAATGATAATGTACCTGAAGGAGAAGGTAGACCTGAAGAGACTGAGCCAGCGGCATCCGGAACAGACGCGACAACGACTCGGAACTCCTTTGCGGAAGTCGCTGCGCAAAGGGCTGCGGCAGCTGGGATTTCCTTGGATGCCCCAGCCAATGAAAATCCCGAGGTGGTGGCAGCTGCTACTGAGAGCACTGGAATCGACCCCGCGTTTATCGCAGCCCTGCCAGAGGACATGCGTGCTGAGATTCTGAACCAGTACTATGAACAAATTCACACTAACTCGGGTCAACAGGCGGGCTCGCCAGCTTCTCCTGCGGCAACTACCGTGAATCAAGACTTTTTGATTGCCTTACCACCGGCTCTGCGAGCTGAGGTTCTGGAACTCGAGGCGGAGTTTATGTCGCGGCAGCAAAGTGCAAA
Organism: Kappaphycus alvarezii; assembly: GCA_002205965.3. Taxonomy (NCBI): domain Eukaryota; phylum Rhodophyta; class Florideophyceae; order Gigartinales; family Solieriaceae; genus Kappaphycus; species Kappaphycus alvarezii. The sequence continues at coordinate 11,941 of NADL03000852.1, forward strand.
CACTGGTGGGAATGGGACCGGTGGCGGTACAGGGCCGAATGAGGGTGGTGGCAGTGGGGCTGCTGGTGCCGCGGAGATGGATAACGCCTCATTCCTAGCGACCTTGGCCCCAGAGCTGCGAGAGGAAATTCTTTTGACATCAGGGGAGGCATTCATTCAGTCTTTGCCACCGAGCGTTGCAGCTGAAGCTCGTGTGATTCGAGAGAGAGGCGCCTCACGAATGGGATGGCGAGGGGGTGCTGAGTTTGGAATTGGGTTCGACGAGCGTCGCCTACCTAATCGAATGAGAGAATTGAGAAACGGCCAGGGTCGCCAAGGAGGACGAAATCAGCAAAGGGAACCACCCGCTTATCAGTGGAAGAAACTAGACAAGGGTTGGCTTCGTCAGGGGCCCAAGACTGAGGCTGAACCTACCGCTTTTCTCGAAATGAACGGTCTGTCAGCAATGATGAAACTGCTTTGGCTTAGGCAAGGGCATTACGGGAAAACGTTCCTATGTCAGGTTTTAGAGCACGCCTGCAAAAGTTCGGAATCGAGGATTGTCGTCCTACAAGAGCTCATTAGCTTGATCCTCAGCAGCTCATCATCGAAGGGGCAGTCATCTGATGGGAATTACCAATCAGATGTCGATCGAACTAGACAAAGGGGAACGGCAGTGCGTCGGGCGTTGGAATTATTGATTGCACTCTGCAAGAACGACCCCGTCGTTGCAGAGACGCTGCTGGGCTTGCCACGAAATGCTGAAGAGGTTGGCAGAATCCCCGAGGAAATTACTGATGCCAGTGTCATGCCCGCGAAAGGTTCAGAGATTAGCCTTTCTACTCTTATATCACTGCTTGACACTCCTCTTTTTGCGCGGAGCAACTCACATTTAGAACAGCTCGTTAGTTTGATCAATACGTTGTGTCTGGCGTTGCCACCGACATTATTTGATGGCTCAGACCGCCGAAACGACAAGTTTACGGAAGGGCGAAGGCGGCGACTGGCAGAGAGGACAGAATTGGGAGACCCGATAAGTTTCCTGATTGAACCCGATGATGAGCCGCAGCCAATTTTCCAAGTGACTGTCGATGAGGATAACGACAGCATGGAGGATGACTTTGAATCCCCGACAATGGGCAACCTGGCTAGAGAGCATGACAGGAGAAACGAGAGAACCACTCAAGGCAGCGCAGAAGGGGCCTCTGCAAAGAAAAAGAATGCAGTGATTCCACCGCAGTATCGTATTCCGGGTTTCAAAGTAACTGATCTCGTTGCTTTGACTAAGTCCCTTCTTCGACAGGGTTGCAGCGACAGGACTTATGAGCGTGTCAGTCGCTCCATAGCTATCTTGGGAGAACTAATACCCAATCGCATGGTCTTTGTTGATGCACTTGTTGGAATGGCGGTGGTGGCGGGACAGGACGTCCACGAAGAGTACGCAAAGGTTATCGATGCGCTGAAGGCAAGTATGAAACCGGAATCCCAGAATGAGAAGCGTGCATTAGTATCGTCATTCTCCATCGCAAGCGCCGGCAGCGAAATGATGCTACTTCGTGTTGTGAAGTCCTTGTCAGCTCTTTGGAGCCACGAAGCAGAGGAGAACGCACCGCAGGAAAGCTCTGGTGGCTCAAAGGAAGATGTTGTGACCAAGGAGAGAGCAAACTCTAGAATGTCAGGTCCTGCCCAGATATCTACTGAGCGGCGGTTCCGTCCGTACATGTTGCAAGGTTTGCAAGGGTTGTGGAATGCCCTAGACAAATTGCTGGAGCTGGTCTCAGATGAGGCGGGTTTGAAGAAGAGCAAACCATCTGAATCGAAGCGCCCTGCTGCATCTCCCGCAAACGTAATGAATCTGAACCGCATGCGGTCTGCGAACAGGAGCCTGTCGCCGATACTTGCTCGCCTGAGTCCCATGATTGAATCATTTCTGGTGACTCACTCGGTTGGAAGCTCTCAGCCCGAAGAACAAACCTCTCCTTCTCCTGGGATTCCTGTGTCGCTGCCCACCGTCAGAGGCATAAGTCCAGGATCTCCATCCGATAGCCCATCAAACGGGAAGCGGAAAGACCATGAGGAAGCTCTTTCTGCCGGGGGACTGGAAGCCCATCTTTCGGTTTTTGTTGAGAAGCATCGGGCCCCAATCAATGCGCTCCTTCGCGCAAATCCCGCGTTGCTAGAGACCTCGTTCAAGGGCGCACTGAGACATCCTCATGCCATTGACTTTGACAACAAAAAGGCTTACTTTCGAAATGTCATTAGGAAGCGAAGTTCTGAAGTCCATGCCGGTACAATCAGAATCAATGTTCGTCGCGATAGAGTCTTTGATGATTCATATCATCAGCTACGATTGCGGACTCCAGACGAGATGAAGGGGAGGCTTCATGTGCTCTTCACGCAGGAGGAAGGAGTAGACGCTGGAGGAGTTACCCGGGAGTGGTACATTATCTTGGCACGGCAGATATTCGATCCGAACTACGTGCTCTTCACTCGCTCCGCGGCAAAGGCGGCTACTTATCAGCCTGACAAACGTTCTTACATCAACAAGGAGCATCTAGAGAATTTCAGGTTCGTCGGAAGGATAATTGGGAAGGCTATTTACGATGGACAACTACTGGATGCCTACTTTACGAGATCCTTTTACAAGCACATTCTTGGAATGAAGCCAACCTACCATGACATTGAGGCTCAGGATCCGGAATACTACAAGTCACTGAAGTGGATGCTCGAGAATGACATCACTGGCATATTGGACTACACAATGAGCGCAGAGTATGATGAATTTGGCAAGCAGACAATTATTGATCTGGTGCCGAATGGTCGCAATATTCCGGTAACTGAGGAAAACAAGGCTGAGTATGTTCGGTTGATGACGGAGGTAAGAATGACGAAATCAATTGAGAGGCAAATCGCAGCCTTCAAGGAAGGATTCCACGAGCTAATTCCTTTGGAAGACTGCAAGATCTTTAACGAACTAGAGCTGGAACTGTTAATGTCTGGGCTACCTGATATTGACATGGCTGATCTGAAGGCAAATGTCGAATACACAGGTTACACAGCGTCATCCCCGCAGATCAACTGGTTCTGGAGATGTGTGAGCAAGATGAATCAAGAGGATCTCGCCAGATTAGTTATGTTTGTGACTGGAACGAGCAAGGTTCCGTTGGAAGGGTTCAGCACCCTGCAAGGTATGAATGGTGTGCAAAAGTTCCAGATTCACCGCACAGCTGGGAATACTATGCGACTGCCTTCAGCGCATACGTGCTTCAACCAACTCGACCTTCCGGAGTACAGCACCGCAGAGATTCTCTCCGAACGACTTCTTCGTGCTGTGAGGGAATGCAGCGTCGGATTTGGATTTGCGTAATGATGGACGTTTTCAAGCGAGCATTGGTTTGCCTTTGCCGAGAACTGTTTTTATCTTCTTCTAGTGATGTGAGAATGGGCGGGGTTTCGTCCTACCTGCACATTCTGTAGTGAACAATGTTGCATTCCCAACGCATGGGTCCTCAAGTATACGTAGAATGAACAGGACGAGACATCTGCATCGTGTTAATACGAATAGCTTGTGATTTTGCAGGTCTCTATTGTAGGATGTTTGAAGTCTGACTTTGACAATTGACCATCCGCACCTTATAAACGCATAAATTTATAGTTCTGGGTAGCAGAGCTGTGAATAGCTAGAGTTCCACAAAGTATACCATTTACAAGAAACATGTGAGCAACCGTTCTACATAATTCTCTCTGGATTGTCCACCAATAGTCCACCACTTAGACGTCCGTATCGTAGGACAGGATGGGACGCAACCACTTCTCTGTCGTGAGTCTGTCCCAGCCCTTACGCGATTCGCCATAATCTGTTGCTTGTTCCTTTGTAATCTTTCCGACAGCGAAATACTGCGATCTTTCGTGAGCGAAATAGAGACCGGAGACGGCGGCAGCCGGCAACATGGCCAAGCTTTCCGTCAAAGAGAGGTTACTATTCTCCTGCGCATTGAGCAATTCCCACATCGTCTCTTTCTCCGTGTGATCAGGTTGTGAGGGGTAGCCAGGTGCTGGACGTATACCTGTATACTTGATCTTAATTAAGTCTTCCGGCGAGAGCTTCTCATTCCCATGCGTATATCCCCACATTTCTGGCCTATTTCGGACATCCTCGTGAAGTTTTTCGGCGAAGGCCTCCGCAAGGCGATCCGCAAGAGCCTCGCACATGATAACCTTGTAGTCATCAAGTTCCTTTTTATATTCGGCAATCAATTCTTCGGCACCAAAGATACCAACCGCAAACATGCCGATATAGTCTTTCACGCCAGACTCCTTTGGAGCAATGAAGTCCGCCATGGCCAGGTATGGTGCCTCGTCGTCCTCCTTCTCCGCTTGCTGGCGCAAGGTGCGGTAAATCGCTATAGGCTCGCTGCGTTCATCTTCATCATCGGGCGAGTAAACTTCAATGTCATCGTGGTTCACGGTATTTGCGGGGAAAAATCCGACAACGCCGTTCGCGTAGAGCTTTTTGTTGGCGACATAGTCATTCAAAATCTCCTGTGCCTCATCAAACAGCTTCTTAGCTTCGGCACCGACCGTTTCATCGTTGAAGATCTTGGGGTAACCTCTGTTCGGATACTTACCACGAAGTTGCCAAGTTTGGAAAAATGGATTCCAATCGATGTATTCCAATGTTGTCTCCAATGGGAAATCATTGAGGACTTGAACGCCAAGGGCCTTTGGCGGTATAGCAGGCGGCTCAGAACCCGCAAAGTCAATGACAAGCTTGCGGGAACGAGCTTCTGACAAGGACACATACTTTCTCTCTTCCAAGCCTGCGTAATGCTCCTCACGTAAGTCCTCATATTCTTCCTGAATATCCTCTATGTAATCCTCGTTGTTGTTTGAGTCTAAAAGAGATGAGACTACAGTGACAGCCCTTGACGCATCAAGTACATGAATGACAGGTGCATTGTACCGCGGGTCGATTTTCACCGCGGTGTGCATTTTCGAAGTCGTAGCTCCGCCGATGAGAAGCGGGATTTTCATTTTCTCCTTTTCAAGCCTAGCCGCAACGAACACCATCTCATCCAGAGATGGGGTAATCAACCCCGAAAGACCGATGATGTCCGCGTTGTGTTCACGGGCAGCATCAATAATCTTTTCTGTCGGTGTCATGACTCCGAGGTCAATAACACGGTAGTTGTTACACCCCAGCACGACGGCGACAATATTCTTCCCAATATCGTGAACATCCCCCTTGACCGTCGCAATCACCATTGTCCCCGCGTACATATCGTCCGCTGACGCAGTCTCCCCACGTGCTTTAGCTTCTGCGATCCGTGCTTCCTTCTCAGCCTCCATGTACGGGATGAGCACTGCCACAGCTTTTTTCATTACTCGGGCAGATTTGATGACCTGAGGCAGGAACATCTTTCCTGCCCCAAACAGGTCACCTACTATATTCATTCCGTCCATGAGAGGACCCTCGATAACCTCCAGCGGTTTGTTTGCTGCAACACGTGCTTCTTCAACGTCAGAGTGGACGAACTCATCAATTCCTTTAACAAGGGCATGAGCCAGACGCTCATTCACCGGCAAGACACGCCACTTGTTCTTCTCCGCATCGTTCTGTCCAGCACTGGAACTCTTTTTGTCCATAGTCAACGAAAAGGTGAGTAGATTTTCAGTGGCTTCCGGAGTCCGGTTCAGCAGGACATCCTCAATTAGATCCATGAGATTCTGGGGGACGTCTGAGTATACTGGAATCACACCAGCATTCACAATTCCCATATCCATTCCCTTTGAAATTCCATGGAACAAAAACGCGGAGTGCATGGCTTCGCGAAGCGCGTTGTTTCCTCGGAAAGAGAATGAGATATTTGACACACCACCAGAAACATGGCAGCACGGTAGTGTCTTCTTGATCTCCTGTGTGGCTTCGAAGAAGTCGACAGCATAGCTGTTGTGCTCCTCAATGCCCGTGGCCACCGTTAAAATGTTTGGGTCAAAGATGATATCATTGGGATTAAAGCCAACCTTGTCGACCAGAATGCGGTATGCACGAGTGCAGATGCGCACCTTGTCCTCCTTGGTCGCGGCTTGTCCCTGCTCGTCAAACGCCATGACGACCACGGCGGCACCGTATCGCTTGACAAGCTTTGCGTGGCGAATAAACTCCTCCTCTCCAACCTTGAGAGAGATTGAATTTACGATGCATTTGCCCTGCACGCACTGCAGGCCCTGCTCGACGACATCAAACTTACTCGAGTCGATCATAAAGGGGACCTTTGCGACGTCTGGTTCGGTTGCCAGGAGGTTACAAAACTTGCGCATCACAGCATGAGAATCCAACAGACCCTCATCAAAGTTGATGTCCAGTACCTGAGCTCCGTTGTTGACTTGCTTTAAGGCAATCTCTTGCATCTTTTCGTACTTGCCTGCCAAAACCTGCTTTTTAAAGAACATACTTCCCGCGACATTGCACCTCTCCCCCACATTGACAAATCTCACCAGACCTGGATCTAGAATAAACTGCTCGAGGCCGCTCAACCTCATCATGTCCGGAAGGGGCTTTGGCGGGGGTTTGGGGGGATTCTGCTCAAAGACTTTCTTCATGCAGGCGATATGGTCCGGGGTGGCACCGCAGCATCCGCCGACAATGTTGCAGAGGCGATTCTCACTAAAAGGCCTGAGCTCTTCTGCCATCTGAGGACCTGTCTGGTCATATCCACCCATAGCGTTGGGTAAGCCAGCATTGGGATAACAAATGATGTAGGCGTCGGAGCAGCGGCCCAACCTCTCAATGTATCCGCGCATGTCCCTCGCTCCCAGGGCACAATTCAAGCCGACGGCCATAGGCTTTGCGTGCTCGATACTGGTCCAAAAGGCCTCTGTTGTCTGACCACTCAAAGTGCGACCACTCAAATCGACAATGGTACCAGACAAGAAGACTGGAATCCTCTTTTCATGAGGAATGGTTGAAAAATACTCCTCAATGGCAAACAAGGCGGCTTTTGCATTCAAAGTATCAAAGATGGTTTCTACGAGAAGGACATGAACGCCTCCTTCGACCAAAGCCTTGACCTGCTCCAAGTATGCATTCATAACTTCCATATAGGTGACATTTCGAAAACTGGGATCATTGACATCCGGAGAAATACTGAGAGTGCGGTTAGTAGGGCCAATTGCGCCGCAGACATACCTCTTTTTCCCGTCTACAGCCTCAAACTTTGCGCAAGCGTCCCTCGCAATGCGTGCACTCTCAAAGTTGATATCATAGACATCCTTCTCGGTATCCAAGTCATAATCAGCCTGAGCGATGCGTGTTCCAGAAAAGGTATTGGTCTCCAAAAAGTCGGCACCTGCCGAGAGAAACTTTTCATGAATCTCCTGAATGATATGAGGAGCGGTGATGCTGAGAATGTCGTTGTTGCCCTGAAGGTCGAGGGGATGATTGCGATAGCGTTCGCCACGAAAGTGGGATTCCTTGAGCTTGTACTGCTGAATCATGGTACCCATGGGGCCGTCGATGTACATGACGCGAGAGTCGAGAACGGCGCGAATCTCTGTGAAGATGGCCGGCTCGTAGGGGGACGGTTGAGCCATTGTGAACGGGAGGTTGGAGTGGCCGGAGCGCGCGCGGATGGGGGGGGGGGGGATGGGGTGGAGGTGTGGTGGAAAGAGTGGGGTGTCTGTGTAAATGGGGGGGGGGAATGTATGGTGCGTTATGTGTTGAGGATACGAGGCGGGTGAAATACGTGTGGCCCTTTCGATAACAAGGCGGTGCGGGGGGAATTGCGGCGGGGTAAAGAGGACTGGGGGTGTGCAATTAAAACAAAGGTTGGGCATGAATCGGAGGTGCGGTGCGATGGTGCGGTGTCAGGGGCCGGACGGTTTGGACTCGTACAGTGAGTGTCATTGGTGTGTAGTTTGCACTGCTTACAGTTGATGAAAACGCATTGAGGTTAGGTATGTACAGTACAGTACAGTACAGTGATTGACGATTGACCTTGAACTGTTGGATTTATGGGCCAGAATTGGAGGGGGTGGCCGGTTTTGGGGTCGGTGTGGGGCTACGGCTAGTGAAAGCTAGCTGTTTTATGGTTTATGGTGACGGTGGGTCCATTATGCAAAAGGGTATACTGTACAGTACAGTACAAGTAGTGTAATTGCAATAATTTACTACACTGCCTGACCGCCTATCCAGAAAAACATCTAATCGGATGACAAGCTCTTGTCACCTAGGCTACTTTACGGTAGCTACGTACTGTTGCCAATGGTCACTGCGGAATTGTACAGTACTGTACACAAGATAATTTGCATTGCTCAAATCGGTTTTGTTTACATACTGTAACTCAAGCCAAGACCTTTGCCACGCTCACCCACCCAGTCTCAACCAGGCAAACGTTCTACCAGACCTCGCACCGCATTGCCGCAAAATGTCTGCCCTCCTCTTCCACGCTCCCCTCCCCCTTCCCCTCCATCGCCTCTCCACCATGCCGCCCTCCCACATCCGCGTCCAACCCGTCCATTCCGTCCGTTCAAGGCGCCCCAAACCCCCCTCCATGTTCACCCCAACCCCTCCAGACCCCTACATAATTTCGGGTAGTATCGCCCTATGCGTCCCTTTCGTCGTCGCCGCCATTCTCTTCGGTGAACGCATCGTCCGTCAACGAACCTGCCGTCAATGCAGTGGCTCGGGCCTCGTACTCAACATGGCGGGGGTCAAAAAGCGATGCCCGAAATGCGGCGGCTTTCTCCCGTGGCAAAGCTGGCGCCGCTTCTTCCTCGGTTGAAACACTCTGCCGCTGCCTCCGTCATGACCACACAATTCCAACATTACACCACATTACAGTACAACATAACGTATTCCGCATTCCACAACTACATACACCACTCTACTCTACTACCCTACCATAAAGACCCCTCGCCATCTCCTACCCCCGGCCCACCTCCCGCCCTCCGCCGCCACCACCACAACCATGTCATCCCGCCCAACCACCTCCACCCCAACCCTCCCCCTCCCCCTACCACCCACCTGCTACCATCACTCCTCACACCGCACCAATCCAACCTCCTCTCCCTCCTCCACCTCCACCTCACCACCCTCCGCACCCACCTCAACAACCCCTCCCATCCCCTCCCTTCCAATCTCCTCCCCCAAATGTCCTGCCTCTCCCTCACCGCCCAACCCCCGCCCCTCCCCCCCCTTCCAAACCCACACATACCACCTCTCAATCCCTATAAACCATCTCCACACCCCCAACGCATCCCCCTCCCCCCCCCAAACACACACCCCCCCGAAAACACAAACACAACTTCCACACCCGTACAACCCCCCCGCATACCCCTTCGGCTACGCCTCATACCGCGTCTCAAACTCCCCCCCAACAAAACCCCAACACCCGCCACAACCACACATCCCAACCCTCTACTTCCAACCACACCCGCATCTCCAACGCGTCATCCTCCGTGACTTTATCTTTGAAATCGGCACCGACGGTAGAGTCCGCCGCATTGCACAAACCCCGCCCTCCACACCCTGCCCATAACCCTCCATTCTCAAACACACACGAACGACGACTACATACCCCACATTTCTCCTGCCCCGCCTGCTTTGATCAATGTACGCGAGTCTGTCTGGCGTGCTGCGCCTCGTGCGGGCAGACGGCTTATACCGCGCTTGTGTTGGGGTGGGGATGGATGCGGGAATGGCGCACTGGGTGGTGGGGTCGGGCGGTGGGTTTTCAGCAGGGTGTGTGTTTGTGTTTGGAATTGGTGCGATTGATGGTTTGGCGGCGCTCATGGTGCTGGGGTGCGGTGACGTCATTTCTTGGTTCGGGTACTACTGTAGGCGCGCGGACGTGGGATGTTGTTGATTTGGATTTGGATTTGGATTTTGTTGTCGACGTGTACGGTGCTTGTGAGTACAGTAGGCTGGTTTTTTGTCGTTCAACTATTTTTTAAAGAACTGTACTGTTCTGTTCTGTACTGTACAGTGAAAGTTTTACGGGACTGTGAGGTACCATATGCACTTTACACTGTAAGCACTGTTGCATCTATTGTTACAGTACAATATGTTGAAGCTAAGGTGCTGATACTGTGCTACTGCACTGTACACTGTACTGTTACAGTACTGTACAGAATGTTGATGCTGAAGTGTACAGTGCAGTACTGTACTTTACTATATAGGTCCTGCCAATGGTTTCATTACAAGTACAGAGGACTCCCAACCTTTCCATTATTAGCAGGAAAATTAAGTGTACGGTACCAACCCATTCAAGTAAACCCAATTCCCCCGTGTGCTGGACGTGCGGTAAGAATCGAAACTGTAAACAAGTGTGTTGGGTCGTGAGATTGAGTGGGCGCGCCGCAAGACTCAAGTCGAAGAGTTTGGGGCAGAGGGGACGGTGTACCTTCCACAATGGCATATTTGGAGACATGACATAATTTGAGACAACTCTCGCCAAATTGTCTTCAGACCAGAACGCCGTTCCTGCATCATTATCTCAACACCTTTGGCAGATTAGACGCAACCTTTATTCATACTATGCTCATGAGCCCATCAGATTTGTGTCCAGCGATAGTTCCATAGAATGTTCAGATGGTTCCATCGACGATGTGGATGGATAGGTAGACTAACTAAATTCCATCCCGAAGCATCATGCCCCCAACTATGCGCCAACTATGCTCAAAACAAGGAAAGCAAATACGGCAGCCATGAAACAGGCCACACAGAGGTAAAAGCCAGTAACTCTTTTGAACGAGCAGTGGACAATACGTCAAATCGAACATATGACTGGAGCCTCAAGAGCCACTGTAGGGAGACTGAATTCGCCAATCGACAAAAACGACAAAACTTCTTTGGAAAAACTCTTGTCACAGGATACTGGGAGGGGCCAAAGGCCGATATTGTCCAATACAAAGGCTGGGATCGTAAAGCAGCGGCTAATTGTTGCCACAGAGAGAGGATTAGCCGTGGACATACAGAGCTCCAGAAGCGCCTTCAGGCGAATTGCATCGGATGGCCGGGATGGATACAAACATGGACTGCCTAGTCTAGACAGTGCCTGTCGATTTCGGGCGCATAAAGGGATGTAACCTATCGCTGACACCACAACAAGGAGGCCGCAAAGCTTGCAGCAGAGAATACGTTACGTGTTGAGACTCTATTTCGGGTGTTCTACGACCTCGAGAAGAATCACCCGGGCCTGTTGCTTAATCTGGTCCGTATCTGGAACATGGTGAGACCAACGGGGATGCGGTGATGGGGAAGCATGAGAAGGTTTTCGGCTTATCTTAAACGATTGGCAGGGAGTTCCGTATTGTGAAGTCAACTCATGGGTGCAGCAAACACATCACAGCTGTAGTCGCGATTTCACAAGCAGGGTTCAAAGCCCCGACATTTATCATCATTGAGGGAAAGAGATTGTCGGCACAGTGGCGGGCACCCGTGGAGGGAACTTTTAGCTCTCCTCCCTACAGTAAAATATGGAAATTCACAAAGCCAAATTAGTTTCCGTTTGAAAAGCCGTAATCCAAACCTCAGAGCACGGGTCCATGGAAGATCCAATTCTGGCGGCGCTCATAAAACAAGTCGACAAGTCGGTGAGGGACTTACTCCCTGCAAAGACCCCGTATGTTCTCCTGCTCGATGGTCACAATTCACGCAAGGATTACAAGTGGATTGAGGAATGCAGGGAGAGGTCTTTCCTTGGGTTGGTGAGCGCTGTAAACACGTCTCATTTTAAGCAATCTGCAGACTAGCACCCGAACAAGCAGTTTAAAGAATCCCTGCGACGAATTTGGGATGAATTTTTAAGGCACGGGAAAGTGGACCCATGCAAGGCTAACTTTAACCTTGCATGTGCGATATTTGCCTATGAATCTATCACCAGCACCCAAGTAACGTCATGGTTCGAGGTTACCGGTAATTTCCGCTTTAACAGGGCATTACCGTCGAAATTTGCAAGTCCTTTCGACAATGTGCGAATGAAAGCGGAGGCAGATTTAGAGCAACTAAACAAAGCTGGTGTGAGCAGTCGTTTTAGGTCTGTTTCTAAGCGTTACGCCGACTCTCGAATCTACAAAGAAGCAAGTGAAATTATGAATGGCAAAGATGATGTTTATACGAAGCTAAAGAAGCGAACATGTCTGTTGAAAGAAAGACAGACTTTGAACAACATTTTCTTCGGCCATTTCTCGAATAGAGTGGTGGGATGTGAAACCACAAGCGTTAGTACTGCAACCAGTTCGAATATGAGTCCCAGAATTTTGTACCCGGCAGGTGCTCCTGCCGCGTGTGTGACTGTTGCTTCTGTTACTGCATAGCATGAGAAGAAGGTAGTGAGAGAAAGAAATAGACAAGAGGAGTTGAAGAGAAGGAAGGAGGAAAGTTTGCGGGAGCGCCGTAAAGCTCAGAAGAGAAGGAAGTTGGATATGATGAGGCGGAGGCTGGAGGTGGAGGCGACAAGGGATAAAAGGGAGCTGATAGCTCATCTTGAAAGGGAGCTGAAGAATAAAGCAGCAGATATCGGGAAAACAGTTGCTTTAGAAGCTCGAAAGTCATCTGGTAGGCACAGTAGGAGTCGAAGCGAGCGTTGTGGGACAGTGGGGTCTCGTTGCCAACCGATTCGTTCGTTTCAATTTTCGGCACTTGTGGTGTTGGTGGTGATTCAGGATGTGGTAGATAGGGTAGAATGTGTCTCAAAATAAAGCGGATATTCAAAAGGCAGAGTTTCGGAGAGACACCATAAAATTTAGCGTCAAACTTCTTCTACTCAGCGAATTCCAACAAAACTTGGATCCATCCGACCAAAGTTTCTCAGCTTTCCATTGGTGTGGTTGGTTGAGGCCAAAGCGCATAAGAAGTTTAATTTGTAGTTAAATATATGTTAGTTGTCTCAAAATTTGCCATTGTGGAAGGTAACTGTCGAATAACATCACAAGGTTGGAGATCAAGTACTGTAGTGGGCGATGTCGAAGGAAAGATATCCTGAGCACTGTAAGCATATTCGCTGGAGGTGGTCTGTAATTGTGGAGCCTGCAAAGAGCACTGTACAGGCGGCACACGGCACACGGGTATAACTTATGGTAGGAAAGTAGGGATCGAGAGAGAACTGTACAGGCGGCACACGGCACACGGGTATAACGTACGGTAGGAAAATAGGAATAGAGAGAGAACGAAAAGAAAAGCACCCACGTACCAACTGGTGTTACGACCCCAAACAAAACAAAAGCAAAAACCATCAAACTGTACTGTACAACTGCGTATGTAGTACTGTGTAATTGTAAGAACAGTCTGAATAACCGATATGAAGACTGTATGATTAGCGTGGGTTCATGGACTGCGGTTAGCTACAAGGCAAGAGTCAAAAGTCAGCCCAAATTGCTAGGTCGGGTCCCCCTCGGATCCGGGGCCCACTGCTTTATTAATGCAGTGACTCCCACCCTCTGTGGCTGGAGCTTCAGAAAATGCCCGGGTCTTGGCTTGTGCTAATGCTAGCATCGACCGTTCGCGACCCATGTAGATCTAAGGCCAAGCCAATGCTCTTAGCTTGGGCTCCTGCATTTACCGTTGGCGACCCTCAGCCCAGCACTACCACCTGCAGTGTATTGTGATTGTATCTCCTATAACTAGCTATCCTATCGGAGACCGCCACTAGCTCAGCACTACCAACTTCAGTGTACTGTAGCTATAGTTACCTTGGTTAGCGACCGGTTCAAGCTCAGCGCTCCCGCTCAGCATTCAAGCATCTTCGGGAGCGTAGCTTCATTCATCGCTATTCTCTCCCGTTATTCCTGCGCTCCAACCGACTCAGCACTCCTGCTTTATCGCGTAGTCTAGCGGCTAATGTCTCTTCTTAACTCTTATAGGGGCCAAGTACAAGTCAAAGTCGTAGGTATCTTGCGTTCTACATTCAAAGGTATATTACAGCACTCCCATTAAGAAAAGGCAGGCTGCGTACATTAAAAGTACTGTACAGTATAGCCCTATTGTACACTAGACCAGGAAAATTGTTTTATCAAAAAATTCACTGTTCTGTACAGCAAGTTTTACTTTATTCTAAACGGTACTGTAAATGTACTGTACAGTGCGTCCGAACGGAACATTATTTTTCCAAAAATGGGCAGCAATTCCCTACATTTTGAATTCAAATGATGGGGCACTTTAAACTATTATGAAATCAGTAACACGAACAACTGCATCAAATAAAGTACCATACAGTTGTAAGTTGTGCCTGAAAACTGCCCGCACCAAATTAAAATTCTTAATTTTCTTGTTGACTGTCTCTTGGCGAGCGCGCCAAAAAAGTGTGGTTTTTTCATATAACAATCAAAAGTTGCCAGTGGAATACACCGTGTGTGATTATAACCGTTGTCGGCTACAACCAGCTCATTGGTTGAAAGAAACGATAGCACTTAGCTCTTAAAAATAGAAAAATAATTAGTAGAACCACAAACGAATGGTCCATTACACTAGACAATATTACCCCTATGTACGCAAACGCCGATGTCATATTGCGCCCCAGGCCCATTAAACTTGGGGAAAAACCACTTGGGCCTAATTAGATGAGGCTCATTGATTGGACAATCCGTGTTGTCCACAGAACAATAAAAATTAGGCATTGATGCATTTGCAACCAATCGAAATTGCCATGAAATCTTTCCTGGCCAGTATGCAGTAAAAAAATCAAAAACGTAAAGCAAAAAAAGCATACAATAGGAAGTTCACTGATAATTTCAATTAAATACCGGCAACACTTTCAGAACTTCTTTTCATTGCATTTACACAGCGTGGTGGTAATTGTTAATGGGTTGCACAATGTTGCACAGAAGCGTGCGGAGGGTATTCAGAAGCCACAGAAAAGAATTAACATGCTCAATGTTGTAGTTTTTTAAAAAATGAAGGCCCAGAAGACGGATAATTGGCTGCGTCATACGTGAGGCCTTGCAAACGATCATAGACCATAGTACAACGACAATTTTAGGGCTTCCTACGAATACAGCACTGAGCCTTCAATGGGATATGCTTATTTTAACGCCAAAAATCGTAAAACACCACTGGAAAATTTACAAAAGAACTCGGGGCTTACCATTGTGGTTGAAAATGGAATGCAATTTTGATGCTGATTTTGCTGCTGGTATTCTGTGCTTTGATGAAATATTACATAGGGTATAAATAGATTTTATAGGTGAAAATTGTAAATTATAGAGTAACCGGTAGCACAATATTGAGTACATTAAAAAAATTATTGCAACGGAACAAAGTATATAAAAGTTTGTTCAGTATATAAAAGTTTGTTCAGTTTTTAGTTTATATTTTGAATAACTTGGTATTTATCATTTTAACGGTACATAAAGAGATGTATGATATCCTGTGACAATGATTAATATTAACGTAACGTGTTTCTGAGAGCGCAGAGGTAATATTTTGCACTGCTTAAACATTTGAATTGTAACCTGGCAAAAAGCTCAAATTTGGGCAGGGTATCCAAAACAAAAGGTGCTTTTTTTTCTGGACGGAACAATAGTAAGTCCTCCAATTTTCCCGAATTTCAGCTAGATTTGGCAAGCAATGCAGAAAATCGAAATCACACACAAATTGTTAATTTCTAAAAATTATAAAAAATGGATTCAAAGGTTCCCAAATTCAGCGGTTTTCAACGAATCACTGAAAATTCAAACCAGTAGTATGCCAAGTTTAAACAACTGTATAAAAACCCGAAGTGCGTCGCATGTTTTTAAGGTAGGCTACCTTTTTTTTTTCTTTCGTTTGGTACGTGTGCTTGATGTACGTAACAAATTTATTACGTTCTGTTCCATAAGATTGTTACTCACAAATTAACGTGCCCTATAGTGTAGCATACAGTCAAAATTACTGCAATGTAAGTTGGATACTGTCCTGCATACTAGCCTAACGTCATTATGTTTCTATGGCGGTTACAGTAAGTTGCAGCTTATGTTTATGAGAAGAAAATTTGGAGACGCCACGGGTTTTGAGTTACAGTACTACAGTACTTGCGGCTCTATATATCAGTGGCAATAAGACCTGCATCCTGTTAAAATCCACGGTGGTCATTCATGATTATTTTACAATGCCACAAAAACTATTTGCGGCATTGAAGGCGGTCGTACTACTTCGAAAATTCACCATGGGGGAAATTACCCAAGAATCCGTTTCCAAACGGGTTCAGTCCTCCCATTTTGCCTTTTTAGAGCACAAACTGGACAATGTCAGGTCCGAGTTCAACAAGCTCAAAGCTGGATACTTAGACAATGAAGGTAAGTGACTCACCTTTTTATTTCTTGTAATTCTCATCATTGATTATATTTAGATTCTGTTTCCCCTAAGTTACGCCCGCATTGCAGTGCGATTGAGAGTCTTTCTAATGGCGCGGACGGTGTCTTCGCTTCATCCAACGAGACTAAAATATCAAGAAGGTAAACTGCGAGTGCGCAAGTTTACTGCCGGTTACACCTGATTAGTACCTGGACGGAACCAGTTTCTACTAAAAAATGTGTCACAGCAGCTATTTTTCTGCCTTCAGGTGTCGGAATTGGGATTTTTCTGTGAGATCGGTGGGGGAGGGGAGCGGGAGTTGGAGTTAATTTTGCGGTGGCCATTGCCTCTTTCCGACTTAACCGTCTTAAACCGGAAGTGGCTTACAGTCATCGATGGCTCAAGCATGGAAAAGTACCATCCGCGCTTTATTGGGTTTGAACATACCTTGAAGGCGTTTCGCGTTCGCTCTTCAGACAGCTTTGAGTAAACGTCTAGGATCGCTTTGCTATTTGCAGTGCAAACGAATATTTACAGTAAGGTTATTTTGGGCTCGAGGGGTAGACCTGCGCGTATGGTGTATATTTACTAGAAAGCACAGGAAAAAAAATTACACGTTCTTGCACAATCAGAACTCCTTCGAAATGTGCTGGTTTATTTGTAGATACAGTATAGTTCCACATAGGGTAATGTTATATGAATGTTTCTAGGCTACCTGCACGGACTCATTTGTTCCGTGGAGTGAGCCAACTTGATATATTAAATCCTTAGTTCCAACCTGTACATCAGTAATGAATACTGTACCGTACTACAGTGGTTCTCTACTTTGCTGGTACTGAAGAATAGGTTTTTCCCGCACCCCCCGTAGGCTGCCCGAAAAACCAAGAGCATCCTTTTGATAACAAAAAATTTCAAACGCAATTGCTGATTCTATTTTGGATCATTTCTTGAGGACACTTTTTGATATTTTACAGGGCAAAATAAAATTTAGTCACCTGCAAAATTTCATCATGACGAACATAGATGCCCTGAATTTGGCCCCTTCCAACTAAGAAAGCCAAGGCATTTATAGAAAAAAAGTCAGCAAAAAGAATCTACTCAAGAACTCTAATTTGCCAGTTAACACGATATAATTGACTGTTCTGCATTATCCAAAATAGAGAGGCACGTGAAGCAAAGCCAGGAGGGAGCGTGAGAAAGAAAGATAGGCATGAACGCATCGTCAACCACATTCCGTTGCCACGATCCAATATGCAGTGTAGAATCGCAAAGTAGCCGACTGTGCAGTCCTGAAAATTTACTCGGTTTGAACAATTAACGTCGCTTCCCCCCGACCTGCGCGCGGGGGATCAAATTTGGACAGCCGAAGCCCTCACTTTCACTATGGACTCCCCGCAACTAGTCTACCGCTTCAATCTGCTCGAAATCACTCGCCTCTTGTACTTCTTGAAAAGCGATGAGGACTTGAAGAGGCACACGCGCTGTGCTTCGCAGCCCAGGCGGAAGAACAATATCGACCGAGATAGTGTAATGCTGGTGAAGACCTTGTGACGGTAGTACCTCTCTACTGACCCTATCGACGACTAACCCGCAGTGCTCCGTTGCAACCGGGTCTCGCGTGCTGTGTCCGATCAGGTCTTCGACGTCATGATCTCGATCGACTCGTACTTTGTCCAAAAGTCTGACTATACCGAGATGCAAGGTCTCCTCTTCCAGTATCTGCCGTACTGGAAGATGAAAGCAGCTATGAACATGTCGGCGGTCGCCGTCGCCACGGATGTTGTCGACGACAAATTAGGGGTGGCCGAGACCACAACGATGGTGTGCTAGGAGAACTTCTGCCATATTTTCATCAACAACTTCGCCAAAGATTACCTCCTTTCCCGGTCGCCCGCGGACATGGTGCGTATCATGTCGCAGAACGTGAAGCGCGGCTTCATGTATAATCTTTGTATTATTGAATGCTCCAAGTGGCAATGCCGTAACTGCCAGAACTCTTATCATGGGAATTACATAGGAAAAAGGAATGTGCAAACGATGACCCTGAAGGCGATCTGCGACCAGTGCCTCTGAATCTGACATGCATCTTTTGAGTTGCCTGTCTGTCTGAACAACATGAAAGTCATTGACGTGTCGCAGTTGACACAGAAGATTTCTCTTGATTAGAAATATGCTCTCTTCGTGTACCGAATGAGCCAGGTGCACCGCAGCGAGCTGTATTGGCTCAGTGCCTCAATCTACATCAGCTGTCCAATCTTCATTGATACCACCATGGAGGCTATTTAGCTGAGACATAAGTTGTTTGCGACCCAGAAGGATCCAAGAAAGAATATTGTGAAAGCTTTCGGCGTATTTCATGCTGTTTTGCACATCATCAGAGGGTCAGCCAGGCTCGCATCATTGTTTGAAATGAAGTTGATGATGAAAGTGGTGATCGTCCTCCACAACGTGGTGGGAGACTAGCAGTGTCAAGCCAAATGAGAGGACGGCGACGATTTCATGGAGGGCATTTTAGCGCACTCAAATTCTCTGAAGATGTGGAGGGACTTGTTCGGAAAACAGGAGAGCTAAACTGGCGGGAATGGGAAAGCCTGATGCTATATTCGAGCTGAAGTCGTTCGAGGATAACCTTATGGAGCAGGACTTGAAACATCCCAATTTATAGACTACCTTTGGAACTATCATGGATAAGAGTGATTCTCACAGATCTAGAGGATCTTTTACTATCATCCATTTGCGGCTCTAATTCATCAAAAAAGTGCTTGATTTCGTTTTCGAATAGTACTTTGTTGCTTTCTGGTACTCGCAAATGCCACGTACTCTTTTATGAGGGATCTGGGCACTTTGCAGACGAACGCTACAACCTGACACTATTCCGAGCCAATCAAAGTCGGTAAAAGTGTAGTTGTGCTTTATAATTCAATCATATGCAAAAATTAACGTACTAAAGACGTCTAGAACTTCAACTCTCCTCTTCTTTATCAGCTCGCCTCGCTTCCAAACAGACACTCAGCTACATCACGAAGAATTTCTTCGACATGTCAGACTCTGTGCCCCGCCATCCCTGGGTGACCAACTGTATATTTTTGCGGAGTTCGAGCGCCTTAACATGCCTCTTCTGCAATGAAATCGCGTTTTTAATCATACGAAAGTTATTTAACTGTTTCTCATTGCTTAAGCGCTGCTGCTTTTCGAGCTGGAGTCCAGACGGGAGGTTTTCAGTCTTGCGGCTGACGTCGATATTATTGTCCGACCCGGTTTCAGTCCCCAATTCCAACGCCGCTTTGCTGCTTCTATCAATTTCCTGAACGGGGGCCTCAATATGCCCGCAGCCTTTTTTCCTGTGTCCTTGGCAGCGGCAAACTTGGGAACTATGAGTAGTATACCCAAACAGGAGGGAAAAAGGAAATTGGGTTCCATTTCCACATTCGGGTGCTGCAATTGCCTCTTATTGGGAAGAAACGTTGCCCACTGCACTTCTTCCTCCACTCAAAAGCCGCTGCTTTTCATCTGCTTGGCAATCTCAAAGAAACGGCTGAATTGTATGGGCTTTTTTACAAAATTGTATAACAAATGGTCTCAAGTTAATTCACGCTACACAAAGCGCAGCGTACGACTTTTTGTCTCCTATAAGATCCTATTTTTTGTCAAAACTAAAAAAAGGGTTTGTATTCACCAATATACACGCTTTTATGATGAACTTGATCTCCCCTATGCTTTAGTTGCTTCCCAAGACAAAAGGACTCAGGAAAGGAAGATTACCCGGCATAGTTCTGTCGAAGATGCTAAGGTTGGAGCACTATTCGCCGTTTTTGCTATTTTTGGTATCCATTTTCTCTTTTCTTATCATTTTAGTGCTTCAAAATACGGCAAAACGTTTCATTTTGCTTTTCAACGCATATTTTTCGCAGTGTACCACTATAGGAGGCTAAATAAGAAATAAAAAGATGCGCACCTTGTTAAAATCTAACCAATAAAGGCGCATTATACTTGGCGGAAAAAGAACAAAGTCTGACATCTGAAACCACACTTGGAGAGTCCTTTCAGTGCAGCCAACCCCCCGCCAAGCTTTGACGTGCCGTCATGGAATTGAGAGAAAAGAGAGGAGCACTTTTCGGGGCCATTACAGCCTATGTAGCTGCAGTCTCATCGTATCAATTGATTCGCAAACGCCTGCACAAACCAAAATGTTTCCACTCACTAACAACACAACGCCGCAAAGGGCTGCTTTATTCACAGCGGTCTCACGAATTAACACCATGGCGCAAAATCGTAACAAATGGCACTGAAGACGACTTTATTATCATTCCAAACTTTACCAAAGCATTGCTCATTGACGAGATGCTTCCTTTCTTTGAAAAATCAATCGATGCACTAAACGATAGAAGTACCTACAGAACTAGCAAAAGCAAGAAAGGTAGCCCTCCCTTACTCAACTCCGGTGACGTGTTGGGTTTAGCTTTATACCTCTTGAATTCTACAGCTCCAACATACTAGCTGTCACGTTATTTAGCATTGCGGCATCGTCATTAAGTGTCCGGTTTTTTTTTGCCTCAACTGTTTTATATCACGCTGTACGTTCAAATGATGCGGTTACTTTTGAAGTTCGGTGGCCGAACTATGCGGAACAGCAACAATCCACACAACTTTTACAAAAGAACGGTCAATATATCCCGTCGCTTGAAGGAGTTTTTGGAGTAACTGATGGAGGGAGGTTTGAATTTCAAAACTATGGCGAAAAGAACCTGCGAAACGCGTGCTGGGAAGGATGTACACAAAAAACGGAAATAACCAATATATAACTGTACGATTTCTTTGGAGAGATAATAAATGCTGCAATTAACTATCCAGGAAGCTGGCATGGTAAAAAAACTGGCCGGCGTCTCCGTGCTGTACTTTCCAAAGTTACAGAATCAACGAACTCCCGTCGGAATTGCAATACTAGGAGCTTCAGCATATGTTAGCAATGTTAAGTGAATCAATGGTAAAATATTGCGAGCAAGGAAGTCGAATGAAACGATAGACATTCTACAATCCCCTCAACTTGCTGCTATATATATTATCTTGCAGCGGATTATGCCGAGTGAGCGTCAAAGCGCTGAAAGGGGCATTCGCGCAACGAAAGGTTCTTTCGGACGGTAGCGAAATTTACTGACAACAGATGAATAACGGAGAAGAATCATCATAGAACTAGCAGTCCGTTTATTGAACCTCAGAACTAGAACAATGGGATGTATCCAAATTGCTTCCTCCTATAATCTGGCACCATCTGATTTATGAGTGATAACGCAAGCCAGGCGAGTATCGCATCATCCAGACAGATTTTTTAGAAATCATTTGACGAATTGTGGCTTTAGAGCAGCTTTCCTGCTAGTTCGTTAATTATGGTACTCATGCTGCTTATCATTGCCTTGGTGTCTTCCATACGTTTTCTCACCTCTACTTTGAAAGACTCCACTTAAAATCTTAGTGTGGAGGCTATATCGTCTGAATGGTCCTGGACTTCTCCGTGTATTGCATTGATTTTGCAATCATTCCGATATAAGTGCTCTTTGACTCAACACTATTGATGAAAAGTTTTGCCCCTTTAACTTTCTTTCGTGCCACTCCACCAGGGCCGGTTTCACCACGTTTACTACTATGTATTCACCGTCATCTTCGGGTTTTGCTAGATCATTTGATACGTCGCTATTCTCATCAGCTTCACTACTACCATGGAAGTCTTCAAGAGCCGCTGCAATGATTTTGGTTTGTATATCGTGAGCAATGTGCTTAGTGCGGCGGACATTTTTCGGACAAGAGGGGTCTCCATTTTTCTTTTTAGAATTGCAGAGTTTTTCGTATTTGTTTTTCAAGAAGTTGTATTCTCGAAATGGGATATGGATTTCTTTTCTTCACGTAACAAACTTTGAAGCTAAGATTGATGACATGTTGTTTACAATTGGCCAAACATCCTCAAAAATGCCTAATAGAGCTGTAATGTCTTCTTCTTTGTAGTTAGCGCTCCTACTTGACCTCTACTTTTTGTCTTGGGGAAGTTTTGGTTCAGTTTTGGAGCATTGCTTGTTTTTACAACATATTCTGTGGGTGAATACTGTGCTTGTGGATCATTGCTTGGCATTGTAGCTGGGATTCTCTTTGGAAAATGTCTTACAAGCTCTTGAAGTCGGATCGATTCGCTGAGTGCTCATATATCTTGCAATTATCTATAGGAAGCACAACAAGTCGCCCTGCATTTCTGTCTGTCACTTTCGTTCCAATTCTTGCGTTCTGGCTGGGCGGATTTTCTGAATGGAAAACACGAGGGGCCATATATTTTTTTATGTGTTTTTCTGTTAATATATGATTTCACACAGTACTATGGCTTCATAACCGACCAAAATGAAATTGAAATTCCAAATATTTGGGTGCCCAATTTTACCAGCTGTCAAAATATGTTATTTGCTGACCTGTACGTTGTAGACCAACCCAAAGATTAAATTTCGATCTTTTTCGGTCTTATGCGGATAGGTAGAGACTCGCTCAAACTAGCTCTCGAAATTCTGGCCCGCTTTACACTGTGATATAAACAATGAGAATACAAGCTCTACATATTTCAGGGCTAGGGCGACTTTTCTTCAACGACACCGTGGTGATGACGGTGACCCCCAACGTTTCTTACCTGCTGAATGGGATATCAGCTACTATCATGTTGGTGGCAAAATAAGTTATTGGTACTGTAGATGCACACACATAGGTTGGATGCAAACTCACAGTTTCATAAGAATTGCACCATTTTCAGTAAACCAACCCCATAGAATACCATATTCAACAAGACTGCAAGTAAAAAAACTGCTAATCATTCAGAACATTATATCACTCGTTCTGGGTCTCATACATCCTCAGTAACAAATTTAACCACAATGCGAGCCATTATAGTGATCCGGCAAACATTTCGACAGTTTGCGGCGACAAGATAGAGTGTTTGATGTGAAATGAGATAAATAAAAAGGAATCGGTTTGAAAGCAACAAAAATAATTAACAAAATTTGAACGAGATCAATGGCACTTTTAAATTAGATTAACATGGATAAAAGGACAGATAGAATCAGTAGAGACTTGAAGAACGTGAAACTGAGTTTAATTTCTATACTTTGAAGTTATATAGCCTTTTCAAAGAGTCTTACTCGCCATGAAATTTGGTTTCAAGCGCAATAGGTAGTCTTCCTACATGACTTTTCTTGAGGTAGGTCCAGTGCATCAGATGCATAATCAGCCGTAATATCGCTAAGGGGTGATTTTCTGAAGAACAGACGTAATATCGATAAGGGGTGATTTTCTGTAGAACAAAGCCACCTCGGATCCATTATCATATTCTAATTATTATTCTAACCTAGACAGTGAAAAAGCCGAAATATCGATGGTATTTTTCGAGAGCGAGTTTATAAAAGCAACTGAAGAAAAATAATAACTCATTTGTAGAAGAAAACGCCCAAATATAATTAAGGAATAGTTATTCTTGCAATCCTATGGAGGCAAATTCAGACTCACTGACCACGAGGCTAGAGTGGAAGGATTTCGAGACCAGATTTAGTAGTAATACGCTGAGTTCCTTCATTCATAAGTGGAGCCAAAGTTTAATTGCGCACGCATTGGTAGTAGGGTAGATATCCGGATTGACCCATTAGTATTCTTAAGGTTTGAGAATGCTCCTGCGAGTAGCGACGTAGATTTCGACAAGTTTGATCAAACTCTTCTCGAGTTTTGAATTCCAGTGATAAGATTGATTATGAGCTACTCGTTGCTCATTACTGAGTAACATGATAGTGATGTTGACAAAATCATACGCGGCTGAAATTTTGTTGAGTAATAACTAAACACTAGATTCATCCCCTCCAAAGAGAATGTAGCTAGCAAACACAGAGTTGGAGTTACCGAGGAACACAGTGTCGGTCGCTTGAAGCGCAGCTGCAAAGATACTCAAGTTGCTAGGTGAGAAACGACTTTCTTCGGCCCACTTTGTATCACTTGGTAATTTTATCTCACAATTAAATTGTAGATATGTGAATATAGAAAGCTGGATTAAACAGGTATCTACAATCGACTACGCAGTGCTGTCGTTAACAGTAGAACAATTATAGATGTAATTATTGAATGAAGAGTCACTGAAAATATTTAAATTGAAAATAAACGCAAGGTACCGAAGAAAAGAGCTTTCCGGCTCTAAAAAGAACTCCACTTAATCATTAAAAAAGAATTGGACCCCATTTCCGGCAAATTTTGTAATGATCTCCACGAATTCGAAACTAAATACTTGAGAATCGATTGGCTACCTCAGTTACACCATTTTTGCGGCCAATGCCCGTTGCAGCCAACACAGATTGATTTAAAGTTACAGCTGGGGAAAGAAATTCTGTTTGTGCCGCCGGACTTTCTTGGGAGTTGCTTTCAATGTGATAACAGAATATCAGCGGGATATAGATGGATGGTAAGTAGAGATATTCTGCGTCAAAAATCTGCGACCGAGCTAAATTACGCCTTAGATCAAGCTCGTCATCTGCGGTTCAACATGGCCTGATCATTATACACTTGGCGCTTTCTCGAAAGATTGTATTAGTGATAAAAAACAGAAATTTAGGCTACGTTTACTAGAGATTGATGTCCGTACTCTGTTCTTCACTGATTGTATTGATCCCTAGGGATAAAGGTGATACGAAATTACTGTTGAAATAGCTGCAGAAACATTTATTTTCGTAGGAGCAGCGGTCTTTGGTTCGGGAAAACAAATCGAAAGGGTGTTTATTTCCTTAGTGTTTATTATTCACCCTTAGAGCCCTTGGATTTGAGAATGATTGTACGAGAACTAAAAAAGATGGATCGGAGAAGTTTTGAATCGTCAGATATGACAAATAAGTCGAACAAGCGGTCCACGAGACGGAAGTAATTAATTTGAGGTCTCTTGGTGGTCATAGCTTCAAAAATTTCCAAGACCACTCGGTAGTCTTCCCGGATCCGTGTACGTATTTCTCAGCGAATCATCACTGCAAAGAACCGAATATTGTCCTCATCAGCGAGCAATTCTAGAAAATTAACTAGTTTCAAAGGTAATAGTGGGTCCCAAAACCTCCTTTCTTCTCATAATACATGACCCCCCGGCCAAAGATAAGACAAAATTATCCACTATTAACTGATCGATGTGTGTGATCATGGGTGGAGAGCCATAGTAGGGTTTGGAGTAGAAATTTTCTGTTTGAGTGGGTGTGGAACGAGATACTGCGAAAACTCGGGATCCCTCAATCTAGCTTGGAGCATTCGAAACGAGTTGAGAGGCTTCTTTTATCCTTCCTTCAAGGAATATTACAGGTAGATAGTATAGAACCAAGCGAGACGAATAGTGATAGGGCAAGAAATAATAACTACCCCTCTGAAGTGGCGTAGCAGCTGGATGTCGACTTCCGTTTATCCTAGTGACTTTAGCGGTCTAGTGTCTGTGATATATCGCGTGCATTCTTCAGCTATAGCTCATTAATTCCAAAAAACATTCAGGAGGTGCCTGTAAAGATCCTCAGATGCTCAATACAGCACATTCCCGTCTAGTATCGATTTTCGTCCTTTCGAAAATCCCGTAAGAGTGTACCAAGTTGTAGATTAGTTCCTGAGTCTTCGGAAGACGAGACATGCGTCTTATAAAGATGAAGCCGTTCATGTAGTGGAGTATGCGTAGAAGAAGGGGGTTTTCGATGCAGCGAGAAATGTGGCACACAAAATTGAAGTCGTAGGTGGGAGGATGTGGGGTATTAAGCGCACACGAGCAGATCAAGGTAGAACTGTGGTTGAAACTGAGGGTGAGGCTGGCTGGGTAAAGCCGGCCGCTCCAAACCAGGGTTTATATAGAACTGAAGATAGCTACAAACTAAAGGAAAATGCAGTCTAACAGTAGCGAATTCCAAGGTATTCCCGTAAAACAGCCCTGGTGGTATCGTAAGTAGCGCTTTCAGAATTGTTGTCGGCAAGAGTGACATACTCTGACAAGATGTAAGAAGTACATTGGTCCAGGTGGCATGGGATAGTAAGGCGACTTTTGATTGTTAAAGCAATGATATAATATCCCAGTGTGCAACTCGCCCGTAACTATTCCAAGTGTACCGATGGGGTCAAACGCTGTGTTCAGAACTGTAAGGAAAGTGTAATGACAGCAAAGTGCCTAGTAGCCCTGGCTGCAAGGTTACCAGTGGTTTGAATCTACAGTACAGTAGATGCAGTGAATTCGTGTAAAGCTGTAAGGTCTGTGAAGTGAAATACAACAGAGGAGGCCTTTGAAGGTTTTGATCTTAGTGGTTGGAAACTTGCAAGAGTTGTCCCTTCAAGTTTACTTAGTCCATTACTAAATACCCACAAAGGGCTTAAAACAAAGTTGTAGTACAACTATCCTACCTAGCCCGTACTACCCATATTCACCTCAAACTGCCACGATAGTCGTAGGAGACAGTCTTAGCCAAAACCGCGTCAAATTCACTTAGAAATAAGCTCTTTGTGATATATGGTCCACAAAATCTAGTACCACTCTGCAACCAAGTAAACGAAGCAATTTTGAATTGGTAATTTCGCACATAAATCAATTAAGCCATCAGAAATGTATTAATAAAAACATTATACCTAACAGTACATTGTCACGATGAGAACATAAAATATCTATCAACTCGGAGATAAGAGATAAATCGCACAAAATCATCCCTCCGAAAGAGGCTTCCAGCAGGAACAGAGGTAGATCTGCCGAAAGCATCGATGGTTGAAGACTGAATAAAAATTCATATTTTAGGATTCGAATGAAGTGATCTACATCCTTGAAGTACACATAAAATTATTGGAACTGTTTTAAATCTTCCAGGAATGTACTAGGACAGCACAGATTGTTGAGAAAGATTGAGAAGAAGCCATTTACCCCCCGCAAGACTACTGCGAACGCATTCTAAATAGGCTGGCCTTTGCGGATTATCTTATGCTCCATGTCGACTCGACTACTGATGCTGTTCATGGCCGGTGTAAGAGTCATAAATTATTTGTCTTGTGGTGCTATTTAAAGTTTAAAAAGAAGAAACTGACTGTTTTAAAGATATTTTTTGATGAGAGCCTTGAAATTTCTATGAAGAAGAAAAATTCGGGCTTGAAGGGTATTTAACCACAAGAGAGCAGGATATCAGGTAATACGCAAAAGTGGGTGCGAAATATCAATGTGAAAGGCTGTGGGTACGGACCTTTTACTTGATAGTAAGCTTTTTCTGAGAGATATTTTGTCTTTGAAGTATTTCGGCGAGAATCTTCTTGATATAACGATAATTATTTGAGGAAAAGGGGTAGTTGTTTGCGCGGAGGTATTTAGGAAAAAGAATAGCCTCCCTTTTTGTGGACTACTAAGCGTCAACGACAAAGTGTGTCGTAGGAAGCCTAAAATAAATAGTCGAGAACGGCAAAGGCCTCCGTGACGGAGTCAAAGTTCTTGACAGTAAGCATTTCGGTAACCTTATGCGCACTTTTTGAGGGCTTTTTTGGCAGTCATGCACGATTTTCGGAGTAATTTGGAATAAAATCTGTAGCGCAGGTAATCTTCGTTGATACTACCGAATAATCCTTCAGATTCCGGAATAAATGTCTTTTCACGGAAAGATGAGGCCTTCTACTTCTTCCAAAAATGTTAAACTGTGAAATCTTAGCCGTACAGTTAGGACGTAGGTAGTCCTCAGCCGACACTTAATGCATTAAACTTCTTCAACATACCAGGACATGTGCGGGCAAGGCGGGAATAAAATAATTTAGCGATTTTGTAAATGGAAAGGGTTGGCAGTGAGACCTACAGACTACCCAACTGGAAAGCTTCTGCTACAGACGGATATTTCTCGACAGACGGTTTCAATATAACGTCGGATGCCTCTGCAGGTTTATCTGGTGTGTCTGTTCCTGCATTTTCTGAATTGGACTTGAGGAAGTTAAAGATATCAGAGAGTTAGACAGTGATTCGGGAATTCTTTCCCTCGAGGGTATCGATGCCGGACTAAAAGGATGGTGCAGAGAAGGATGAGTGTCAACTATTCTTTATGTGACTGTGGCTGGGAGAGTTGTCCGAATTGAAGATACATGCGGGGCTAGTTCGAATTGGGAGTAGGGGTTCGTGATTTTGATTTTCTACAGCAAACTTCAACGAGTTGTGATTTCACTGACAGTTTTCCTTAAGCACTTAACCGGTTAGCCGCATGCTATGCAATCTCTTGAGTTTCTGATAGTTAAGTGGATAAAGATGCAGTCATAACGGCGTAAATTTCTGGGAGCTATGGATCCAAGCCACATCTAAACATACTTATCATAGTAGCCCATAATTATAAAATGATTCCACCATGTTGATTTGAAAATTTCGTCTTCAAAAATCCTTAAAAATTCTACTCTATTACAAAATAGAATCTAAATGGGTGCGTAAAATATTTTTGCCTTTAGTTAGCGGTAATTTATTAAAAACCGAAATTTTGGTAATTTATTTACTGCATCAGAATTTATAGCTAATAAACAGTCAACTTATAAATAAACGAACACATAATTTGGGTGTTCTATGAAATTGTAAGCGTTTGTACAATTCTTCCAGAACTGTAGGTGCAGTATTATATTTGTTTGATTGTTAATTTAAAAATGGAGATATAAGCAAAAAACAACAAAGTACCATGGAGGAAAAAATATAAACAAAATCGAACGAGTTTGATGACTACTGAAATAACATAGAAATTGTATGATGTGGATTATTCCCTTCTGTGCGGTATATTAATTCCATGAATATCATTTTATCTCTGATTTCTTAACGCCATGTTGCGCAGCTTACGAAGCGCAGTTGTTGCCACCTACCTACAGAATCTACTCAAACATTGAGAAAATCAACACACACTCTCCAATACTCACAGATTGCTCGCTTTTCCTCTTTCTCATTAAGCATCATGCGACTCAGTAGCACAGCTCGACGATGTAGAGGATCAGTTGTTTTGATATAGAAAGGGTCACTATGTTGACGGATAGACGGTATGATTTTCCTTCGGATTATAAGGCCGGACTGTGGCCCTAGGAATCTGGGAATCTTGTGCAGAAGCGGATAAAAAGAACCGAGAATTCTGAAGGTGCATAGAAGCAAGAAAAGACGTAAGGTGGGTCACCAATGGAGATTGTTTACTTTGGATATAGGGTTGTTTTCACCAAAGACAACCTTGTAGTTCCTAGTTGTCTGTAGAAGTTGAAGCCAGGGGCGCCAGAGGTGAGTAAATAGCACAGGCGAACAATTAAAGTGATAATATAATATGGGATAGAGAGGTGAAAGAAAGGGGAACATTACTTTAATCCCAATATTGTTTCTCCAGTGAGATTTTCTGCCGTAGCCTAAGAAAAGCCAGCACCATCAGAGGAAAGAGGGGGCGCAATCCATGGGGCGTTTGGTTTCTTCATTTCTCGCAGAACCCAGGCCTTGAGAGCCTGAAACAGCTCATTGCCGTATCAGTAGTGGGTGGTAGAGTCTTTATGCGGAAAACTCTGTTTGGGTTGGCCCGCCCAGCACGTCGCCATAACAAGCTTGGTGTCGTTGAACGAAAGAACGCCGTGCTTCGTACTAAAGTTGAACGTTTGCTGAAAAACGACACACACTTTAGTACAACCCGTGGAGTAGTGTGGGAAAGAGTTGAATTGTTGTAGCGTGCAACTTTCCTGAGTAATGTGCTCTACGGAAGTAAGACAATGAGCAGCTTCGAACTTTCTCGGGGCTAGACTCCTTCGATAATCGGCCTTCCTCAATCCGAACTCTCTGATGTCGTACGAAAGGCTCACAAAGAGCAGGTTGCAAGCAGGGGACTCAAGCTTATACAAAAGGGTCAGAAAACGAACACAGTATTTTAATCTGATCTCAAACATGGAGATAAGGTCTACTACTTCAAGCGTGGCCCCAAGTTTGGAACATGGAAAAGTGGTTTCGTTCGCTCAACAACACCACATCTTGTGTTCATTTCCCGTAGCGAAGACCATACAGTAAACCGGTGAAGGCTGCATATGAAGACATTCGTCGAGCCCCTTCGTCGAGTCTCTTGCAAGAACTCGATAACATCTATTTCATCTTCCCTCGCAGCTACTCAGTTATCGACGATGAATTTCAGGATCTTGTCCCTGATTCTACAGATAAGATGCCTCAAATCTTCTCAGAGCTTGACATAGATACAAAAACACATCTTGGAAACCTTATTCGGGATAGGCCTGCTTCTCCTATTCAAAATTATTCTCTGCAACAACCTGACATGGAGAGCACTGATGAAGTTTTCGTGATGGTGGAACAAGAGAAAGCCCTTTGTTCGCAGCGATATTCCTCACAATTTTCTTTGAATTCAAACAAATTTTCGCGCATCAACCAGCCATTACTGGACATTTCATCCAAAGCAATCAAGCTTTGCGACTCCTTGTTCGGCACACAACATCATAACTCTACCAGATCGAGTAACAAGGTATAAACAGTCATGTCTAATCTCTCTTCTTCCCATAAACCTCCTCAGCCGGAAACGGACGTCGTTTCCTCAGCATCAAATCCACCACCTTCGCTTCCCCACTACCTGCAGTCTTCTGAGCAATAGATACTTCGCAACATGTACAAGGTCCTTGGATACATGCCATCCAGCGAGTTCCAACTGCGGTTCGCTCCAAGATGGGCATTAGATAAAGCAATCAAGGCAGAGAAGGATAATTATCGAAATGCAGGGGCATACAAGGAAGTTGAATACAAGGACCTTCCCCCCAGTGCCAACATCATAACCTCTCACCCTCTCTTCCAACATAGCTTCTCCACCGATGCAGGGAGGCTTAAACTAAAGTGCTGCTTGATACCACATGGTGACCGGGACAAAGAGAAGCACACAGTCCGTACTGATTCTTCAACTGCAGAGTTCGGCGTCATCCGCGTCGTCCTTTCCACCGCCGCGATCCTCAAATTTCTTACCAGCATCTAAATCAAGAATGCTTACCTTTAAGCCGGTGATTTTCCTCGAAACGTCTTTATGAGACCTCCGAAGAGTTGGGCTTCCTGCTCAAGTTTGCTCTGGAAGATTCTCAAACCCGCATACGGACTCGTTGAGTCCGGGGGTCTCTGGCAGCTACTCGTTGAGGAATGGATGAAGAATTACTTTATGGAAACCATCCCTAGTCTGCCACAGTTGTTTGATCGGTACAACTCCGACCTATCCATAAGCATAATTATCGAAAAAGTCGTTGATGAATTCTTTCTAGCCGGAACTTCGAACGCTATTCATTCCTTGCACGATGCAGTCCGGAAGCGATTCAGTGTCTGCAACTTCGTTTTCAACAAAGACCTGGTCTTCAATCGTCTGCACATCCATAAAGAACCCGATGGTTCCGTCCGCGCTGATATGCAAGAATACCTGGACACGATTGAGGCTCTTCAAGTAGCCCGGCCTAGCCGCAAGCAAACCTCGGAATCAGCCGAACCTGACGAGTTAACATCATACCATGCACTCGCAGGGGATTTTAAATTCCTTACCCATGGCGTTCTTCCTCAAGCATCTTTCACGGAGAGCTACATCCAACGTCAAGTCGGTCGTTTCTTGGTGTCACATTTACTCAACGCCACCTCATTGCTTGTTGAGCTCAGCACACTCTCTCCGACAATCATCTTCCTTTCTCCAAAGTCCCCCAACAACCCTGAATACCTCGCGTTCTCCGATGCCATTCAAGGATCAGCTTCCTATGGTCAAAGAGGGTACTAGTTAGGAATATTCTAGCAGGGGGTAGGAATATCTTCCATGTCCCCGACTGGAGCAGCAGTAAGCAGAAAAGAGTTAGCTTTTCTTGGATCGGAGCGGAGATTCTAGCCGCTCCGAGCTCTACAAATCGGGCATCTTTATTCGCAGACCGCATCGAAGCCGCACGCAAGAGCCCAGTGAAACTTCCTTTTGTCCCCACAGTAGATTTACATGTGTTGTATTAGACAATCACCACACTTCATGAGGGAACCGACTATGGAGTTCGCCCAACAGTCTCCCTTTTTCATGATTCACCTGAGTCTGAAGAGATCATCACAATGCAGTGGGTCAGAAGTCAGCAAAATCTCGCCGACGCATTAACAAAGCGCAATGCTTTTATGTTCCGAAAGCTTAACGAAATGATGTCATCTGGTCTTCGAAATACAGACATCCTGCATTATGCAAAGCGAATCAAGGGAACTGCAAGCAGTGCAAAAGGCAGTTCGTAGGTCCTCTTTTTTCCTCATCGGACACCGCTATCTTCTTCTTGGGTCTTTCCTTACGTCCCTGTGCTTTCAATCTTTTCTTCTTCCTTTTGCGTCGAATGGCTACTGTGTTTCTTCTGTTTCTCCTTCCTTTGCCCGTCTTCTGCTTCTTAAGCACTCTGACTTCTATCACCATCTCCAACTCAAATACATCTCCGACACATGCCCTCAATTTGCTTTCTCCAAGATTCAGCGCAAAATACTCCTCCCTATCAGTTATCGATCGTCTCACCGCGGCAAGGACAAAGATATGGTCCACGGTCTCATCCATCTCGTCTCGTCCGTATATCTGTACAAGGTGGACACCTTTCGTCAATCCTTCGAGCCAGGAGTCAAGGTCATCAAATAACAGCTGGTCTTCTTTCGTGAAATTTTATCGCCCCATGTTCTTTTTGAACGACTGCTGCGCATCCACAAGGCTAACGGCTAAGATTTATCCTTGTCGTAGGAAATCTACTGCCTCTTTTTCTCCTTCAAGTGCTCGGATCTCATTTCCTAAAGCATTCAGCACGCACTCTGTGCGGGCTGAATGGCAAAAGATCGTCTGCTCTCCATTAATGAACTCCATCCTGCGTGTTCCTCTATTCCATGACCCAGGACCACCCAAGGTAACAAACTCATCCGGGTGGGCCCTGTAATAGTCGTCGAACCAGTCCATGTACGCTGCTCGATTAATTGAAGTGTGCTTGAGCTCAGCAAGGTTTCCTCCCACAATCCCGTCGCTTCGTGCTTCCAAGCCGCTCGTCACTGGACCTCCAACATCTTTAATGTACGCCTACTGCACCTCGAGGGTGTAGAAGTGGACCTTCTAAAACGTCTTCCTCCCTCCAAACTTCTTGTGCAAAGCGTAGTACCTGTTGACCAGGTAACTCTCTACCCTTCCGGATGCCAACTTCAACCGCTTAACCTCATATATTTGTGCTTTTCCTTCATAACCCCTTGTGTTCTTGCCCTGTAGCAGACCAAAGCGAAGAAGATCCTTCACTGTGAATATCTCGTCAACTCGCTCACGCATCCAGGCCGCGATTACCCCCGCTCCATATCTCTTCAATCCAAGCGGAACGCCGTCAGGAACATAGGTATACAAATGTTATCCACAAGCACTTCTACCTTATCTTCTTCGTCTCCTTCGGCCAACCGTACTGCTGTGATGGGCATTAATGCCCCCCGAACCGTCAGCTCAAGTCTTTCACGAGCACGCACTACGCCGCCTGTACCCTGGACACTCTGTGGGTTGCAGGCGACGCACCAAGCACGCGTTCAAGATTGGTGAGGTAGAAGGGAAGGATCCATGTCCGTTGGTTACTCGCAGGAGGTAGTCGCAACCGTGATTTGATCAAGGAAGTTGGAAAGGAAAGCAAAGGTGAGAACCATGGTTCACTCTAGAGAGAGGGATGATTCCTGTAAGGTTCACCTTTGAGCAGCAGAAGGTCGCGTGGATTACTTCGTGGAAATGACTGTCCCAGTAACGTGCCGAAATGAGTGGGCAGTCGGAAGTGTTGTCGGAAGGGTACAGGTGTAACGCTGGTCGCCGACTAGAACTTCCTTCGAACTACAACGGGTATTTGCGGTGTTGGCCTGCCATCCAAAAAATGTGGGAATTCAGGCCAGGGGAGTGTATAGTATTTCCAAATTTAGGGTTGGAATTCACGGCGTCGGTTAACCGCCAAAAATAATTACTGTATTTGTTTTCCGCAGTGCGCGCATGGCGTCCTCCAAATGCTCCAGCCGCTGTTCGATATAAATTGACAAGCAACCGGAGTGTTCTCCGAGAGTAAACGCTTGCTACCCTTTCCACCTTGCCGGCCCTACCCTTTTCCAACCGTCTCGGATCTACCGCTCCCCAATCCCTTACAGCACTGCTTACTGCCAGGGTATTTTCACTCCCTCTACCACTCGCGCGACCGAACCGGGTACTAACCGTCTCTTTACCTCTCTCCCCGCACCGGTTCCCCACAGGTTTTGTAAAGCGGTTTGAAATGCGCGCCTTTTTTTTGTTGACTTGTATGCAAACAATTGGATGCAGGGGTCGTAACGGTTGAGCCGATTGAGTTTATTGGGAGAGAGGTGCTATGGATGGATCAGATTGGCTTGAGGAGAATCGGCTCAGAAGGGCTGTATCGCAGGGTAGGAGAGGTTGAGCATGCCGATATCATTGGCTGTTAGAAGTTGAGTCTGCATCTCTGATTGGACCAGGTGTTACGTCGGCCACGCCGTGTGTTTTCGGCTCTTAACGTCGCACCACTGTCGCCAGAGCTTCGCAGCTGCTAGGCGTCAATTATGCTCGCAGCGTTTGCTGCGAACTTGAGCGTCGCCACCGGTGTTAAGCCGAGACCGCCGTAGCGGAGAGGTAAGGATACCTAGTGTCGAACTGCACCGGTCATCGGCACGTTGTTGGAGCTTGTGTAGAACTCGAATTGGTCGTCGTCAAATCTCAGTGCAATGGCAGTGGTCACACTCGGCGGAGTCAGCTTCACCTCATGTTGGAGCTTGGAAGCTGAGGCACATACCCGGTGAAGGTGAAACCGAATTCGAGCATCTCCGATACCGTCGATCAGCGACAATGTCTGCTTGCAGCTTCTAATTTTCTCGTTGAGAAAATCCTGCACAAATTGGGACGATCCAATTGGGGCTCCAAGAAGGTCGATGTCTTCGGTGGAAAAGTTCTCAAGGTGGGAAGCGGTGGTATAGTGGCGACGTCCAGTTGCCGAGTCTGTGCGGCCAGAACAGACGGGTTTTTGCATGGTTCAAATACAAGCCATGATCGAGTCCTCTAGAGCTGAGGATGTCGACAGCCTTTTCGAGCTCTGCATGAGTGCCTTTTAGAGTGCAGTCGTCAGCATACCATCTATGTAGAATAAGCTGTGTCTTCTGGGCAATTTCTGATGCTAATGGATGCACTACAAGAGAACATCAGCATGCTTGCAGGATCCCCCTGCTGCATCCCTTCCTGGCTAGACACTAGGGATGTCTTCTGCGGACGCTAGGGGCAATATCAGCGACGGCATGTTGCGAGCGTACACCATGTTCAGAAAACGACACAGCGACGGTACTTTGGTGGGCAGCAGGTTTTTCATGCGCTGTCTCGAGAACCGATTAAATGCGTTGTGTGCATCCAAGGATACCAGTGCATACTCTTCGTGTTGGCATTCGACCAGTCTTCGTGCTTCGTGTACAATGGAGTCCAGTCCGCCGGGCACGCCATTGGCCACTTGCAAGGGTGCGAAGTAATCTCTCGTGTCTTCTATTGCTTGTGGTAGAAGCACCTTTGTTACGAGTCGCCGCAAGGCAGTCCCAATAGCAATGGGGCGGATCTTGTCTGGCCGAGGTTGGATGGGCAGCAGCGTCGCAGAAGAGATCAGAGGGATTGTGTCGTCTGGTAGGTCCTCTTGGGCTAGTCTCGTCACAACCGCAGTTAGCGCCGAGATACCCGTCACGCCTGCTTCGGGGCTCACCGCTGTGTTGGCCAACAATCGAAGAAGACGAGGGGACATTCTGTCCGGACCCGGCGCGGAGTTTGGGTTCAGGCGTCGGACGGCGCGGAGGACTGCCTCCTCAGTGATGTCCATCGGGAACGGAAGGTCTCTCGTTTCGATGGCCGTCACAGGAGAGTTCGGTGCAGGTTGCAACTCTCGCCGACGTTCTAAAATGTGCGGGTCACGCACGTCCGCAATGTGTGACTGATGCAGGATGCGCATCGCACCCCCGTATTGTGCATCTGCAGCTAGGTGGGCTGCCGGTCGAAACTTTGGGTCGCGTTTGTTGTCCGTCTGGGTTTGCTGCGGGCGAGGTCGGACGGTTCGATCTTCTCTGTTCTGGTGTGCATGAATGGCTTCTCTCCAAAGTTCACTCCATTCGCCTGCGGTGGCGCGACGGATGCGTTCACGGAGTTCTTGGCTTTGCCTTGTCTGGGACCGCCATCCGGGTTCCCCTCGCATTAAACGTCGCAAGACAGCGGTCGGGAGAAGTTGTATCCGGAAGAAGGCAGTGTGGACTGTTTCTGCGTTCCGTGCGTTTGCTGCAGATCGAAAGAGCCGAATGAGCAATATGGCGATACTGTGAATGCAATTCCCAGGAATGCGGTCGAAGATGTCGGAAGGCCTTAGCGGGCTGTGCAATGCATCATACACCGAAGGAGGGGGAGTGGTAGGGGTAAGCTGGTCGTTGGTTGCGGAGGAAATCGTCGGGGGCATCAGGGGCATACTTACGGGGGAGAGGGAAAGGAGGGAGGGGCTAATAGCGAGAGGCCTTGCTCGCCCGTTTTCCCAACGGGGGAGTAGGGTCGAGTTATGCCTTCGCCATCCGTATCTCCTTCATGCGTTGTGACAGGGCCCGGGTGCGGTTCGTGTGTCTCTCGGCATTCCCCGCGGCATTCCCCTTGAGTATGGAGGGGGCTTCGGGTACGTCCGGCTTTGGTTGCGCAAGCCGCTGAGCAACACCTGTTTCCTTGGTTTTTGCGACCCTGAGGTTGTCAGGTGAGGGCGCTATAGTTTTGGGGGCCGGGGCACTTTTGCTTGTCGCCGGTGGGGTTTCTTCATGGACTGTGGTGGTCTGCGGTATTTCTACACCACTGTCTGGGGTCTCTTCATTGTTGTCATGATGGGCCGTTGATGGAGTGTCTGGCTCCGGTGCTGCGCGTTGGATGTCTTGCGATTCCGAGTCAACCTGTTGGATGTCTTTGTTTTCTGAGTCAGTCTTTGGGGGAGCTCGGTTTTCGCACCCCGCGTAGAATTTCGCGATGAAGTTCTCGACAAAGCATCCCATCTCGGAAGGGTTGCAGCTGCTGCGTCAATGAGGCGAGTGATTGCTCCCGCTAGGGCTTTCCGGTTTTCCATAGTTATTTCGGAGGCCACGGTCTTGAGCTTTGCAACCTCGCGCGCAGCAGCGATGCAAGTGTCAACTTTACACTCTGTTGTGGGGAGCTCGGTGATGAGCTCAGCAAGCGGGCTTGTGGAGATGCGAGCGCCATTTTAGATGTTTGTGATCTCCTGGAGTATTTTTAGGAGATCTTGGGAATCCGCGGCGTAGTGTACAGCAATTGTCCAATCTCCTGATGTGAGGAGTGCCTGCTTTGCAAGGATATTCCAGCATCCTCGGCTGCGATTAGCAGGCTTGCTCGTGCTTCTTCGTAAGCCGGCAGGGCTCCGCAGCCTTGAGGACCTGCGGAGAAAGCCAGCGTGGACATCATGCGGGCTAGCGTCGGGGTCAATCCTGTCATACAATTGAGAGCGAAAGGTGCTCTCGGTTTGGGGGCGCGAGACCAACGCGTCGGAGTTTCTTCTTGCGTTGGGGCGGTCAGGTCAAGCGATCCTGCCTGCATTCGGCAGAAATCGCGCACGTTCGAGGGGACAGTAGCTACACGAGGGCTCTTGTGAGCCTTCACGATCTTGCCCACGAAGGCGGGCGCGCCTTGGCTTTAGCCTTGGCTGCTGTCTCCATGCTGCTAGATCGAAGATTTTTGGGGAGCTTGGAGGAAGAAGAAGAGAGAAGAGAGATAAGAAAGGAGGGGGAGAAGAAAAGAGATGGATTTTTTGGCATAGGAGGCCTGCCGCCTTACGAAGAAGCACAAGCAAGCCTGCTAATCGCAGCAGAGAATTCTGGAATATCCTTGCCAAGCAGGCACTTCTCACATCAGGAGATTGGACAATTGTTGTGCACTACGCCGCAGATTCCCAAGATCTCTTAAAATTACTCCGGGAGATCCCAAGCATCTACAATGGCGCCCGCCTAGCTTTCCCTCGTCCAAGACCCTCAAAGTCGCTTCCACATGCACAGCCTTCGAGCTTCCGCATGTCTGATGTCGCATGTGCTCCGCCTCTCGGACCCCCAACATTCGTCGGACGCCGCGACCTTCTTTGACTCGCTGCAACAGGAGTTCTACGAGAAAACCAACAATCTTGCCGTCACTGGCCATCGCTGGATTCACGCCTGCCTTCCGATCCGTCTAGGCGGACATGGTTTCTCCGAAATCGGCCCAATCGTCCACGGCATCGAGGCCGCCAGCATCATCGATGCTGCCCCCGCTCGCGAACGCACCGCCTGATACGCCTCCCCCAGACTGCAGACATTCTGCACTTGCCCTGCCCTCTAGACCGGCGTTCCCTCCTCGATTCAGACCGTCCTCTCTTTCACGCTTTGCTCTGCCGTATGCCCGGCCACCCTAATCGCGCCACCCTAAGAGACCTTGACCCTACCGGCCTCGCTGCATCCCCTTAAAACACTCAATCCATATTAACGAGAGTGCAGTAAGACGCAGACTCGCCTCCGTGGGCACGACAAGAACTGGGACGCCAACACCACCCATCCCAATATAGTCACGAAGACATCCCAATCCGCATCCGGGGCCTCATCTTCCGCCGCAGTCCCGCTGCCGCCTTTCTCTACGCTCACCCCACCTCTTCCTGCCGGATCCCCGACACGCAGTGGTCAGTAATGCTACAAAGGCACCTCGATCTGCCTGTGTACTACGACCCCCCGAATGTTCTCTGCCTGCACTGTCACAAGCCCATGGACAACCATGGTGACCATGCAGCAGACCTCTGCCCCACCGGATTTGGCAGCCTGCACCGGCACAACTCCGTGCGCATGCCCCAGTCACACACGTCATTCGTGATGCTGGCTGCGACTGCGAGCTTGAGGAACCGCTCCTTATCCCGGGGACTGAGCTCCGTGCCGCGTATACATTAGTCCTTCCCCTGGCTAACACCATGCCGCCGCAACCCCGCTCATTCGGCTGCGACATCACCGTTGATTGCCTTTAAGTCGGCTACCCGGACGAAAGCTGCTCGGATAGCAGGTGGCGCAATGTACTCAGCGCACCGGGACAAGATTCGCGACCTCGACCGCAAGCGGGTATGTCGCGCACTTGACCTCCCGGATGTTCCTCGGAGCGAACCACCTTTCCAATTCTGATCCCCAGCTTTCGATTGCCTCGGTGCCCCCTCGGCTGAGACTGCTCGTTTTGTCAACAATTGTTTTCAGACCATCCCACGCCGCCATTAAACCTCCACGGAGATGACTCATCGTTGCACCCACCAGCGCTTCAGCGCCGCCATCTGTTCCGCGATAGGTATGGCAACAGACGCTTGCACACCATCGCACGCGCCTGATATTGGCCAACTAGTTCGCTCCTACCTGTAAGGCCGGACCCATTAGTGCATATTTTCCGGAATATTAGCGAATCCATTTAATGCTAGTTCTGTAACACTATTGTTCTATACCCCTCGCCACCAAGAGTTTCTCGATTTCATTACCCGCTTCACCTTTTGCCTGCACAGCAAACAGGCCCTCTAGGTTCTTTCCCGGCGTCTTTCCGAATGAATTGCATCCTCCTCGGAGCCTCTGAGTGCCTACTCCCACCGCCATATAGATTTGCCACCCACACCTCTAATCAGTGAAGCAACCCAAACCCGCACTCCGTATTGTTTTGTACAGTAGTACGTTACAGTCGTGTAAAATATCCAAGAGATATCCTGTACTGTACAGTACTGTACTGTACATGTTACTGCGGGTTTCGTTACTCATTTCTTTCAACTAGTGTACAGTACTGTACAGGGTGTACAGTACGGTATTGTGCGGGATAGTAGCGCTTACTCCGTTCGTTAGATACAACTCTTGTAAATACAAAAGGAAATAAACAATTGATTGACGCACTTGCCAAGAGATTCAACCAACCATCGCATTGAGCACAATACAGAATATCCTCCTTACATCCGCCAACAGTAAGATACAGTGCGTCAACAACTTGTACGTCACGGACAGCCTGTCCACGTTTGTATTGACTGTCAGGAATTTGTCGGCCTGCCCGATGCATTTCTGGCCGCCACACGGCCCTGCACTCGACCACTGCCAATTCGAGGGTGACCGCCACTTGGAGCATCAGCACCTCACCTTCTGGTACTTGAATTCTGTCCTTTTGCCAAATACCTCTCGATACGTCAGCCCCACCCATCCCCACCAACACCCTAAAACCCGAGAATCAACCACTCCTCACTTACCCTTTCTCATCTCAACGCCCCCCCCTGCACACTTTCCCCCCAAAGTTCCCTCCGACCCCCGCGACTGCCTTCTCCCAACCCCATCTCACTCGTCAATCGCCTCCACCATGTCGACCTTCACCGAACTTCAAGCCCCGGCAACGGCTGAAACCCCGGCCCCCTCGCCGGACGCCGCCGCCACCCCTTCCCCCTCCACCCTTTCCACCCTCGCCGGCATGATCCCCTCACTCGACTCGATCAAGTCCCGCATGGGTGATGTATGGTCCCGCAGTCGTCCGTGGTCCGAGTTTCTCAACACCTCTCAAATGTCCAAGCCCGAGTTTGCAGACCTTTTCGACCGTATCAAGGAGAACTTTGAATACTATGCGTTCAACTACCTGGTCATACTGCTTGTCATGTCCGCACTCACCATTCTCACCTCTCCCCTCGCTTTTCTTGGCGGACTCTTCATAGTTCTCGCCTACTTTTATCTCTTTTTCCTCAACCCTGAACCGCTTGTCATCGCCGGCCTCGCTGTGGACAACAACGTGAAAGCCGCGGCGATCACACTGTTTTCGTTGATCGTGTTGTGGTTGACTGGCGCCGGCGCAACTTTCACCGTCCTCGTGGTTGTTGTTGGCATCGTCGCCGTTACTCACGCCTCTATTCGTAGACCGCAAGGGGAGGCCGATTTTGAGACTGCCTACACCCCAGCTACTGTCTAGACTCGACCGTTTTCCATTTCAGTGGCAGGGGGCTTGTGCTTGTTGCAGTCGGGTTTCCTCCAGCTTAGTACCGCATGTGACAAGCGAATAATAAAAGGCTCACGGGTGCCGTGTGGTGTCTTATCTCAGTTGATTACGTGATGAGACATGTGTGGTCAGGTTGAGGAGGTCGTCTGGGCGGGAAAGAGGGTCACGCTCTCAGGTTTGATTATGTTTTCGCGTGGTTTTTCGGATTTCTTGCTGTTGGAAAGTTGATAGTAGAAGAAGAGCGAGTGTGGTATGTTGTTGGTTCCGACGTGCAGCAATTTTAATTTGGATTATCGCGAGTTTGAGTGTTGTTATGGTTTTGGTTACGAGTGGCGTTTAGTGATTGTTACTTCTTATTCAAAGTAAACTACCAGAGCATGCGTTTGATGCTTGCTTATTTGCATTCAAAGTTTCGAGGGAGAAAAAGGCCCTTGGCTTTGGGTGCTTTGAGATTGAGTTGAGACAGATCTGCAAGTAGCCGAGGGGAAGATATATATGGTCGGGGCCTTTTATTTGGGTGGCAAAGTTCCTGATAGACAAGAACAAGGGGATGTGATAGGGTGTCTGTCATTGCAAAACGGCTATGAACAAGCCGCCGAGAGGTGGCCTCTAAGAATGGGACAAAGTCGACGCACCGTAGTTCTTTGAACAAACCACAGAAACAAGATGATATTTACCCATTACTTTTGGACAGTGTGCACCAACTTCTAAGTTAAAGAGCTAACCGGATGGACAAAATCGGCCATGTGGGGCGCGCGATGTGATGGCCATAGCCACAGACGACCACAAGGCGCACTTAATACGTGGGTAGATGCGCGTGCAATTAGTAGCGTCCGAGGTCTGGCATTTCCTGGCAACGCGGGCTACGAACTCTTCAATGAATAACACAATCTCGGGAGAAGGAGCACCAAGGGAATCAAAACCAGGGGCTGGAGGGGCTGGGATCAGAAACCCGTGTCGCGGGAGGGTTGGGACACAGGTGCCTTGACAGCTTTTGTCGCAGGTCCTGGACCTTGCGGTGGTGCGTGAGGATGGCAGCCCCACTGGCGACTTGCGTCGCTTTCGTGAGTCAGCACTGCTTGAACGAGGACGTCACATGCGATGGGCCGGCCCGGGAGGCCACGGGGTGGATGCACGGGGAGGATGTCGGCTGGCCTTTGCTCCGTACCGGGGACAAGGTGCTCAACTTCAAACTCACAGTCCAGGCCGGCGGAGCGGAAAACGTGCCACGCGAACACGATGTGGAACGAGTTATGGCGGTGAATGCGTCCAAACTCTGAGACGCAGCGGTCTGCGGAGTGGTCTCCGTGGATATCTAGGTCTCGCTGGAAGTAGTGGCAAGTCAAGCGCGACAGGTCAGTGTAGGCTGGGAGACCGAGATGCCTGCGCAGCATGATGCTCCAGTGCTCCGACGACACCTTCGTCGCAGTGGTGGGATGCATATGTAGGAAAGGCGGCAGCGCTGTGTCGAAAGACCAGGCCGCGTAAGCGGCGACGGGTGGCTTCCTCGGAGTGGTAGTTGGGACGGGGCACTCTCCTCCCTAGGTCATCTTTACAAAACAACTATGCCTTTGCCTTTTGCTGTACCCGATTTAGACGTGGTTGAAGATTGACGGGCCTGTCAACAAGGGAGGCAGGGTCAAAAGCGCCTAGGTCGATGACGAACGGATCACCGTGGATCCGGCGGACAAAGTTGAACAAAGGCGAGCGTGCCTGGTTGATCAGGAAGGATCTATCGCCACAAGCGCGATTCCCGAGTACGGTGACGGAGCCGGGTGTAGAGTAGGCGGCCGTGCGTAAACGGGCCCTGATAAGCTTAAAACCGTCGCCAGGACATTCCGAGAGCGGAACTCGGCCAGGAAGTCCGCGCGGCCAAATGGCA
Organism: Kappaphycus alvarezii; assembly: GCA_002205965.3. NCBI lineage: Eukaryota > Rhodophyta > Florideophyceae > Gigartinales > Solieriaceae > Kappaphycus > Kappaphycus alvarezii. The sequence goes on from NADL03000852.1 coordinate 55,085, forward strand.
AAGAGTGCGGCCAGGAGATGCGGGTCTTGTGGTGGTCAATGAAAAGACCATAGGAAGGCCGTAGAGCGCAAGAGACCGGAGGGCTCGCCATAGACCGTAGTGTTACCCAGTTACTGCACTGTCATCGGCGTACCACAGATTAAACATGATGCCCTCCTCTTCGGCGACCCGCCCCCGCCGAATGAGCGGCTGGATCGTCAAGGAGAAAAGCAGCATGCTCCCGGGATACCCTTGCTGGGTTCCCTGGGCGCTAGAAAGAATAGTCTGCTCGCGATTTGGAACAATTAGCTGTGGTTGGGAGCGACCGTACACCATGTTTGCAGATCGGGCGAGCGAGGGGGCATGGGATAGCAGCATGTTCAGCATTAATTGCCTATCAACGCAATAGAAGGCGTTGCGGGCATCGATGAGGACGGTGGCATCGTGTGGGTCTGATGAGACCCTTCGAAACATGGTGCGCACGTCATGGACGATAGCATCTATGCCGCCCTTGATCCCAATGGCCGTTTGGAAGGCGGCCAAAAGGGCACAGGAGTCATCAATAGCCAACGGGAGCAGAGTCTTTGTGACCATGCGCCGGAGTAAAGAGCCGACCGCAATGGGACAGCTCTTCCCTGGCCTGGGCAGAAGCGGGAGGAGGGTCGCAGCAGAGGACAGGGGCAGAACCGAATAGGGAAGGTCTCCGTTTGCTATGCGATTGACCAGTTTCGTCAGTACCCTGATGCCAGTGACACCAGCCTCGGGGCTACAAGCGGCCTTGGCAAGCAGGTGGAACCACCGCGAGGGCGTCCGGTCCGGGTCCGCCGTGGTGTCCCGAGTGATGCGACGCGCAGCCCGATCCACGGGGCTTCAATGAGTTGCGGAGGTGGCGGGAGGCGGTCCTCGGGAAGCGGGGCGATGGGCCACGGCGAAGACGGGTGAAGTTCCCGCAGGAGCTGGATGGTACTAGGTGCGTTGACTTCGGCGCCCGGAGCATTGTGGAGTGTCCGCGTCGCCTTCGCGTAGCGAGCATCGGCGCGGAGGGCCTCAGCCCGCCGAGAATGTTTGACCTTGGTGGAATGAGCGGGAGCGCGAGCACTAGGGCAGTGCTTAATGACCCACTCTGCACGGTTGTGATACGCGTTGGGAGAATCACCCCACAGGACGCCTTCACCGCATGACCGCGGTGGGCAGCATATGAAGGAGCAGGAAAGCGCGGTAAATGGCAGCTTCATCACGCTAGCTGGCAGCGGCTTTGACCCACTTGATGAGGAGGACGACGAAGTGGCGGAGATATGCGGAGGGGGTGTTCTGGAAGACGGCCGCCTCCCGGTAAGGGGTTCGCAGGATGTGATACAGGTCGGCAAAGGGAAAGAGGACGGGGAAACGGGGGGATGTGTATCCTTTACCGCAGCGTGTGCCGAGGTGTCCTTGTGCGGGGGTTCCGCCAGCACCACATCATTCGTTTTCTGCGTAGGTAAAGAGGGCACGGCGGGCGGGGGACGTGGGATGTCAGCAGGGGTCAGTGCCTGCTGGTCAGGGGCGGGGGTGGAGGGAAGTGTGAACTCCATGTGAGGGTCCACGCGGGCAATGGCCTTGTGCCTGCAAGCCTGGGAGCAACGTGCTTTGCCAATAGCCGCAGGGCAGACGCGGCGGCGAGGCCCGATGGTGGGAGCGGCGGTCTTGGGCTGGAGGCTCCGGCAGGTGTAGGATCCACAGTGGCAGGACCCAATGGGGGGGCATCTTGACGAGCACTGGGGGGCCTCCTTGGCGGGGACGACAGTGTCCTTATGGGAGCCCAAATTTCGAGGTTCCCTCAACTTGCGGCGTAATTCCGCGATTTCATTAATGTGGCCGGAGAGGGCCGATGCAAACGCTTGGAGGGTGCACGATTTGGCGGAGCGGCGGTCGGCGTCGCGGACGGCATTGCAGAGGCGCCAGGTTTCCCCCTGCAGCCGGGTCAGGATACGCCCGGCAGCGAAAGCATGGAGGGCCTTCACTGCGGTGGAAAGCGCATGCACGGAGTGCAGTGACGGTCGGGGAACACCGCCTTGATGTGTGTGAGGGTGGGCTTCATGTGATCGGCGCCGGAGGCCGGAAAGTAGATGTACTGTATGTCCACTTGGCGACAGAGGGGAGGAGGAACTGGTTAGGGCGGGGTGCGTAGGCCCGACAAGACGCTTGCAAGAGAAACCGCAGGGTAGCTTTAGCCGACGGAAACGCAAAGCCCTGTGCGGGCCCCCTTATCGGCCTCCGCGGTGAGCTGCCCAGATACTTACAGCGCCTTCTCGTGCATTCCCGACACGTGGACAGTACAGTACAGTAGCGTGCAAGCTGGTCCGTTGTGGCTCATCAACAGTGACGATGATTGCTTTCGTGTGTATTGAACGTTTTGAGCACGTGATCGTGGGGATGGCCTGAAAGTGATGCCACACAATACACCAATACACGTGGCATATTTTCATGGGCCAGTTGCATAGATTAGCAATGACAGCACTAGCCCTGGTGACCGGATATTTCAAAAAAAAATGGATGCGACTGTAATGTAATTGCAATAAGAATAATGTAGGAATCGGAAAAAAAAGAGCTTACAGTGGCGGATGTAGGAAATATCTTGGCTGTTGAGATTCGACCCAATCAAGAAACAAAAGGGCACAACTGGAATTGCAAAGTGTGCTGTGATTGGACATATCAAACCAATCAAATGCATCACCCATTATCTCCACTCATACAATAGTATACATCACACCGCCTCCATTCCAAAGATCTACTACTCACCCTTTACACCCTGCCCCCCTGCTTTCCCAAAGCCCCTTAGTCCACAACCAAATAAATCCCACAATCACTCACCCGCTCACTACCATTTCCCCAGCCTCTCTTCATCCCCAAACACCAGACCGAACCTTCTCCACTTTACCAACTGCACCACCACCACCAAACCATTTTCTCTCCTCCCTCCCTAAACCTCCTTCATTGTCACCTCAAATAAACGCCACCAACCTTCCCCCCTTCCCCCAAATCCATCGCCCCATACCCCCCCCCATCCCCACCATGCCCCTCCCGCCTTCACCACCCCTGCCCAATACCCTTCCACCTACACCCCCCCATCTCCACCACCACCACCCACCCTTCCAACCAACCACTCCCCAACCCCCGCGTCGTCTCCGCCTTCTCCCTCGCATGCACACCCCAACCACACCCCCCGACTACACCTCCGGTTTTTCCCCCGAGACCTCCCCCAATTACCACGAAGTTCGCGTCCTCTCCTTCGGTCCCACCCGTCACGACGGCTCCCTTCTCACCCTACGTCCCGTGTCCGGCGGCGACCGTGCCTTCAAAATGTCCGTCACTACCGCACAGGTAGACTCTATTCGTGCCGCCCTTCGCTCCAAATGCCCCGATGCTGTCGTCTATCGCCCGGCTACCCATGACTTGTTTAAAAAAGTCATGGATTTGTTCGGGGGGTTTGTCACAAAGGCAGCAATCACTCATATTCAAGATGAGGTTTTCATCGCACGCGTTTGGATCCGCGGTGGTATGATCGTCAGTCAGGAGGAGGTGCACATTGATAGTCGACCGAGTGATGCTATAGCCATGGCTTTGCGCTCACGAGCTCCTATTTACTTGCACAAAGGCTTGCTCGATGCGTGGAACGTGTCTGTCAAGTCGGTCTGCAATGACGCCCAGAATGGCTTGTGTGAATGTGTCATGGATTACCCGGATGAGGTCAAGAGCACTACCAGCATTGTTCATGAGATTAAGGGTAGTCCCGAGCATCTCACCTTGGCAAAGCTGCGCATGGAGCTGGATTTGGCCGTTCGATTGCAACGCTTCCGCGAGGCTACCGTGTTGAAGGATCGAATCGCAGAGATTTGCCCTATCGATCGTCTCTGTGAGATGTTGCAACTTGCTATAGATGAGGAGCGGTACATGGATGCCGCAAAACTGCAGGATCAGATTACGCTGTGGAAGGCACGACTACGAATGTGGGAAAAGGGCTCCATCGATTTGGAGAACTTCAGCGAGGACGGCCAAGACTCGTGAGCCGCATCTGTTTTGGTTTCGTGCTATTGGCTTTCGGACAGGGAGCTCGGTTTTGGTGCAACGTCATAGTCCCGCCGTCGCTCCCACCCGCTTGCCTCCTAGCGAGTGCCATGCTCTGGTGGCACGCTGGCACGCTCAGATACACGATGCTGCGTATGGCTGATCCCGGACCTGCTTTGTTTTGACGCTGTAGATTGTGTGTAGTAATAGTTTGTTTTTAAACAAAGTTCAAACCTCAATATCATGCATCAACTGATTATGTTGAGAGGGACTGCGCGCCTGGGCAAACACGAACCATCGCGTTGTAAGAAGACGGCAAATGAGATCAAGAATGCTGCCGGTCAAGATTTGCACGTCTTTCTTGCAACCACGCCTCCGAAAACCTGCATCACACGGGGATTCTCACTACAGGAGCTCCAATCTCCGCCACCTTGGCCATATCTCCCCAACTATGCAAACCCAACAAAGCAGTGACATACTTTGCCTAGTTTGCCATCACCACCCTGATGTCAAAATCATCGTCACCCTAGGCACGACCTATCACGTTGGGATTGCAACCCCGCCTGTGCCACCAACGTGAATGCACGAATACCCACCCCCCACACACAGAATCACCCATGCGGCCTAGTTTCCGGACCTCTTCGCCAATGCCCCAGTCACGACATTCATAGCGTCCACAAAACGATCCAAACATCTAGCCCCACCCCACAACACCATCACAGGAACCGCGTGCAGTATATCACACATGCAACACCCACATCAAGTCAGCAGATTACATTCACGACTACTCGGCATAGCAGGGGAAATTCGAGGAACGGAAAGGGTTGATAGCTTTACGCACCGTTCCATGCAGTCGGTCTCGCGTGAAGTCATGCTCTTCTTGGAGACGTCGGCACACACGTTGAAACATTTGTCGGTTACTTGCTCTCGGAAAATTTCGGACATTTGGGCGTTGACTTGCGCTTCTATGCGGGCCATCAGGTCATTTGGGTTCAGAGTTGGGTCATCCATTGTAACTTTTGGAGATCTCCGGAGGGAAGTGAAGAGCTTGGACGGCGGGGAGGGAATGATTTGGAATCAATGCCATGAAATTGCGGGCGACGAGGCCTGACTATCTACAGTATGTACTGTACAGTACAGTATGAGGTACGCCACAACATTTATTCGTCGCGGGATCATTCAGGGTTACCCTGTACGGTACTGTACGGTATACTCATCTTTACTACTGTACATGTATTAGAAGAGGCGTACAGTACGGTATACACCTTAATTACATGACTTTTTTTTACACTTTGAAAGTTTTCAAGTTCCCCTTGTGCCAATAGAGAGCTTACACACAAAGAATTCAGAAATTTCAGCAATAGAATTACAGTCTGTAATTCAATTGCAGAATTCTGGAATGAAGTCGTGAGGTAAATTGCTGAAATGTGACCAGTTAGTGAAGACCCGTGAGAAATGGTTGTGACGAATAAACATGGTGCATTCCCATTTGTCCATGCGTAAACACGTTTTCAAATTTCAGAAAATAATTTCAGAAAAACTTTTCAGAATTCTGTTTTTGCGTAAGCTCACTACTGTACTTTACTTCATTGAGTATCTATCGCGTACACTGCAGGTCTGACTACACGGCTAACAACTAACCAGATGTTCCACGTCAGGCACGTGCAGTGGCGCTCGCAATAGAATCGCCATTGCATCAGACGACCACAGTGTGCAACTTGTGCGCTGATAAATACGTACGTCTGCGGGTCACTCCCGCGGTGGTGTTAAACTTCTCTGCGATGCGCGGGATGAAGTCTTCCAGGAACAGAATAGAGGCGGGGGATGGGGCACCCAAACAACCGAAAGCCAGGGGCTGAAACTTCAAGTTTGGTTCCTGGAGGGAGTTGTGCAAGGCGGGCGGGATCCGGCGTACCAGTTTGCGCTCCAGTCTTTGACTTTGTCTCGGTGGGCAATGTCGGCGGCGGCGCCGGCCATTTGCGTGGGCCTTGTGCGCAAGCCCTGTTTGAACGGAGAGACAACGGTAAGGTCGCAGGCTAGAGGGCGGACTTGTTGGCCAGTGGGCAGGGGTGGGAGTTGAATGAGAATGTCCGCAGGGCGGATATTCGTTCCCGGGACAAGAAGCGGAACCTCGTATTGGCAGTCCAGGGCCCGCAGCGAGAGCAACGTGGTAGGGGAAAACGTTGCGTAGCGAGTTGTGGCGATGCGGGCGACCGAAGCCGGCTGGGCAGAGGTCCGCCGAGTGGTCCCCGAGTGGTCGCCGAGTGCGTCCATAGTTTAGTTACAATGGCCGAATGTGAGCGGGCGAGAGTCGTCATACACGGGGAGGCCGAGGTGCCGGCGGATCATGGTCTGCCAGTGGGCCAAGGACACCACCGTAGCGGTTGTGGGATGGGCGATGAGAAATTCGGCCGCAGGGCTGTTCCGGAACGCCAGGCTACGAATCCTGTGTCGAATATCTTCGGTGCTGTGCTGAGCCGGGTTGGGGTGTGTCGCCCTCGAGTCGTCGCGCCAGTGGACCCTTGCCTTGCTGCACACCATTTACGAAGGTTTGGAGGTTGGATGGTTTAGCAGCAAGCACGCATGGGTCAAAGGGGACAAGGTCAACGGAGTACAGACGCCCGGGGATACATTGCATGAAGTCACGGATTCGCGACAAGGCTTGTCGGACCAGGAACGCCCTGTCGCCCCGGTATCGGTGACCGAAGAGGGCGGCGGGACGTTGCGTGGTGTACGATGCCGATCTCTCACGGGCCGGAGCCGCGTCGATGATACTAGCGGCAACCGCGCCGTGCAGGAACGGGGAGATGAGGGTAAATCCCTGACCTCCCCGGCGGATAGGTAGTGTGACTTGGTCCCATGCAGTGTCTGACAGGGCGATCCCGTGTCGCTCCGAGTAAGACGACCTCTGCAGTGCATCAAAGGCTTGTGCAGCGGGGGCCGAGTGTTGTGGGTCGGCGAGCCGGAACGCGTGCGTGACGAGGCATGCCAACGCGCACAGCCGGTGCATGTGGAAACGGGCGCGGGGGTCACGAACGTGGGTCAGCAGTCGGAGGGTGCGGCAACACCCTTCGACCTTGCCCCGTAGGTATGCATCGGTGAAGGCCCGGTTGCCAATGGGCGCTCCCAGGAGCTCGAAGCTGTCGCGCGAGCACTCGGACAGAGGAAATTGGCGGAGGAAGTCCGTGCGGTCCGGCAGGAGCGTGTTCGGCCAGTCAATGCGCGTCTTCCTCGCGTTGACATAGAGGCCAACAGCCGGACCCTCAACCTGCAGGAGGCGGAGAGCACGGCGCAGACCCTGCAGTGTCCCTATGAGGGTCCCGTCGTCCGTGTACCGTTGATTCAGCACAATGTTGCTAGAGGGGAGATTTTCAACTGCAAAGGCCGTGCGTGCGGCTGATTGGGCCTTCCGGACTTTGTACTGAAAGTGCTCAGCGCTGCATCTCCGCACTCAGGCACCGCTCCCATGACGATAACTATGGCGCTAGTTTAACGGGTGTCCGCTGCAGACTCCGGCCAAATTGCTAGCTTAGAGCTAACCGAGTGGTCCATGTCGGCCACGTGCAGCGACATGCGCGAAAACATAGATTGTGCAACAGACGACCAGGTTGTGCAACTAATGCGCCTGTAGATGCATGTGTGGATAACTCCTATGGCTGTGTTGAACTTCTTCGCGATGTGCGGCAACAGAACCTTCTGTGAAGAGTATGGTTGCGAGGGAAGGCAAACCCGGGTAATCAAAGGCCAGCCCTGCGGCTGCAACTCGATGTTGGGGGCCTGCATGGGGTCATCACGACCATTCCTCTTCACTGTGGCATGTAACAGGTTTTCCGCAGCACTCGTAGTGCACTTCCGGATGAGACTTGGGACCTGTTCCGTCATCCAGGACTGATGTAGGGCCTTACATTTTCTTCCACGGTGTCGCACTGGCACAACTCTTGCGTCAGCCCAATTATATCTAGTATTGCTGTCATGCCAGGGCATTTTCCAGGCGGTGATTACTCAGGACACTCCTGCATCGTGGGTTGCATGCAAGGCATATCTCAGTTCAGCCTTCCTCGCGATCGTCAGACGATTTGCTTTCCGATACTGCTTCGTGTCCTATCTGATCTCTCTGAGCCCCGCCTCGGCGCTTTGGCTTCTGCAAACCAAGATGATTTGACATCGTTGAGCGGCAGTCTTATGTCGCTTCTTCGGTGAGTGGAATACAGGCTGCATGGTGTAACATTTCATTCAGGGGTTTCAGGAAGTTCAGGTGCGCATGAAGTTTCTTGTTAGAAGGCTATCCACTGCAGGCCCCTGTCCTCCCCCCGGAGAGCTTCGACCTTCCTCCTCCCCCCGAAACGACGGAAAGCGCCGTTCTTCGTGCTGCTCGATCGTTGAACCCGACGTCGGCGCATAGTCCCGACCGCATGTCTCCGCGCCTACTCCGCTCACTGGCCACCACCAAGGTGTCCCACCGGAGGCGGGTACCACTGGCCTCTCCGCCCCTACCAACCAGGTCCGGCGGCTCGCCCGTAGAGATCTCCCCGCTCCCACCATCCCTCTGTTCTTTGCCGCCATGATTCTCCTCCTCCAACTCCGGCCCGATAAGATCCGCCCATCGCTATGGGCCAGAGCATCCAGCGATTTGTCACTAAGGTTGTCCTTCCTTCCGCCCATACGGACTCCCGTGACTTCCTCGCGCCATTTCAGCTCGCCAACGGCATACCACCCTGCCTCGACACCGTTGTGCATGAAGTCTGGATGATCATGCTCCGATGCTGGAACGACCCGAACTACGTTATGGTCTCCGTCGACGCGAGAAACGTGTTTCACACCCTCTCCTGTCAGAAGATGCCCCATACCCTGCCCTCTCACGCCCCCTCCCTGACCAAGCTCATTAAAATGGTTTATGGTCGTGTATCGCCCCCTCTCATCCTCCAATCCACGCCCCGTGTGTTCCTCCTCAGTCAGGAAAGCTCCCAACAAAGGAACGCTGCCAGCATGCTACTGTTCTCAATTGCTCTTCAGCCACTCATTCGTAGTGTCAGGGGAGTTTGAGCTTCTACTAAAAACCGATGAGACGCTGACAGCGGTATCCTCATGGCCACATCCCAGAGGTGGCAAAAGCATTGCAAATTTTGCAGACATTTGGGCCTGGCGTCCAATTCCAGATCCAGCAAGATATCGTCTCTTTTGCCCCACGATTTGCCAGACCCGTCTCAGTGCCCTTATCGCGACCGAGCCCGTCTCATTGGTCTCTGAACCTGGGATCTCGCCCCTCGGCGCCCCTTCTGGCTCCCCCGAGTGTATGTGCAACAGCTTATGGAGGCTGTCCTTCATTTCTATATGGACGAATGTAAACAGTCGACCATTGAGAAATGCAGGACAGCCTGGTCTCTTTTGGACACCGTCCAGGATGCGCGCCCCCGATTTTACCTCCAGCGTGCCCCTGCCTCTGGCGGTCGAGTTCACCACATGCTCCGGCGAATTTCTTCAAATATTTCTTTCCCCGTCGCCTTCCGCTTTGATGATGCACACATGGAGGCTTGCTTTCGCTTTAACAGCGTTCCCCTCACCCGGACCGCCCGCAATCAAGTCCATCTCCCAATCTGGTTTGGCGGCCATGGATTCCAACCACTCACAAACAATACAGGCGTCATACGCCGCCAGCCTGATTGACTCTTCCGAGTTCAGAAGTAACGCCCTTGGGAACCGCTCCGCCGACTTCTATCACCACAGCACACGCATAGCCATGCAAAAAATCGTCAATCTCCAGCCAGAACGCCCCCGCCCTCCCGTCTTTGTGTTCTGCACTGCGGACCGTGGCAAATTCGATCCCGAGGTCTCGTTCTAAAACCCCGTGCGCCGCTACACTCCCCCCCTCCAGCTTATGCACTTGATTTTACAGTCTAACACCGGTGCGGCGGCGTTCCTATGGGCCCACCCCACCACCGCGACGAAGGTGTCATCAGCACACTGGTGCATCATGCTGCGCAGGCACCTCGGTCTCCCAGTCTACACAGACTCGGTGCCATTGAAATGCCACCACTGCCAGCAAGACATGGATGTGCACGGTGACCATGCCGCCGACCGCTGCGTCTCAGAGTTTGGGCGCATTCACCGCCACAACTCCGTTCGCAATGTGTTCGCGTGGCACGTGTTCCGCGCAGCCGGCCTTGAGTGGGAGTTCGAAGGTGAGAATCTCCTCGCCGGGACGGACTACAGGCCCGCTGACATCCTCCTCGTGCATCCCCCCCGTGACACGGAAGCTGCCCTACATGACCCACCCATTGCATGTGACGTCGCCATCACGTCACCGTTCAAGCAGACCTCCATCACCAAAGCGACGCAAGTCGCCGGTGGGGCTGCCGTCCTCATGCACCATCGCAAGCTCCAGGACCTACAGCACAAGCTGTCAAGGCGCCTGGTCCCCCCCTGTCTGCCCGCCCGCGACCCAGGTTTCCGATTCCAGCCTCTGGTTTTCAACTCCCTCGGTGCCCCTTCTCCGGACACCGCATTATTTATTGAAGAGTTTGTGCGACGTGTAGCCACGAAATGCCACACCTCGGACGCTATGATTCGCACACCCATATACCAGCGTATCAGTTGCACTTTGTCGTCGTCGGTGGCTATGGCCATCCAATCGCGGGCCCCACTGAACGTGACCGATGTGGTCCATCCAGTTAGCTCTTAACTGAATAGTCGGTCAGTCGGTGTACACTCAAGATAAGGGTAAAAGATGTTGTGTGCGACAAACAAAGCGACCCTGGATCTTGGCAAAATCGTCGGTCAGTTAGTGTACAGTAAAGTACAGTACAGGCAAGGCAATTGGAATCCAATGTACTGTACTGTAATGGAGATGTTTTCTTTCAGTTTTACTATCGAGCTACTAGGATCAATTCCTTTCCGATCGTTCTCTAGTTCAAGTTGAAACAAGTTGCTGTCCCGGTCGTGGGCCGGGACAAGTCGTAGTTTACCACAACTCTCCACTCTCAAACTGGTTCCTTCTATCCTCCTTGCGCCTCTGCAATCATGCCCCACCAATCCGCCTAAACATATCATCACAATGCCCAACCTCACCACCCACCAACCTCTCACTGCCCTTGCCAACCAACTCTACACACGTTTGCTCCCTGCCCCCCATCCTCCAATTTCCAACCTCGAAGCTCATCTAGCCTCCTTTTATCTTGCCCACTCTCGAGAGCCCACCCTCTCTCCTCTTCCCGTTCTACCCATCCTATTCGAAGCGCTTTTCTGCCTCGCACGCGCCGATACCACCCACCGACCCCGCTTCCTTACCATCCTGCTCATCCTTGCCACCACCTCGCCGAAGGCGTGGCATTTGTTACACGCGTCTCATGCCTTGGATGAGATGCATCAACTGGGCTCCATTTCTGTACAATTGTTACTCGGAAATTGGGATTGTGCGAACCATGCCCTGCGCGCCGCGATTGCACAAGCCATGAAACAGCTATGTGTCAACTGTGACGTCGAGGACAGTCCTGTGGCTATGGCGCTTAGATATACCGTGCAGAGGGGTGAGGTTGTGGACGGGGAGGAGAACCGGGATGCCGTGGGACGCGCGTTGGGTATCGTCGGGGTTGAGGGGTTGGGTGCGGTGCGTGATGAGGAATGGGTGGAAGTGGTGCGGATGTTGGGGTTGAGAGGGTGGGCAATGGCTGTCGTGAGGGAACGTACGGCGGTAGTTACTGCCAGGGGGGATGGGTCGATTGTCGTGGCGCGGATGAAGGCAGTGCTTGAGGAAATGGGGGTTGCGGAGATGCATCAGGTGGGGGAAAAGGTTGGGGTGGATGATGAGGGGGTGGTTGTGGGGGGTTTGGAGGGGGAGTTGATTGGCGTGTTTGACAGGGTGAGAAGGGAGGCCGCTGGTGGGGTGACTGGGATTATTTTGTCTATGGTTCGGGATTGGGTGGAGAAGGGGGACTTGCGTCGGGCTGCGGCTTCGTATTTGGCAGCACCGCAGGTTGTGGGGAGGGTGGTGGAGAGGGTGAAGGGTATGGGTGAGGTTGTGGAGGGTATGTCGTGGCAGTTGTGGTCGGTTGTGGATGATGAGATTGATGGGAGTTTGAGGGAGCTGGTGTGTGGCGTTGAGGAGATAGCGGTGGTACTTGGACAACGGTGTATGGACAATGGGGATCGCTCGAGGATGCGGCTGAAACGGGTTGCGCTTATGCATCCTTGGATTTTGCGACGGAGGACCAAGAGTGTGGAGGGAGTGGTGCACACTGTGTTGCATGGCTTGATTGATGGGATGGGGAAGTATGGGCCTGGGGGAATCAAGGTTTTGGAAGTTTGTGTGGAAATTATAGGAATGATAGAGGGGGATGTGTACGGGAGCGTGAGTAGAGATATCCTGCGATTTATGATGGAGGAGGGTAGAGATGTGAATGGCGTGCCGGATATGTTTGGGGATTTGGCTGTGGCACTTTTCCGCTTGCTGGCAAGGGGACCCGTTGGGAAGGAAACAAGCGAGTTGATACAGCTGGTGATACGCGGTAAAGGGACAAGCGACCGGATACGACAGGCCGCTGAAGGTCTGCTTGCGCGATGAGTCTGTGTGTCACAAGTAATTTACAGGGGTTGTTGAAATGCCTGGAACTTTCAGCATATTATGAAGAGGAAGAAGTTTGATGCAGTCAGTATCTACTAATGGCGAGTCTGGAAAAGGCGGTCATCAGCGTTCGAGATTAGCAGGGCATATAACATTTCTAATGACGTCAACAAGGGTCTGGACACCGTCAAAGTAGTCAATCGAATCTGGGAGTATGTCCCAAAGAATAACGCGGTCTTATTAACCTACACTGCTCCCCGCAACACGCCGAGTTCTTGTCACCCGATTTACATTTCATTTTCTAAGGACCTTGTGGCGTTGCACATTCATACATCAGTGATAGTCGAATCAAACACTGGACTTTTGTGAATACTACCGCGTTTCTAAAGGCAATGGGCCACCACCCTCGTCTTTGCGAGACTCTTTAAAAGGAACCTGATCTCCTAATCATTCGGTGCATAATGTGCAGTGCATTCGCTGCAACGCTATCCAAATCCTTTCCCATCAGGACTTTGGGTTGCATCCGATGTAGGCCCATTTGGTAGAACTTCTTCCGTCTAATCGCATGTGCGTACTACGTCATACAAGCCCTCGATGCGATCCACAGAATGTTTCCCTCAATTTGTCGTTATTGTCCCAAAACATTCGCGTGCGTGCCAGTGCCTTCCAACACAACTTTAGGATCCTCCTGCCAAACGCGAGCGATGAACAAAATCACACAAAATCATCTTATTCCCGGGCTAACCTTTACGCGGAGGAAATTGTTTTAAATCTCCCACTCTGATTATCCGTATCACAGTCGCGGGTTTATCCTGGATTCCACTGTTTTATCACTGGTGTACAGTCCAAATGTGCAACGTTGCAGAGTACTTAAAATTAAGTTGGAATTGGGTGACTAAGTTCTGCGTGTTGCGGTATCCTGGAGCACCCTGTCTCTGCCACCCTACCTACCCTTTTTTAACCCCCTTTGCGCCATTCCCGGCTCTCTGTGTTTTTTGCAGCCATATCAGGTCCAATCTCCATATCTTTGAGTGATTCGACCGGAACTACATACCACGCCTCTCGCATGCAATCTCCTCCTTTTCACTGCCATTTGGCAAGAGGTATGGTAGTCTGTGGCTGAACAGGTCGAATCCAAAGAGGATGATGCGCGGGAGCGGAGGTTATGGAATGAAATTTCAGGGTCTTCATTTAGGACGAGCATGAAGTTTGGCGGCGTTGACGTCAGCTGGCGGAACAGGCGGGGCGTGAGAGGTGAGAGCTTGGGCACTTTCAGCGGGAAACCACGGAGGAGACCGCGCTTGCATTATTCCTCCGGGGTGGACTGCGGGGGAATTTGGCGGGTAGCGATTGCGTAGAAAGCGTCTGTGGCCTCATCAAGGGGACTGATCAATTGACCTATTTGAGCGTGAGAGATGCGGCGCTTCGGAGAGGCGACAAAGCCCGGCTGATGGCGGTTCCGAGGCTCGCGTCTGCCGTTTTTTGCGGAGGATGGGTGCTCCTGACAAAGGGAGATGGTTGAAACCTTCAATCATCTGTTTGTTGGATCGAGATTCGACGTATCGTCGACAGATGTTCACGACAAGCGAATGGAAGGGGGTGTGATTGGAGTTGGGCAGGTAAGGGGGGTTGGGAACGGAAAGTGGAATAACATGAGAGGGAGCGGGGCACTGTTGCAGGGGGGTTCTTGGGCATGGAGATTCACGAATTGGAGGGGAGTGGAGGGATCGGCAGTGGTCCGTCCTTGGGGGAGCGGGGAGCGGCGGCACGCAGACGCTTGTGTGGAGATTCAGCGGGGGTTGCGGGGAGGGGTGGGGCGGATGAAGTGAGAACAGGGTCGGGAGGGGGGCGAACCCTAGGGAAGCAGGTGCGGATGTCAGAGATGGATGTGTGCATCACATCGATGAAACTGGCCAGGCCGCCAAGCACAGAAGGGGTGGAGGAGGTGAGAAGGCTCTGCGTAGAGGGTAGGAAGGAGATAGCAAACATCGTCGACCGTTTTGCAATCGTCAACAACCGGGGAGGGAGGGGAGCGGGCGAAGGGGGCGCGGCGAGGACGGACAGTGTTTATAGAAGGCGCCACGGGCGGTTAAGGTGTGGCGAAGAGTGTCGCTGGCGGCGCAGCATGAAGTGCGGTGGTCAGCGGTGAGAACGACTGTAACGGGGCCAGGTAATACTCCACCAATGACGGCTTCACGGAGGGAAAGGGCGTTGCTGGGGGGGCGCTTGACACGAGGGGTCATCACTGGGGCGAACTGTGCGGGACTATGTTTGACGGGACGGGAGCCAATGTGGTTGATGCTCTGTTGAGGGGATGGGAGAAGTGAGGCCACATCTGGTTGCGGAGGGGTAGGAGGGCGGCCAAGGACAGGAAGCCACGTTAGGGAATGGGTTGAAATGTGGATGACTTTAAGGTAATGGGTGTGGGACGGTTGGCGCGGCGGTGAGGGGTCAGTGGAGCCGTTGTTGAATGCAACGAAAGATGGGAAGGGAAGACATTTTTGGATGCTTTTGTGCTTAGTAGGCAGCTGAGAACGGTGGGGAGGGCGGAATCTGACTTTTGGAGCTCGACGAGCACGGTGGGAGCATCCAGAGCGGGTAGATCTGTGATTGGAGAGAGTGGCGAGTCATGTCAGCGACAAAGTCCAGCGAGGCATGGGCGGCGGCGCACATCGATCTCTGGGAGACTGGCGGGCTGGCTGGGCCGTTACAGCCGGCCGGACATGGAAGAAGAGATGGTGTTGTTGAGGAAAGGTTTAACAAGTAGAGAGCGGGAAAACGACAGGTAATCAGCGTCGCAGTTGACTCCCTTCATTGATCAATTGATGTGTCCTCCCGCCGTGGGTTGAGTGATGTCCATGGTTGATCATGGAAAGAAAAGTGCAGTAACATTCAGGCGAAGCGTTCGAGGCTGTTATCTGGCTCTCGACAGCTCCCAACGACAGAAAATTAGTGTGTTAGCAGGCTCCTAGGACGGGTATCGGGACCTCGAAGTCACTGTCACTGCTGACATCTTTGATAACATGGAGGGTGAGAGCGTTGGGGGCCGAGTTTTGTCGGTGAAAGTGACAGAAACCAGAACGGCGAAGATCACCAGCATGGTCATCCAAGACTTTCATGTGCTTGCGACAGTAATGGCAAGTTATGCAGAAGTCGTTCTGTGAAGATCGAAAGGCCAAGGTGCCGTTGGAGCATAACGTTCGAGTGGGTGGCAGGGATAGTGGTAGCGTTGGTGGTGAGAGCGGTAAGAAAGGACGCGGTAGGGCTGTGGCGGTAGGCTTGGTCGCGATTACGGGGACATATGTTGTCGTCGCTATGGTGATAATGGTTTTGGCGTGGGCAAGGGAAAAATCCCGGTCACTGCGGAACGGGGGTCCGAGCAGCGACGAGGAGTGCTGCATCAAACACTGGGCGGGCCGCGCACGGGCTCAAGCCGCGCCAACAATGTCCGTGACAGCGCCGCGGAGGGTGGGGTGAATCGCGGGGAAGCCTCGGTCACCCAGACGCACTGGAATGCACACTTCTGACGATTGATCCGTGATAGTGACGGCATTATTGAACTCGTACTTGTTCCTGAACGGCGCAACCGGTGGGATGGCATTTGACGGTCGTCAAAATGGAGGGCAGTGTGGGCGGGATGCAGCAGGCTGGAGAGAATGAGGGCGTAGCTCAGGAGACATGCCGATGCGCGCAGCAAATACATATGACAACGTGTGTAGGGGTTACGGGACGCTGCTGCAGACAAAAGGTGCGCCGGAACGCCTTGAATTTGTCATCTTTGATCGAAGAGGGTCTTGGCATTCGATGGATTGCAAGGGATAGCAATAGCATGCTGGTGGGATCTTCTTGTGCACACTGGGCATTGCGGATCAGGGCATAATGGCAGTTTAAGATAAGAAGAGGTGATTGCGTACGTCCGACCAGCATGTTCAGGAAACGTGTGGGCTCAAGGATTGGGGGGTCGAGTATGGACTGTCGGTTTACAGGAATTGTGAGCATCGACAGCAACATTTTCAGGCGGCTGGGGGGGGAGGGGCCACATCTCGTATGACTCTGCGACGGTAGGTCAACAAATATGAAGAGGTCTTCACAACAAAAGCCCAAAGAGACCATCTATCCACGCCGCCACATTAGCCAAGCCAACTCTGCTTTCCCGATCGCACTCTTGACGTACAAAAAGCGCCAATCCCTCACCCCTATCACGCATCCCCTAATCCCTCGTCTGCAGAAACGATAAACGCTCGCAAATCCCGCGACATTCACACCTCTCCAACCCAACCCAAGCTGAAAACCGCGGCGCAAGAACAGCGAAAACTGCCGGATTCCACAGCAGCTGCAGCTCCCCCAGCCCTAACACCCTAACCGCCCGACCCAGTACAACCATCACCCCCATGCTCACCCTCCATCCACTCCCTCATACGCTCAAACACCGCAAAGAAGAGCCCCGACCCCACCGCCTCCTTCCCCACCTTCCAAACGCCGCCCTTCAACAAGGCCTCCCCCCCACCTCTCCCCACGGCACCCCATCCACCCCCCACAAGCACCCGCGTAGCCACCATATCCATCGGGGCCGCCACTCCACCCGCCACCCCCCCAGCCACCATTCCCAACGCCACCAAATCCAGCCCTGTCAACCGACCCCTCAGCCTCACCCACCGTCGCTTTGCCCATTCATACACCCCAAACTCCAGCACCTCGAATGGCATATCGCGCAACAGCCCCACAAACGTCCCACGCCACAACTCGCGCCACCCCACACGAGCCCACCCCGTGCGCCCCAGCACCCGCACACGCTCCCGTGTCACCTCGAACGGCGTTGTCACCACCCCACTCGCCACACATGCAATCCCTGCCGACACCATTGCCACAAACTCCGGTCCTTTCCCACCACCACCAGCACGCTCTTGCTGCAGATGTTTCACGGACGTGGAAAACACGCCGGTAAACACGGCGGCATCCAGCGCATGACCCACCAACGCAGGCAACGCACCTGCGAAAAGTGCGCGGTAAGGATGGGGATGGGTGTGAGGTACTTGCAAACGAGCTTTGAGGGTGTCGAGGGGGTATACGCAAAGGGCGACGATGGATTCGGCGACGGCGCCGGAAAGAGCGGAACGGAGTGTCGGGAGGGGGGGAAGGGGAACGGGGGGGGGGGAGAAATACGCCGCGGGGCGGGGGTGGCAGGGGTGGCGCAGGGCAATCGTGGCTTGCAGGGGACGCCCCGGACGGTGGACGTGGGGCGGTGTGGGGAGGGGCTGAATGGTGGCGGAGGGCGGTGAGGGGCTTGTTCTTAAGTATTAGGGCATGGCGGGTGAGGAGGGCTGCGCGGTGGAGTCCACGGCACGGGCTGGCGGATTGGGCGGACTAGGAGGGGTTTAGTGATCTGAAATTTAATAAAGTTTTTGGGTGGGTCAAATGGATCTGTGCGCTGATCGGTTCGAGGCGTTATTTGCTTCATGGGGTTTTGGGTTTTGCGGACCGCGTTGCTTTGGGATTTTGAGGCTTTCGACGTATCGCAGATCTGAGAGGTCAGGAAGCCGTCGTCCATTTTGAATTCGCAATGGCCATGGACCAATCTTGCGCGTTTGAGTTGGTCAGAACAACACTGAATGGCACTGTATTCCATTGTCATCTCTGTAAAGGGGATTCGAAATCGTCAAAATTTAGACACCTTACGCCGTTGTTGTGATCTCCTGAAATCACACAATCCTGTGGCATCCACCCTCCTACTAGCCCTCATACTCACGATTCTCAATGACACGGCGGTTACTGCTCAAGCAAACACAGTGTCGATCCCTCTTATCTTAATGGGCTCTTTGACTAGTTTCCTCTTACTTTGCCATCTTGGTCATCACGATGCTGAGGCGCGCCTCAACTTTCGGCACCAAATTTCTGCCGATTCCCGGAGGAGACGTGATCGCCACATACGAAGGAGGGCTTTCAGGGTCCACACATGTCGACCTTTGCGGTTTTGTTTGGGTCTGGGTGTGATCAATCGCTAATCACATTGACAGGTTTTGACTATCGAGGATTTCATTATATCCTAGAGAGATTTGGTCCGCTTTATAACAGCCACACACCGTATTCACCAGACGGGATGATTAGACAGCTCGATCCATCTAATCAGTCCGGCAGGCCGAGAACTTTGTGTGCCGCTCATTGTCTTGGACTAATTTTCTCATGGAACAGAACAAGGGGAGCCTATTATGTTCTCTGTATGTTATTCGGGATCACCGGGTCTGTCTGTTCTCTTTTTCTTAGTTTTGGAAGGCGCTTACTGCTCAAAGTTCTCAAGCATGACCCATTGGCGATGGTTAGAATGCCAACTGTTGAAGAAGCTGTGCAATTCAAGAGTTCCTTTGCAAGAAAATATTCAATGCTGCAAGACGTATATTGCGTGGCAGACGGTCTTAAACTTTACTTAGAGCAGGCTGGAGATGTCGTTACTCAGAATATGTTCTACAATGGATGGACTCACGACCATTATGTCGGAAACGTTTTTGTCTTTGCACCAAACGGTGTTGTGATATGTTGTTCGATCAATGCGCCGGGTTCAATGCAAGACTCTATAATAGCTGAATGGGGTGGCGTATACGAGAAGCTTAAAGCATTGGTCGACCAGCATGGGGGACGATGCGTGGTAGATTCAGCGTTTTCAAAGGGACAATACCCTTTCCTAATCAAATCTTCACAGGACAATGTTTTAGCGAGTGATGGTACAGCTACGTCTATTACTACACTACGGCAAGCGACATCGGCGCGACAAGCCTCTGAATGGGGCCTGCGAGCTTTTAAAGGGACATTTGCGAAACTAAAAGACAGGTTTGTTTACGAAGAGCGAGACGAACGGAAAATTGTGCTCACCTGCATCGCGCTACTTTTCAACCTTGGATCCCGGCTCGTTAGTATCAATCAGATTCTTAATACCTACATGCCTCACCTTAGTGTGGAAGCGAACCAATTTTTTTCTTGTAAGTATCAGGTTACCTTCATTTGTTGACTCCCGGAGAGTGTGTTCCTGATTTTCCTGCTTGCTTTCCAAGTAGCGCAACCATCATCATCTGGATCATATTATCGCTGCGTCTCCTGTCCTCCTCTCGGCGCTCTCTCTCCTCAGCTCGTTGTTCCTCCCTGATCTGGCGCTCTTCTTCGCGTCTCGCCTTTTCATCCTCTCTGTCCATCATCCTCTGGTGATGCTCTGCATCCTGCCTCATCTGCTCCTGCAATATAGAAGCCTGAATGACTTCAATTATGCCTTCGGACTCGGTAGATTTCTTTGGTTTTACAGCGCTTTTCTTACGAACTAGTGGCCTAGGAGAGGGTATCACACTCTGATCTGCGTTATCAGGATTGGATACAGATGGGATGTTGTCGTTGGTTTCAAGTATAACCGCGGCGCCATGGACGCTATGATCGTGAGCAGTAAACGTTGCGGCGTCGTCACTGATGTTATCCGTATAATCATCGTCAGACTCAGCACCATCGCCAATATCAGCCCGCTCCGTCATTTGCTCTCGTATGTGCTTCGCTTTCAGACCTTCTTGCGGTATGGTAGGCTCTCCTGTGGGTACAGTTGTCCGACAAAGCGCAGAATATTTACGTCGAAGTGATTCTACATTTCTTCGCTGGGCTGGATATCGCGATTCGTGAAGACGCGTTACCTTCTCCCACTCATCTTTACCAAGCGGCAGGTGTAATTCGAGCAGCTCCAGCAAGTTGTCCAGTTCACCATGCGAAAATCCACTGCCCCTCCTGCCGGACTGTGCCTTCAGTGAGGTTCTCCTGGTTTTGACTCCTTTCGATATGGGCGGTTTTGGTGGCAATGTTGAGGACGGTCGAACTGCTCTTTGGGCAGTAGTGCTTCTGAGACCAGTATCAGGAGTCAAGTCCATTGAAGCTACTCCATGTTCTGTCGCCGCCCGCGGTGGCGAAAGCGGAGACGGCGAGCGAGATACAGATACATCTTCGTTATAGGCCAGGTCAGTAGACTTCGCGTTTGTTACAGGTTTTTGCGACGGGTGGATAGTCAGTGGCGGAGGGACGACAGAGAGGCTGGGAACCGGGATCGCGTGCTGGTGTGCGGGAGCGGTAAGTGCGTCTGCGATCTTTTGAATTGCTGCTGGTGCAAAGGATCGGGCAAATTAACGATTTGCGTGTAGCAAATAAACAAGCTGGCGTGCCAAAAACACAAATTGGGCAATCGCAAAATGCGATTTGTGATTTCAGGAGACGCCCAATATATTGTTGGTCGTGAGTATTAGAATCTACCCCTGCTACACAATGAGACAAAGGGAACACTCCTTTGGGCTTTGTAGCCAGAGGGCGGCGCAAAGCGTCGTTGCTTTGCCTAGCATCGCAAAGCGCTACAGCCAACGGCGAAGAAAAGGTTCTCCCTTCTCTTCCAGCACTAGCCTCTTTCTAGTAGCTGCAACATACGCAGACAACCAACAGCAAGTACACCTATTAACGGACAGGGCTAACTAAATCGCTGCGGCGGATTTTCTTTTTAACTTCAAACGCTTTTGCGATAGGGAGGCGCTGACTTTGTTCCAATTTCGAATTGAAGACATAACCTTCTCGTTCCCGTTATCAGCTGGCCGTCAATACAAACCAATACTTCCCGTAACAGTTATGGCGTATCCTCCATTCTGGTGACCTGCGTCGTTCTCCGCAGAATGGTCGTGCCGGACAGGTGGGAAGATATATCCTACTTGTTCGGGAAATACCCTTTGTAGTTGTCAGAAATTTTTGGGAGGACATGGACAAATCTGTAGCTACAAGAGGTCATCTACTGTTGAAATCTGTTCCAAAATCTCACATGCAAGATAGGGTTGCGTTGTATAGTAAAGCCAACAAGGACAAGGGTGCTGCGTTGGTTAATTGCATTGGATTGTTAGATGGAACTGTTGTTGGTGTGGCTCGACCTACGGGATACATGCAACGGGTGGTTGTGGCACATGGGCCGGTTAAAGGGCGTAGACATGAATGGTATCTTTACTACTCTAGCGGTATAGAGTCCAACGTAACGGAGATACTAGTTATCGATAGTGTGCCGTACGTGGTGTATGGAGCCTCGGGGTACAATTGGATATGCTTTATGGAAGTACCGCTTCAAGGTATCAAATTGAACGCGAACCAAAAAAATTTCAAAAAGTCGATTTCTAAGGTTCTTATCACGGTGGGATGGATTTTCAAGGAACTCATGATGTATTTTCCCGTCTTCGAAAACAAACGCAAGCTAAAAATTTGGGAATCGCCGGTCTGGTTATTGCACTTAGGGATGATGATAATGTGCAATATGCGTAATTGAATATATCCGAACCAGGTATCTACATACTTTGGCGTGCGGCCACCAACTTTCGCGAAATACATCTCGAGCAAGATTGCAGATATTCCTGAGGAGTGAGGAACAAATTCTTCTTCGCCGCTCGTGACCTCGAGGCGGTAAAAAGCTCCACAGCCTTTCTCATGCAGGATGAGAGTAATTCGCTCGTGAATGAGCCTGGTAACGATAAAAGATTTACTTTTGCTTGTCCCTCAACATGTCTATCATGAGCTCGAACTTCTCTAGTTCATATCTGTTACCTTTTTCTTGAACTATGTTAGCTTGTTCCTGCTCGATGCGCACCTTTTCTCTGTCTTTCTTTCGCTCTCTTATCCCTACACCATGCTTGTGTTTCTCAAATTGCAGAACTTCCTTATCCAATTTCATACGAGCCAGATCTGCATCTTTTAGCTTCTCGGCAAACATCGCTAAACGAGATGTCACATCCACCGTCTCGACTGTTCTACGTCTCTGACTCTTCCTAGCGCCTCCTTATCTTTGTCCCACACTTCCTCCTTGCTCCTCTACACCGCTTTCTTCGTGTGAAATGCGCTGCGCCTTCCGTAGTAGCGCCATATCAACCACTCCCTTCCCCATTAATTCTTTCTCCTCCTCTTTTTCGTCGCCTTTTTTTCTTCGCGGATTGCTTCTTGTCTACAAACGATTCCTTCTCTTCCAGCATCTGCGATAACGCTTGGTAAAGCTAAAGCTCCCCTATTTCTCCCCCTACACATCAGAAAGCCCACTATTCCTCACATCTCCGCTGTCGAAGTCTTCTTGCAGTCGCTTGTACCCGTGCTGTATGGACTTACAAGTGACTTTTTGGATCATGGGTGGGTTTTGGTTAACCTTGGCAGCTACGTTCTCCAATTTCTGACGAACGGTACCATGCTTCGCAACGTGAGCGCGCAATGCGCTTAATTCTCGGACAATGAGGAGATACTCCGACTGCAAAAACTTGCCTCTCTTTTTTGCGGCACAATCTGTTGCTGTTCCGTATGAAATCACTTCCGCCATGTTGAGAAAGAAAACAGCAGGTCGATGATGGTGTTAAGGTGTGAGAATGTTGTCGCGGTGTATGTGTGCTCTCATACGAGTATTGGGAACTCATTTGGCGCCAACTATAAGACATTTTTCTTCAAATAACACAGAAATTCCGTGAACAAATGGGCACTTTACAGCTCTTTTGCTCCTTACATTTTTGCAGTATCGGACAACGCTGAAAGCTCTGTAATTTTTTTTGTCCGATATTTCGCTCAAATATGGCTCACGAAATCAGCCGTACGCTCCCTTTTACGTACGACAGGAATGAAAAATTCGGTAGAAAGGACAGGATTTGGCGTTTTTGTACTGGAAATCTGGATGAGGTACTGTACATATATCTGAAGTAAAGTATACAGTACTGTGAAAATCCATCAATGTCCCCTGATGAAACCTACAGTGCTGTGAGCTGTAATGAAAATCGTCAAATTATCTCGCTGTAATTTACTGCGAGATAGCTCTCCACACAGCCGGTGGCTATCCGCTGGCCTGTTGGTTCCACATTAATATGCTCTGCACCTGCTGTTCAAAGCTATGGGAAGGTAGGATAGTGAACTAGGTGAATAGCATGCGAAGCGTTACTTTCTCATTACCAATGCAGGCGGTCGGCCTCAACCCTATCCTATAGCCACCTCTCAACAGACCTACCGTCATAGAGAACCCCTCGCCATGCGCAAGATTGTGCTCGCTTGTGGGATTCTCTCGTACTCCTGCAGAGTTCTCTAATAATCCGTATTCGAGCTCTACATAACGTGAAGGAAGGTAGGATCCAATGTTTCTAGAAATTATCACACTCACTTGCAGATGCGAGCCAAGTATGATTGTCTACTCAAGCGCTTTGTAACCATCAACCCAAGTGATGATCTCTCAAGGGAGATTATTCATATTTCAAAATCTGTTCTTGAAATATTTCCTCTCTCTGGGGATATTTCGACGTCGCGATATGGACAAGAGGAGATAAAAGAGATGTTAAAATCTATGTTTCCATCGCCAAGTGATGTGTTTAATGAATCTTTTTTCCAAAAAAAATTATTCCCGGTGGCAACTCTTCATTATGTTTCTTTTCTTTACGGTTTAACTACAGCTTCAGGTGAACTATTTGATCGCTTTGGCCTATCTGATGCCGATGAGCCGAATAAAGTATCAGAACACATGTATGGCTTCCTTGGTTAATAGATTGAAATGATGACAGTATCAAAAGGATATTAGATGCATATCGAGCAAGCCGAAACATTCAAACATCGCAGTCAGTAGCATCGAATGCGGAACGGAATAATAAAAGTCGTCATCCTAATCATCCCGTCGTTTTCAGTACCCCAGATGACCATGAAGAAACTTTCGGACATGCCAGCGTTGTTCACAACACCAATCAAGTCTCTTATAAGAAATCTATTCAAAACATTGAACAAGAGGATAGACACTCTCGTAAAAGCTACTAACGTTTACAGCTACGTTTAGGACTCCATGTTTAGTGGTGACATGATGCAGTCAATTGAATTCACAATTCGGGACTACAATATTTGTGCCGGGCACCATAAGCTGCGCCTGCGACAGTAAGCGGATTTTTGTCAATGTTTTGGCAGATCTAGCCCAGAACTTTTTCTTCAACAATGCTAGGGACAATATGATGTTTAAATAGATGGCAAAATTTATTATGGGAAAGTACAACAGTGATTCTAGGCAGCTTCAAGTGCAAAGAATGCTAAAAAAACCTCCGTTTTGGCAAGTTCATGACCAAAAATGGAACGATAAGTCACAGCAATGGTCACAAAAAAAGAAATGATCTGATTGAACGCCTCATTATACAGTTCTAGCCGCAGTTACGATCGGTTTCAAGTAAGATAAGTTACCTATGAAAGGCCGTTATAAGTTTTCCCTGGGCTAAATCACCTATCGGCAATGTCAATACCACAAAGTATACTTTCAACAGGTTTGTTCCCGCTCTTTGTGATCATTTATAGCTCGAAAACGAGTTATTTATGTCTGATAACAACTATTCTATTGAAAATCGTGGCTATCCTAACGTCATTCTTCATCAACATTATGGAATGCCCCCTCGATTAGTCAGGAAGAATCCGCCCCCACCTCAAGGCCGTAACCGTAACAGAGAGAACCTAAAGAGAGTAAGAAAGGGGCTATCCTTTGTAGAAAGCAGGAGATTGGGTATATGTTTTCGCTGCGAGGGTCTCTGGACGCCGGGCCACTGATGTAAATCCGGTGCTTTATAAAAGCTCAAGTGAGAAACTGCATTAAGAATGGACAATCATCAGTTCAAATAGTATGCGATCTAGTCCAAGGAGTGGAAGGAGAGCTACTTGAAGGAGATGATGACGTATAGGTACTCAATGAAGAGGTAACACAGGAAGCCGCCTCTCATTATGCATTAGAGTAGACAGAACTTGAGATTTTCAACAAATTCTTGCCGGAACACAATTCTAAAGAGATGGAAGCAAGAGAAATGGTGGATAAGAATTTTGTCATGTCCTATTTTGAAAACAAAAACGAAGGGGATGAAGTCAGGAATAAGACTTCCCACACAGAGGCACAATTTCTTTGGTCGGGCGCCTGCTCTCACTGTGGCATGACTGGCGCACCCCAGAACATTCATTTGCTTAGAATGGCATTTTCTTAAGGCAGAAATCACATATTGACATCAACTTGTCCCATATTATGCTTCAAAACTTCGAGAAGAACGCTGATACCATAGAAACTGATTCAATGCTGCTACAATGTTTTTAGTCAATCTTAGGTCGCCCAAATCAAGCCTTGGTCAGAAAGAGCTCATATAAATAGTTGCCCATATCGGGAGTACAGTGCAGAATCTCTATATCTCTCAACTAAGGTTTTATTTGTGGAGGCCTCTTTTGAGTCTCTTGGAAGAGTCCTTCTTTACCTCGCATCGCCAACTGGTGTTAGAACTATCAGCGTTTGGATGGATGTAGTGGCAGCCGATATCCCTGCCTTCTTGGGACTTTACGTGCTAGATGAAGAGTATCTTTTTGCCGACACTGTTGAAAATAGACCCGTGAAACGCTCAAGGAGTTTTAAGAAATATGGTTCGGGCTGTTACAGTGATCTTTGGAGAGTGCAACTATACCGCTCAAACAGTAGGCATGCCTTTGCGTTAATATCCTTCCTAACATTTTCGCTCTTCACCCGCTCACAGCTACTTCAATTGCACAAGCAATTTGTACATCCATCAGCGAAAAAGTTATTCAACTTGCTGAAACGTGCCCGACCTGAGGACACAAACACTGAGACACTAAGCACATTAATAGATATCTCAAAAAGTTTTGATCCCTGCCAAAGGATTAATACAGCTCCAAAAAGATTCAGAGTTTCATTTGTTGCTGAGAACGTGCGAGTTAATGAAAGAGTACTAATCGAAATGGTTCATATTGATGGGAAACATGTTCTTCATATAGTCGATGAGGGAACCAGACACAGCGCTGCACAATTTCTCCCCAATCTGTCTACAAAGAAAATTTGGTCGATGATTCTGTATTGTTGGGCGTCGATATATGGTGGGCTACCCAACCGTATTTTGGTATATAAGGGGAGCAATTTTGGCCCGTTCTTTGTTCAACTTGGCGCTTTAGCCAATGTAGAAGTGCAGAGGACTGGAAAAGAGTCACACTCTAGCTCGGGGCTTGGAGAAAGATACCATCAGCGTTTGCATAATACGTACCGAAAGATTATGTGTGACCACCCAGAGATAAATCGAAAGCAAGCAGTAGCCGCTTCGGTGAAAGCACTTAAGGACACACTTGGACCTGAAGGTCTTGCTCCCTCTGCAAAAGTATTTGGGGAATTTCCCAAGGATTTCACGCTATCTGAGAGGCCATTGCGACGATCTACACGTCAAGAAAGAGCCATTATCGCCGAAACTGCTCGCACAGAAATGGAAGAGCACATGTCGGAACTACGCGTCCAGTGATCGTTGAGCCAATAGACTCCCGCAGCTGCTGATAAAAGCTATCAGTCTGGGAACTATGTCCGCATCTGGCGCGATAATATTGTTAGCAATCGCATAGGGGAGTGGCTTGGTACGTTCAAGGTGGTGGACTTCGATGCAGGAAAAAAATTCGTTAATGTACATTATGTCCCAATCGGTGCCCCGAATCCATTCAACATCGCCCAAGTTAAGCAGTAGTTTCACCCAGAATACTACGCCCATCAGATATTGCGGAAAATAAGGGATAGTCTCTGCAGGTTTGGGTTAAGAGAAGTGGATGAAATCGATCATACTTCACAAAGACTCCCCATCCTTCCGACCTGCGATGATTTTCGAAACAAATGACGGATGCGAAAAAGGTCTCATGGATCTAGGCGCACTAAAGACGTCCGTGTTATAAAGAAGGCCAGGTATGTTATTGGCGGCCATCGTGGCAAGTTTAAGGATTTTATAGTGCATTCTGCCTCGAAACTGCAGCCACAGTCAGTGAGGTTACGCTTAAGCTTGGCAGCCATGTACAGATTTGAAATTTGGACATCTGAGGTTCGGAAGCATATCTACAGTCCGCGGAGCCCCCAACGCGGTACATATTGATATCAAAACCTGCATCGGAATTTGAAATTCATCGTTCCCAGTGCTTGAAACTGCTGAAACTGTAGTGCCCCGCCCGACGGGCTCTTTGACCCTTTATTTTTGGGTTATTTTGGGACATGTTCCCACGGGCGCAAAGTCGCCAAACGGTACATTTGGAAATCGTATTTTTTTTTGGTAATGTTTTACCACTCATGTTTATTTTGGTTCTACAGTAACCACCTACGCACACGGCGCATCGCACTCGCGACCCGAGTGTACAGTGTACACTTGCACTGTAAGAGTGCACGGGACTGTAATGCTGTATACTACAGTAAGGGGACAACTGTCCCGGCAATTTTGGCAATTTAAGCCACGCGCTTGCACTGTATGCGAGGTCACACACGCGACTTTTGAGCTCACGGCTCACCCCGCCGGCTCGGGACTGTACAGCCACTAATTAGCTAATAGCTTTAGTTTTATTTGTATTTCTATCTTAACCGTTAGCTTTACAGTAGTTACTCTAACTTATAACTTAGTATTTAGCGCTTGGCAACTTTCCACTTTTGAGTAAACGGGCAACCAACCCCTTAGCGCTTGGTAATCCCCTATCCTTGGAACCATTGGGCACTGCCACCCTTTTCCAACTTGGGCACACGAGCCCGCGCTTCGCTAACGTTTGTTGTGACACCTTTTTGTCAGCTGGCCGTGGTCGTGGTTGGTCGACCTAGCGCCGCCCCTTTGTCTTTTGGTTTACTAACCACTCGCGTCCTAGCTCTCTGGGTATTTCACACCCTTCCTGGTATTCATACCAACGTTCTACCGCCTACCGAGAAAGCGGCCTGAACACCCGGTGGCTTTGTCCCCATATTGGTGACATTGCACCACAGAAACCATTATATGACCTTTGCGAATCTGGAGATCTCTGGCACCAAACGCTAGACCAGAATCACCGCGAAGACCTTACTATGAATCCTTTAAAGTCAGACTCTGAACTTTATACCTACATGGTCAACAGTCTGCTAAAAAAAGGGCTCTCTGGCGGCTATGTTGATGATATGACTCGCGCAGGAGGAAAAAAGTTTAAGGATATCTCTAAAAGAACGAGTTTTCGGTTCGAAATGGCATAAAATCAGTCATTTCCATGCACCTTTACAGCTTTTCATTTGTCTAATAATAAAAATAGTGAGAAAACCCAGGATCAATATGACTACCTCCGAATTGAAATTTTAAAGCTGGATTATTCATATTCTCGGTTCATACCAATGAGGATCAGACTTTCTTGGCTCGCTAATACCCGACCAGCCTTCTTTTTTGACGTTTCTCAACTCGCGCAGGTAACGGAGGATATGTTCAGTGCTACGCCTGCAACGCGAACTCGACGTTTAAACAAGGCAATAGCATTCGCAACGGATAATCATATATCAACCTGCTTTCCCCAACTTGACCCGATTTCCCTCTGCGCCGTCGGTTATTCTGATGCTTCCTTCGCAAATAACCACGATTTATCGTCACAGATTGGACACATCGTATTACCATCCGACGATACCACCGCCGTGTTAACTTTCATTAACAAGTCCTGCAAGGCAAATAGAATAACTCAACCTGCAATGGCTGGCGAGGTTATCGCGCTTATTGATCTATTTGGCGCTGATGCGACGTTATCTGATGAGCTATCTGGAATACTAGGACACCGCATCCCAATACAGGTGCTCACAGATAGCAAGTCACGTCCTGACGTAATATCGAAGGGGTCACGAACGGCTGAAAAAAGAATGGTGCTTGATATAGCAGCCTCCCGAGAAGGCTTCAGAAAAAATATTATATCCGATATCGGATTCGCCCGAAGTAATGACAACGTAGCTGATGGCCTTTCAAATCATATGAATCAGCGTTCCCTGCAGAAGATTCTCGTTGAAGGAAATTTGGATACTAAGCCCGAGCATTGGATTATCAAGCACTAAGCCGAAAAGCAGCAAAACTAGTTATTTCTTACTGGGAAAAATTGCTACTGGAAGGTCTTGCACCCTGAACTGCTATGCGCCTTACACTTGCAATCTTTAGTTCAATTTCTTCTGGACTACAGCAACAACGAATTAAAGCCTCAGTCAGGCGAATCGTGAATTTTTCTGCGGTGTCAAGAATAAGACGTCTGCTCGCATCAACGCCCACGACATGCTCAACAACTTTGAGTTGTTGCAAATGAACTATGACCAACCCAAATTTCATATCGGCCCAGAATAAGACGTCTGCTCGCATCAACGACCACGACATGCTCAACAACTTTGAGTTGTTGCAAATGAACTATGACCAACCCAAATTTCATATCGGCCCGCTTTTTGAATAAATTTTTCTTCAATTAGGGTGTTACCTGAAACATTTGAACTTCCAACTTAATGCTAGCTTGGTGGAAAAACCTGGCAAGCTCCTTTGTTTTCATCAAATACGTCATGTGTTTCTCAAAATAATTGGAAGAATTCATAGCGCGCGTTCTACCTAGAGCAACATTTACTGCGTTAATTATCGCCGCTTTCAGGTAGTTACCGTCGTTTCCATCATTGCGCTGTGCGAAAACACCTCCATACTCCCTAATTAGGTGATCGTGCACTTTAGAAAGCACTCCAAGGCTCTGTGAAGCGCCAAAAATCAATTCTACACCAGGATTCGCAGTAAAACATTCAATTGCTGCAGTCCTCAATAATTCTTCCTTGTAAGGATGCTAGTTTCAGTATTTTACTGAAATAATGATTTTCGGCTTGGGTTTGAAGCTCACTTTCACTTTTGTAGTGGGGCGAGCTTTTCAGTTGCCACCGCGCAGCGAACCCCGGGTGGCTAATGTAAGAGTATCGTAATGAATGAGGTGGAAAGATTTACGTCCGCAATCGAGACGTTCACTCGCATAGATGCCACCTTTCTTCAAGTTAATTCCATTCTTGGTGCTCCCTTACCCGCATAAGACAGGCTCAACGGCAATTTTTCCCCGTTTTGTTCTTCTTCACCGCACAAACCTGCGCCGTTCGATATAGTCCCATCAGCCGCCACTTTTCTCTCTTTGTTGTCCATGTTTTGAGAGTAGAGAGCAAGGACCACTGGAGCGAGTCTAACCGTCAACTAAACGGAATAGCGCGGGAAGCAAAGTGACGTGGGTGTCATTGTGAGTGAAATTACTTCTAGTGTGGAATCGAGCGATCGGAGGGAATGTTGGAATGTTGGATGAAGTACAGCTAAAGGTAAGCGTACCGTCCTATACAAAAGGGAGGTACCTGTCCTTTCTCGCATGCACCGCCGTTGCCTGCTGCAAAAATCAATCAATGTCCTCTGATAGCATCTACAGTGCTGTGAACTGTAATGGAAATCGTCAAGTTATCTCGCTGTAGTTATTGTGAGATCGCTCTCCACACAGCCGGTGGTTTTCCGCTGGCCTGGTGGTTCCAAATTAATATGTACTGCACATGCTGTTCAACGCTATGGGAAGGTAGGATAGTCACCTGAGTAAATAGCATGCGAAGCTTTACTTTCTCAGTACAAGTGCAGGCTGTCGGCCTCACCCCTATCCTATAGCCCCCTCTCAACAGACCTACCGTCATAGAGAACCCCTAGACACGTACAAGATTGTACTCGCTCGTGGGATTCTATCGCGCTAATGTAGAGCTCACTGACAGGCTGAAAGATATGAACGGCTGTATTCCGTTCTACAATGACTAGTTGCTGATTTTAGAAGTGGAGGAATACAGTACAGTACAGTAGTATGGTGCAGATCACAACATGAGTTATGCTGGCGCAAGTAACAGTTAGGTTGTTTTAGCGACGAGGTGAGTTGGATATTGACGCGCGCGCGACTCCCAGCGTCGCTGTCTGATTGGAACGGTTCGCTCGTACAGTGAACAGTACTACTGTGCGAGCGGGAAGCGGGCTCGTACAGTGTACAGTGGTAGGTTACGTACGGGCACTGTACACGCGTAGAAACCCTGGACCGGCAACCCCTATAAGAGGGCGATGTTATGCAGAAAGGGCTCGTGATGGTCCCAGCGCAACGAACAAACGGTTTGCTTCGAGTATAGTATAAAGGGGCTACAAAAAGTCTATAGACGGGCTTGCGTACCGAGTAGCGGTGCAAGTACAAGACAAGAAAGGGCTCGTGATGGTCCCAGCGCAACGAACAAACGGTTTGCTTCGAGTATAGTATAAAGGGGCTACAAAAAGTCTATAGACGGGCTTGCGTACCGAGTAGCGGTGCAAGTACAAGACAAGAAGAATCATCAGCCATCAGACAGAAGAAGAAAACACTTGTTCTTGCCGCAATAAGGGGAAGCCAACCCGTCGAGCACAACGGTCAGTAGTTGTGTCAGACTTTGTAAGCTCGGCTTGTAGAGCTTACAGTAGACTTTCACCAGCAAACTTGCTGCGTGCTACTACAGGCGAGAAGGCTGTCGGAATCTGGAGAAATGAGAGAGTAGTTTCCGCTTGGCCGCAGAAAGGGAGTAAACGGAAAACAAGTATTACAGATATGACAGCAGCTGCAGATGCCTGCACATCGTTACCGTCCGTACCAGGAATGTCTGCGCAAGCTCTCCAGCTGCATAGTACCCCCTCCGACAACTCCTCTCGCTGTCTGGACTTCGACCCCAGGCCCTTGCTCTCGGTACGGCATCATCAGCCACCGTATTGTTTCTGGACAACTGTACATGTACCGCCGATTGCGAGCAGACACCAAACTTCAGATACCATTATTCGCACAAAAATACACTATGTCAGCACCTCGCCTGTGTTCAATGGTACTCGGTGCCTATGTCAATTGTATCGACCGCCCCACTGCGCGTGGCTAACGTGCATCAACTGCACTAGTTTACTCAACAGTCGGTCAGTCGGTGTACACTCCACACAACGAATGAGCAAACCACTTGAAGCATTCCACAGCCCTCACGGCCACGTCCCTCGCGATCTCGGTTATCACCACACGCGCGTCGGGGTGATAGCCTCCCAAACTAGGTCTTGGCACAGCGACGAGCTTACTTGCAGCAGAGCTCGCGAGGAACGGTTAGTACCTTCTGTGCCTCGCAGTCCGACTGCGTTCAATAGAGTCAACGCGTTAGACGCTCTCACCCTCCTGTGTAAAGATGCGAAGAGGTTGAGGAAGGTAACGGCAGACAAGTCAGTCCCGCCGCGGCTTCCCATCGCTCGTATGTCTGGCCGTGAACGGTGGGGGCCTTTCCCATGCTCGACAACAGGGTGGCGAGCGGCTTTGGCCAAGTCCTAAGCGAGGATGGTCACTTGGCGACCATGGCGATTGGTCCTCTGAGCGCCGTGCCAGCAGTATAGGAGGTGGTTGCCGTACACATCTAATGTTTACTGCTCATGGTCGACGTGGAACATACGGTTAGCTCTTAGCCGAATAGTCTGACCAGTCAGTGTAGGTACAGACGCAGTAGGAACGAGAGATGCAAATGTCCCTGGTCTGGACAGTGATGTCTCGGACACGCCGTGTTCGGAGCGAATATGTAGTGCAACTTGGCAGTAGTGCCGCAACCACAGCGAGAATTTACGTGTTTCGATATGAGCCTCGAGTCTGGCGCATGAGGCGCAATTCGTCCGTTCTTTGGAGCTAGGAAGCCTGCCCTCCGCTGTCCACGAGAGCAATTGTCTCTTGCGCCGCTTCTTTTATGGCGTCCGTTAGGTTTTTTGCAATGGTGTACGTTGAGAGCAAAAAACACTGAGCGCAATGGCATTGGATGTCGGGCAGTAGACAAACCACGTTCGGTTGCCTTCTACCGTGCCAGTATACGTTTCCAGGCTCTTGATAGGCGCCGACAAGATCTTTCGCCACAGCTTGTTCGCTACCGCGCTGGAAGCTAGAAACGCCGTGGGGGTGACGGTTTTCGCGGAGGTTAGGTTCCGAAGGCTAGCTTTGCGGCTTCCTGAAGTTTGACCGGCAGCTGGAGCTCTCGAGAGACTTCGGTGTCCAGGATCCCCCTGCCATTGATTGCAAGCCGCCCTCCGACAGGCGATTAAGATCTTTCGCACCTTCTGTCCAGGATGGGGGCAATACACGCAGTAGATAACGCATTCTGCAGGTGACGAAACAATTTCGCAGTAGCTGGAACACTACTTGGCTGTTTGAAGGTCCGCCAGCTAATGGAGGAATGGTTTGGACGAATCGACATGGCCCATGAAACCCCGCTTGGTGAAATCATCAGAGCCATGGGCGTGTTCAGCATGAGGGTACTCTAGTTGTACTCCAGCTGGAATTCCACTGGGTATAGGATTTACACAGACTTTGGCGGGGCTGCTGGCCACAAGATGGTACATTTTGATGGCGAAAGGTGCAGTGCCCAGTTTCGGGGGCTACAGGATGATACAACGCTCCCGTATTTGATAAGTTGTTCGTGGCGCGCTATAATGTACCCATCATTGTAGTACCAATGCTGCAAAAACAAGTTAGCCACATCCCCATCTTCTTCGATAGATACTCAATGAAGTAAAGTTTCTCTCTTTGCGTGCTAAGGAGTTCCTGCATTTTGAGGATGACAGGATGCAGCACCAGGTCAAAGGGGAAAATGTGGGGTGATTTAATATTTGAAAAATATGGTCGGTTGTGGCCCGGAATATCCTACAGGGTGCCCAGTAATACCTCTGAAATTACCCTAAAGAGCCTGCTCGAGGCCCCCCAGCAGACAGGCTGCGTTGGACATTACGGCCGCGGCAGCGTGTCTCTGACTAAGTACCGCACGGACCTTACCATATGCCTCCATCGCCCTAACGGCCACATTCCGCGCGACGTCGGTTAGCACCCTGTAAGCGTCCGGGTGCCACCCTCCGAGAGTAGATATAGGAATAGGCACGAGCCTACTTCTCGCGGAGGTTGCAATAAAAGAATCATATCTCCTATGCTTCGCGGAGGCAGCGGCATTGAGCGAGGTGAGGGGATTAAAGGTTTGGGCCCTCCTGTGGGAGGGTGCCAGCGGGTTGACGAAGGTCACGTCAAAGAAGTCCGTACCTCCACTGCTTCCCATCGCCCGGATGTCTGGCCTCGTGCGATGAACGCCGTCCCACGGTTCGACGGCGGGGTGACGTGCCGCTTTCTGCAAGTCTTGCGCAAAGAGGGCCACTTGATTGTCATGCCGTCGAGTCCTGTGCCCACCATGTCTGCAGTGAAGGAGGTGATCCCCGAAGGAGTCGAGGGTTTCGGGGCAGTTACGTCTTGGGCACGGCACGTCCGAAGGGAACAGCGGGACTTGGCAGAAGTACTGGAACCACACCGCGAATTCGCGGGGGTCAATACTCGTCTTGAGGCCGGGGCACGGGGCGCAATACACCCATTCCTTGGCGCCCGGGAGGGCCATGGAGGAGCGGAATGCCTGCCTTCTTTGATCACCCGGGGAGATGCTTTCCTGCACAGCTGCATGGATTGCGTCTGTTAGTTTCTTTTGCGATGGTGTATTGCTTGAGCAAAAGGCACTAAAAGGTAGAATCCTTGACTGCAGACAGGAAAGCGACCAATTCCGGTGGGCGTCAAATAGAAGCCCCCCTGCGGTTGTCCCTATGTTGTGACCGGCATACGCTTTTGATGGTGTGGTCGCCGATATAGAGGCTCGCTGGCTCGTTTGAGTAGCAGTACGTTGGGGACCCCAGGGAGAAGCTCGGGAAGGTTGGTGACAACCGCATGGAAAAAAGAATAGCGACTGCTGACGTTGGAGGCGTTTTTCAAGCCTACGCTAAGGATTCCGTAGTCTGGGTTACTGCCATATTCCTGGGCCATTCGCCTGATGCCGTGTACGACTGTGTTTTGCAGTCGTAAACACAGTCGTACACGGCATCAGGATAAGCCCTTGTCGGGGGTGCGCTCGTTTAGCAGGCCCCACTTAAATCTAAAATAACGCCTCAGGTTCATTCGTGTAACCTAAAGCAGACAACCGAGGTGACCATGCCGCGGATTTTTTCAAAAAAGGCCTGGGATGGACTAACCGGCACAATGCCGTGGTGAAGGTATTTGGCCGACAACTGTTCAAAGCAGCAGGAGTCGGCGTCCAATATGAGGTGAAATACTTACTTCCCGGACTGAATGCACGGCCTGCCGACATTCTAGTGTACCCGAGATCGGAAGAGATCAACACCTTGCCGCCCCTGGGGGGTGGCTTACGACGTCACAGTAACATCGCCATTCCAAGAGGGGTTCATGTCCATTGGAGCGCGTGAGGCGCGCGCCGTTGCCAATGCAGCGGAAAGACGGAAAAATAGGGAGCTTGCCAGCAAAGTAGCAGCCATCCCCGGTGAAGCCCTCCCAGGACGATCAAAACTGGGATGGAACTTTGTGCCGCTAGCCTTCGACTCACTTGGATCGCCGTCCGCGACGACGTCCAAGGTAATCGACGAATACGCGGCCGCTGTCGCAACCCGCAGCGCATGCTCGGCGGGAGGAGTGAAGACTCGGCTTTATCAGCAGCTTAGTTATGCAATTTGGTCCACGTGTGCGGCGTCTGTATTATGTCGCGCCCCACAACATGCAGAGTTTAGCCACCCTATTCAAACCTAATTGTTTTTAGGTTTGTTACAGTGGGGTATTCAAGACTATGCATGTTGCACCTGCATATGTCTCTGGTAAAGTAATTCATACTAAAGCATTGGACTTTTAGGCCTTATTGAGACCATGCTGAGGTGGGACCCCAAAAATACGAGATCAGATGCGTATGAACCCTTGAGCATTGCGTCGCTCTTCCTCGAAATATGCTAGCCTTCCTCTCTATTCCATGAAAGCGCGGGAAATCTTGTGCAGATTATTGTAACGAGGTAGTTGCTTGCAAAATGGTGAGAGAATCTTGAGCAGTATTGCGAAAATAATCATTCCACGACCAGTGGTTTCACTTTATGAAACTGGGAACAGCACAAAAGGAGTGTCCAATACCAATCCTTGGTGCTAAAATTGCGCACGACAATCGCTATTCGGACCTAGGTCTTTGAACTTTCATGTTGCTCGCAGGTAAGAGAAGATTTACAGTATAAATCATTCAGTATCATGTCATTTATTATTCCTTGCCTTCATGCTTTTTCCACATAAAAGAGGGGGCTCATTTGATGGTCTCCCACTTAGGTTAGGTTTCATATGGTAATTATCAGCTTCGGCAATCGGAACTGTCTTCTGCCTAAGATGTTCTTTAGTATCAGAGCTATAGAAGTCAGAGTTGACTGCGTTGATGGACAGGATATTGATGAAGTTCCTAAGACCCCCTTCCATGTTAATGTCGTAAGATGTTTGCAGGCGCATTTTGCACGTGAAAGCAGGTAGTTTGAAGTGGAGAACGAAAATCTCGATCGAATTCTTCGGATTCTTTTGACGGATTACTGTAACTGACACTCTTAGAGCATTCAAAGAAATCGATGCAATAAAAGGTGCTGCGATAATCAGCGTCGAAGATGTTGTTTGGCATCTAAAAGCCATCGATTGCTTCCGCAATGATGTTCTCGTGTACTGAATAGCTTGTAGAGCGAGCTAAAAAACTCAAAAGTACTTTGAGTGATTTTGTACTTCTTAGTTTTTTCATCGGTTGGTTTTTTTGGAAATAGTAACTATCTTGGCAATAGTCGATAACTTGAACAAGAAGCATCCACTGTTGTGCACAGAAAGGTCGAGGACAGCGACCTTTCCGTGCACTCGCAGAGAAAGGGAAAATCTTCAGTGAAAGAAACTCTGATTGCTCTGCAGTAACCTGGAGTTTGTATTTCTAGTTTTTCTTAAAAAAACGGTCAACTCGGATAGTATCAAATTTTTGTATCACAGGAGCGGCGACGGGCGCGAACCTGGAACGAGGTTGGTCTTGGGAAGCTACTGTGCGCCGGAGGTGGCGATTTTATCGCTGCTTACGCGTACGGTTGACGGTGGGGAGACAAAAGATGTGACAAGAGGCCTGTAATACAAAAAATGGTCCTCCCCTCATTTAATACAGGAAATGGTCCTCCCTTCACGTAATACAGGAAATGGTCCTCCCTTCACGTAAGACAGGAAATGGTCCTCCCCTCGTGTAATCCAGCAACCTACAACGATCCCGCCCCTAACTTCTCCAACCGTCATTTCCAAATTTACTTCCATTTTATCTAGATATTTTTATACTGTATTTAACCCTCTGAATCGACCCCGAATCAAGTCCCTTTTCCCTTTTAGCTTACCTCCTCCTCCAAATTCGCCTTTTTTTGAGAAGAAGGGCGCAAATGCACTATTGCAAAATCCCTTGCAGATTTATTTTACCTATTCCTAATCTATAGAACCTGCCCCGGGAGCCTATTTAAACCCCTTTATTCTAAGTTCCAAATGCCCCCGATCATTTTACTCATCACCCCTCTCCCCCACACACCCAAAGCACCCCACATTGCCTCCTGTTCCCCAACTTCTATCACAATGAGCAACCTTCGCCCCTCTGTCCCTATTTCCAAAAACCGCCCTTCCCGTTCCATCAATGGCCTTCGTCTCGCCGCCTACGGGCCAACCGATGCCGACGACTACATCCGGCGGCAAACAAAGAAGCAAATCATCGAGTTCGTGCGCCGCCTCTTCATAGAAGAAGAAGCGAGGGAGGTAAGTCCGGGAGAGGCTGAGAAGGTCGAGGAGGAGAGCGGGGAGTCCTTCGAGGAATGGTTAGCCCCTGAGCTAGTGTACGAGGATCAGGAAGATGAGGATGAGGAGGATGAGGAGGATGAGGAGGATGAGGAGGATGAGGAGGATGAGGAGGATGAGGATGAGGAAGAAGAGGAGGAGGAGGAGGAGGAGGAGGAGGAGGATGAGGAAGATGAGGCAACAGGGGGCATGGAAAGTGTTGGACCGGTGGGGCCTGGAATAGAGAGTATGGATCAAGTTGTGCCCACGATGGAACCGGATGGAGATATCTTTAGTAGTCTAGATATCTCCCAGGGGGAAATAGAGAGTTGTGAGCATTCGCAGATATTTGTGGGGACTGCTTGGACAGCATGGATATTTTAGAGGAGTTGTTTGGATCTGATTTAGAGAATGGGAAATAAGAGGACCAAATTAATTGTTAGTTTCTTAAGTATCTTTTGCTTAGAGTATATTGTCCACACAAAGTATTTTTATGCATTTCTTAGTATCTTCTGTAGTTTTGTTCGGACTTTAGGGGTAGCCAAAAGTCTATATAAGCTGAGTAAACTGCTTCCTCATGGAGAGGTCAAGCAAGTTGGCAGACAACTTCAAGCCAAGTCCCGAGTAGTAGGAAGTTGAGAGTCAACTTCAGACCCAAGAAAACGTTTTCTTACGCTGGTCGCAGAGCGTCAGTGGTAACCCTGCCCCTTTTATACTTGCTTGTAGCTTTCTCAACTCTCTTCTATATACACTCCCTTTTGTTCGTTCAACAATACCACGGCAGCACTTTTGTCGCTCGCAACACCTCCTTCTCAGGGTAATTGGTTCTGAGGATCTCCTCCCCGCCGATTTACCCCTATCATTTGGTACTCTTGTGGAGGGGGTTGCACCCGAGGTATTCGAGTTGAGCAGTAGTAAGGAACACTTCGGGGGATTTCTTCTCGGTAATCATGGATCTCAATGCTGCTCGTATAACGTTCACAGGGGCAAGACTGAAGACGTTGAGGAGTTTCTTTACACATATGTCAACGTTGTGATGCGAGAGAAGGGCGATGAAGAGAAGGCCGCAAGTATCTTCGCCTATCTTCATGGTGACGCAAAGCACAAATATAAGTCCAAGTTTATCGACGGGTGGTCTCTTAACGGGAATGGGCGTAACTTCGGTGAGGTATGTGAGTGGCTTGTGAAAGAGTATGCTAAGAGGTAGAACCAGATGAGATGATTCGTACCGCCATAGAGGCCCGGCTGAACTTCGACGATTTGTTAAGCTCATTGGTGTACTTGTGTGATCTTTATGAAAAGTCTGGGTTCAACGCCCAAGCCAAGTACGGAATGCTGCGTAAGGCGGCTATGGGGGATAAGCGGCTCTCCGATTTCCTCCTCATCAAGGGCCCTCACACTTTTGATGAACTGAAGGGTACCATAGTAGAATTTGTCAAAAATTCGGAACGTTTCAGTCACTGAGTGAGGTACCGAGGGAAACCCGCACATCGATGTCTATCGTACATCCTGAAAAGAATTATCAAAGGCCGGCTACTAGTGCAGCGGCATTAGAATCTGTCAGGAGCGATGTCAAAAATTTGGAAGAAAGGTTGGAAACCCGATTCGATAATCGACTTGACATGATAACCTCGCAGTTGGAAAGCCTTACTCTTACCATTAAGAAGAACCAGTCTGGGGCCCCTAAGGCCGCAGAAGTCTGTTCTTACTGTCACAAGCCTGGACACTTTGCAAACAGGTGTCCTGATAATCCACATAGAAACACTCGTTGTGCAAAGTGCGGTCGATATGGGCATCATGAAAGTAACTGCTGGTCTAAAGACAACAGAAGAGCAAATTTATCGGAAGCGAGGAGTGAGTCAGGACCAGAGGTGAAAATCTTACAAAATAGAAGGGATCAAAGGTTGACGGATGCCGGTAACGTATCCATCGCTGAAGAGATTAGTCAAGTCAATGTGACAAAAAGGGATGGGGAAGGGAACATTTTATCGAAGAAACCTAGGCTAGAGTATGGAATGCTGGAGCATATCCCAGCACCTGTACCTCCTCGAACCAAGAGGTCTGATCAAGTTGTTCCAGGAGTGGGAGTCACTCCGGCCAAGAAGGCGAAAAAGAGTAAGAAAGTTAAGAGTATCTCTAAGGACGTACTAGAGTATGTGAAGAGGTACAATTTGGTGGCTGAGCTTGCATCGGCCCCAACTGGGATAACGTTTGGTCAACTTTTGAGGGGCGACGCAGAGGATGCGAGAAAAGAACTCAAAAAAATTATCAGGTCTAATAAGTCCGCTAAGGGTAAGAAACTGTTTCTTCAATCGGCCTCGACAGCACCAAGACGTCTTAAGCTGGTACCAGTCAAAGTATTGGGTATGAAAACCCAAGCTCTCTTCGATTCGGGTGCTGTTCCAAACCTCATTTCAGAAACTTTGGTGACAGATCTAGGTCTCGAAATTACTCCAACGACTCGAAAAATAACTGTAGCGGATGGAACCGTCTCAAAATGCATGGGCACTGTTGACAAGGTTTCCGTGTTCTTTGGGGAATCTAAAGTGATGTAGACTTTCTTGTCATGCCGGATCTCCCTTTCGATGCAATCATTGGCTGCCCTACCATGGAAAGACTAGGGACATGCATTGACTTGGGCAACCAAATGGTTTCAGTTAATATTGACGGCAGAACCGTGAAGATGCCCCTGGATTTCGACAAAAGCACGCATCCTGAAGATTTAAAAGAAACGGACAGTGAAGATTTCACTTCTAGCTATGACAGCGAAGATTCGGAACCAACTAACACTTTCGGAAGTGGAAAAGGGTACCCTCGGGGGTTAATGAACATGGCATGGGACGATTATGATTCCGGGTTTGAAACAGATGACGACTGGGATTCTAGGATAAGTTTGAAACCCGAATGTGTTTCTTTTTGCGATGATATCGAATCAAAGGACAGAATTCGGAGCATGAAAGAAGATTACCTTTGCAAAGAAAATAAGAATACGGCGAACTCCATATATGAAGATGTGAGCACGACGGAAGAGGTCCTTCAAAATATTGAGGTTGGGATCAAGAAGAAAAAGGGCGCCAAATGGCAGAAATCCAAGGAAAAGTGCAGCACCTTCCCGCCCCCGCCTCACTGAAAATATCCGACATGTTAACATCTTCCGAAGTAATTGCATGGAGCGTTTCAGATTTGAGACAAGCAAGTGTACCGGTTACTCACTCGTTCGAACTTACCGACACTCAACCGATTTACCACAAGCCTAGACGTCAACCGCCAAAATATGACCAATTTATCTCAGAAAATGTTACAAGTATGCTGAAAAATGATATTATTCGACCAGTTTCATCCCCATGGTCGTTTCCAGTTGTGGTCGCACCAAAGAAGGGTGGAAAGCTGCGTTTTTGCGTCGATTACCGACAACTGAACCAGAGAATGATACCCGATCGATTTCCGATTCCGAACATGGAGGAGATCCTCGAGGACCTGAAGGACGGGAGATATTTCACCTCAATTGACCTTTACACTGGCTATTGGCAGATTCCATTGGATGAAAAATGTAAGGAAAAAACAACCTTTACCAGCAAAGCCGGTACGTTCAGGTTCGAAGTGATGCCTTTTGGTCTCATGAATGCACCAGCTACATTCCAAAGAATGATGAACGAGGTTTTGAAAGGACTTCCATTCGCAAGAGTCTATATCGATGATGTCGTCATATTCTCAGAAACATTGGATCAGCACATCTCGCACCTCAATACAGTTGTGGAGAGGATATCGGAGTATAGCTTGAAAATTAAGTTGAGCAAATGCTTCTTTGCGAAAACTTCTATCCAATTACTCGGTCATATCGTCGACCAAGAGGGAATTAGAGTGGATCCAGAGAAAACGAAAAAAATCAAGTTGGCACCAAGGCCCGCTTCAAAGACGGAGGTCCGAAGCTTCTAGGACTGGCCTCATATTACAGAAGATTTATAAAGATTTCGCCAAGACTGCAGCACCGTTACATGCCAGCACTACGAAGAAGGAAAATTTTACTGGAACAAGGAAATGGAAACTGCATTTCAGGAGCTTAAAGATAAGCTATGTGTCCCCCCAGTTCTCATGTACCCAGATTTCAAGAGACCATTCGTTGTGGAGACAGATGCCTCAGAACGGTCTTTGGGTGCCGTTTTGTCCCAAAAAGATGAAAACGGAAGACTACACCCTGTTCAATTCGCAAGCCGAACTCTGAATGACGCAGAAAAGAGATACTCAGTCTGCGAGAAAGAAGCGCTAGCTGTCGTCTTCGCGCTGAAAAAGTTTCGCATATACCTTTTATCACTCGAGAAATTTGTCTTGATAACTGATCACCAGGCACTTAAAACAGCATTCCAAAAGAAGGATGTACATCACCGCTTGGCCCGATGGCTCGACATTTTCGCAGAATATCGGTTTGAAATTGTGTATAGACCCGGACGCAATAATCAGCCTGCGATTACCTATCCCGCTTGAGGGACGCACTGATTCCAGATGAAAAAGCTTCGGAGGACATCGTCGGAGTCGCCGAGTTGCAGTTGCCGAACGATAACGAGTACGAAGCTAATATTCACGGACTGATCAAATTCCTCGATGGACTAGAAATGAGAAAGGTTGATCTTGAACACCGAAATTGGGTACGCAGGAATCAAAAGGCTTTTACATTGTGGAATGGGAAACTTTTCCGGCACACTAAAGCCGGTCCCCGACTAGTGGCCCCTTTGAAAGAAAGAATGAAGATATTGAGGACTTTCCATGATGAGCTAGGGCATTGGGATCTCGAAACAACCAAAAATTCGTAACTGAGAGATTCTGGTGGCCCGGTATCCATAAGGACGTCTATAACTTCGTGAAAAGCTGCGACAACTGCCAAAAATTCACTCCAATACGGAAGTATAAGACAACTCTAAGTTTTCCAGTTTCCGGTCTCTTTGAAACCTTCTCAATTGACTTCGCAGGCCCGTTCAAGGAAACTTCTTCCGGAAACAAATATCTCCTTATAGGGGTGGAACATCTTACTGGATGGCCAATAGCAGTTGCAATCGAGGAGGCAAATGCTGAGGTGGTACTGAGATTCATC
The DNA here is from genome assembly GCA_002205965.3 of Kappaphycus alvarezii. NCBI lineage: Eukaryota > Rhodophyta > Florideophyceae > Gigartinales > Solieriaceae > Kappaphycus > Kappaphycus alvarezii. The sequence continues at coordinate 98,224 of NADL03000852.1, forward strand.
GAAAAAGAAATAATTGAACCGTTTGGTCTTCCAAAAAGGATCATCTCGGATAACGCCCTTTGTTTTACTGCAACTTCACTGCTTCGTTTCTTGGAAGAGAAAGGGATTCAGCTGAAGACCGTTCTCGCATACGCTCCTATGTCCAACGGGAAAGCGGAGAGGATGGTTGGAACCATCAAACGAGCAATATCGAAAACTATGTTGGAGAATGAAATCCAGTGGGAAGATGCCTTACCAAAAGTGTTATACGGCTACCGTCGAAGAAGAGGAAGAAATGGACGCTCACCATTCGAGCTAATGTACGGAAGGGCTCCTAGAATGTTAAGAGAGACATGGAAACAAATATTATCGATGAAGAGAGTAGGGAAGTTGAATTACTGGCCACCGAAGGCTGGAGATCACACCGCGCGCTAACACAGACAAGAAATAAGGATGCAGAACCTGCAGTCAGAACCTTTTCAGTTGGCTGTAAAGTACTTGTAGTACATGGAAAAGCAATGCAGCAGGCTGTGAAGTGGCCGGCCTTCCAAACCAAGTACTCGAACCCTTGCATCGTCACGGAGGAAAGACACCCGCACTATCAGCTCTGTTCAAGCTCAGGGAAGAGATCAAGGAGGGCCATCCATGCACGTCGTCTGGTCCCTTACCATCAGAGGCCTGAAGAATTCCTTCTCACACAGGACTATGCGCAACCACGGGGCATACTCATCTTTAACTATAGAATGATTCCTATGGGAGGAAAAAGGGCCTGGGAATGGATCATCTCGGTTACGCGGGACTACTACGAACTCCACGTAATCATCCATTTCTACATTAATATATGCCTATGTTTTCGTACGTTGAACGGACCATTGCTACCTCAAGAAGATTTCCGACTATTAATAAGAGTTCTATTTTCATTCCAAAACGGAAGGTTCACGGAAGCAGGTCCAGAGTTTGTGGAGGTAATATATCATTACTCTATAGGAAGATATGGAATGGTAGCTGCTGGAGACTTGTCGCAAACGTATCTGAATATTATCCGTCCAATTTACGTATTTCTCAAGAACAACCAAGACGTGCGACTGAGAGGTTACGCCTTACCCCCGGATATGGAATACAGGCTGGTCCCGTATCCTCTATGGGAACCTTACGTTTCTCCGCCACAAATTGGGAACGTTGGAGGCGGCGAGGATCCTCCTGAAGCAGTGATGATGACCAGAGGAGGACCTTCAGGAGACAACAACCCGCCCAGAAGAGGTTCCGGTCGTCCCCCGAGTGGACCTCGTGCAGGTCCCAGTACGTCAGGAGCTGGTCGCGGCCATTCATCGGGACCGTCCACCACAACTTCATCTCTAGCTTTGCTTCACAACCATGCACAGCATACAGTCGGAAGAAGAAGATTATCTTTTTGGCTGCGCAATATCTCCGAGGATGCGAACGATGCGCAGGTCATTTCTTATTTCATGATAAGCATCTGTTTATGTTTTAGGGCGCTACATGGACCGCACTTATCTTACGAAGATTCGTTCTTGATGATGCGCGTCTTCTTTTCTTATCGACATCCATTCCTCCGGCATCTTCCAGAAGAGTTTGCATATCACATATATTTTTTCACTCTTGGAAGATTCGGAAGAGTCACGGAAGAAGAATGTATTCAACCCCACCTCGATGTGATCAAACCAATATATGAGGCTATGCTACAAAGTGAGGTACCAGTAATGCGAACCTACTTTTTAGAGCATCATATTGGTAATCAGTTGCATCCGTACCCGTTTGAGAGACCATACATCTTATCAATAAGACAGCGAACACTAACGGAAGCAGAAGAAGAGCAGTGACGACCCGGGACGTTCGCCTTGAGAAAGGGGGCGTGTAATACAAAAAATGGTCCTCCCCTCATTTAATACAGGAAATGGTCCTCCCTTCACGTAATACAGGAAATGGTCCTCCCTTCACGTAAGACAGGAAATGGTCCTCCCCTCGTGTAATCCAGCAACCTACAACGATCCCGCCCCTAACTTCTCCAACCGTCATTTCCAAATTTACTTCCATTTTATCTAGATATTTTTATACTGTATTTAACCCTCTGAATCGACCCCGAATCAAGTCCCTTTTCCCTTTTAGCTTACCTCCTCCTCCAAATTCGCCTTTTTTTGAGAAGAAGGGCGCAAATGCACTATTGCAAAATCCCTTGCAGATTTATTTTACCTATTCCTAATCTATAGAACCTGCCCCGGGAGCCTATTTAAACCCCTTTATTCTAAGTTCCAAATGCCCCCGATCATTTTACTCATCACCCCTCTCCCCCACACACCCAAAGCACCCCACATTGCCTCCTGTTCCCCAACTTCTATCACAATGAGCAACCTTCGCCCCTCTGTCCCTATTTCCAAAAACCGCCCTTCCCGTTCCATCAATGGCCTTCGTCTCGCCGCCTACGGGCCAACCGATGCCGACGACTACATCCGGCGGCAAACAAAGAAGCAAATCATCGAGTTCGTGCGCCGCCTCTTCATAGAAGAAGAAGCGAGGGAGGTAAGTCCGGGAGAGGCTGAGAAGGTCGAGGAGGAGAGCGGGGAGTCCTTCGAGGAATGGTTAGCCCCTGAGCTAGTGTACGAGGATCAGGAAGATGAGGATGAGGAGGATGAGGAGGATGAGGAGGATGAGGAGGATGAGGAGGATGAGGATGAGGAAGAAGAGGATGAGGAGGAGGAGGAGGAGGAGGAGGATGAGGAAGATGAGGCAACAGGGGGCATGGAAAGTGTTGGACCGGTGGGGCCTGGAATAGAGAGTATGGATCAAGTTGTGCCCACGATGGAACCGGATGGAGATATCTTTAGTAGTCTAGATATCTCCCAGGGGGAAATAGAGAGTTGTGAGCCATTCGCAGATATTTGTGGGGACTGCTTGGACAGCATGGATATTTTAGAGGAGTTGTTTGGATCTGATTTAGAGAATGGGAAATAAGAGGACCAAATTAATTGTTAGTTTCTTAAGTATCTTTTGCTTAGAGTATATTGTCCACACAAAGTATTTTTATGCATTTCTTAGTATCTTCTGTAGTTTTGTTCGGACTTTAGGGGTAGCCAAAAGTCTATATAAGCTGAGTAAACTGCTTCCTCATGGAGAGGTCAAGCAAGTTGGCAGACAACTTCAAGCCAAGTCCCGAGTAGTAGGAAGTTGAGAGTCAACTTCAGACCCAAGAAAACGTTTTCTTACGCTGGTCGCAGAGCGTCAGTGGTAAACCCTGCCCCTTTTATACTTGCTTGTAGCTTTCTCAACTCTCTTCTATATACACTCCCTTTTGTTCGTTCAACAATACCACGGCAGCACTTTTGTCGCTCGCAACACCTCCTTCTCAGGGTAATTGGTTCTGAGGATCTCCTCCCCCGCCGATTTACCCCTATCAAGGCCCTGTTTTATATGCTTGTTCAATCGCGGAAAGATACTATAGATATTTCTGTGACTAGACACAGGTTCACAGCTGACTTAACGGTAACTGACTACTTGAGGATAACCGTTAGCGAGGGGAAAGTCTACTTATGGCGGACCTAGTGACCGACAGGAGATACTGTGCACAAGGAGGAAACGTAGTAGTGAGAAACGGAAGCGAGCTCGACAACTAGCAAAGGACACGTTGCATCCGGAGATGTCTCTCTATGGGAGGTAGAAGGGCCTTGCTACGATAAATGCACGAGAAGAATTTTAGCTCCACGAGGTTGGCTACTAGTGCACCATGGCTGAGTGGTGGTGCAGTGCACGACCAGAGGCTTATAGTTTCGGTGGTTCGCTTGTGTCGGTGATCGCGGTCCCGGTTTCGCTACACCAGAGGTGCTGAGACCTGTACTTATACTGTCAGATTCAGGTAGACGTAATCAGTTGTGTAAAGAGTAACAATCTGAAATCACTAACAATTTGGCGTTTAAAACGGTTCAAATAAAAGGCCGAAACTACTACATATATTTGGGATCTAAAAATCAAACCTTTCATGGGAAAATTCCGACAGACCAACAACATAATAAAAGGCCATCTTCTAAGCATTGAGATGAAATAAATCTATAAAAGTTAATTAAGATGTTAGCATGTCATTTTTAGAAAGTGCAGAAGCCGTAATAAAGAAAGAGTTTTTCTCGGTACAAAAAAGCCTCTTTCATATAGATGCGAGGAGAAAGGCACTTTGCTGTTCCTATTATGAAATTTTCGCCCCGATACAACTAACGATCGGTAAATAACGCTCACAAGGCTGAAGGTAAATAACGCTCACGAGGCTGAAGAAAAGCATTTAGTTCTCAAACAATTTTGAATCGCTTCTTTCAGGTCTCTTTTAAGGATGAAAACTCTCTTCCATCATGATAAGAACGAAGGGATAAAATACTAGAAATTCTCCATGGTTCCTGAATCAGTCATTTTTGAGTAACAATTCAAAATAAATCAAAAAAGTCCGTAGTCGAGTAAGGCACATGAATCCAACATTCTCTTCCTTAAAATATCCATGATTTCCCACTCTCCATGACCCCCGAGGAATAATTATTATGTAATACATACCGATAATTTGTACTGTTGATTAAATCGTTAATGAAAATTAAATCACAGGTCCTATAGTAGAAAAAATATTGTTAGACCACTCAACCATCACTTCCTTGATAAATTTTACTGCAAATTCATTTCCTAGTTCCGGAATGATACCAGTGTCGTGCCAAATAATTGAAGCCATCCTTTTTGAAAATTATTATTAAGGAAAAGACTCTCTGCTTCGAATGAAAATTTCAGTTTCTATATGGTCGATACGCTACTTGATCTTCTCTTGCTTGTGGTACTCTGCAAGATAAGAAAAACACCCAAATCTACTATTTAAAAATTTCAGAACGTTCAATTTAGATACTTTCAGTCGGAAATCATGGTTGATGGTTTTTACACAGTAAGTAGTCTTTTGTGACGCTAGAGTAATTTGCGTCCATGCCATTAACATGGCTTTCGATGTACAAACAATTATATTTTTTCCTCAGCAATACTGAAATTCTTTAGTAAAGCGTAAAATTACATTTTATTATACTTGGAATGCTTTTCAATAAGCATTGTGTTGAGTTATGCATTGTACAAATCTAAAATTTTTGCTTACTGCTCATCGCTGTTAAGGTAATTTTTAAAAATATACCCCTAATAGATGATTGAAGGGTATAAGTAAGAGTAAGGAGGCTTATTTTGCACTCTCTATGAATTCAATTCTACTTAAACACCAGAAAAATGTGTTGCTTCCACATTTTTGAGAGCCAGCCAAAATAATATCACAGCCATCCTCTTTTGATATTCTCTTTCTTTCCATATGATATGGTGATTTTTCTGTGCATTGGAAACGAATTACTCATTTCTTTCGTAGTAAACCCCTGCGAATCATACCACTTTATTAATTCTCAACAAATTGCACCGCACCTTGACCGGCCTTTTTCAAGAAGCCTCGTCAGGCCCCGTCATTGGAAGAATGGGAGATAATACATTACATTTTTCAAGGCAGAGTGACAGTAGAATCTGAAATATGTTCCTCGGCCACTACAATTAAAAATAATATTGCTTTTATTGGCTGGGGAGTTACAAAACTTCCATATGAGTTATTGTCAGACGCACGGTAATCTAAAATTCAGAAATGATGGAGGGGCAGTTTCGTAGAGTTTATATATTCCCTGCTCGAATTCAAGCAGTAATAAAGTACCATAAATGTAACCGTGTCATGGGAAAGGAGGCGGATGAAAATGTGGAGTTGATAAATCAACTATGTTTATTCAGGTATAAATTACCCATAAAAACAAAAACGGTAACCACCACACCTGGTTAATGTCCTTTTCCTACTTGAGGTTAAATATTGTAAAGTAATCAAGATTCTGTGAACCCAAACTGAATGATTATTAAGATCAACTCCCATCTTTCCAGAACTACTAGAAGATAACGAGATGACATATTCACAACTAAAGAATATTTATATTCATGTACATCTCTATAAAAGTCAGAAAATCGGGAGTCAATTGATATATAAGAGGGCCAATCTAGTGATTACAAGAAAACAGAAATTATTTTTTGGTGATAAATAACGAAAGTATGAAGTGTCAGCAAAAAAATTTCAGAATCAATTTAGGATAATGAGGAAAGTATGATGCCTCGTGATGGCTTTTGTATAAAAAAGTAAGATATGTTTTCGGGTGCCAATTTTGAGGCACACAGTAACAACTTAAAGATAAAGAACTCTTGCAAACGTTAACTCTCTTCTAAAAATATTTTACTCATTGGAGTGAGGGGCTAGAGTGAATCTTTCGGTAACTATTTATTGAAAGATTTACCAAAGTAATTTGATAAAAAAGTATCAATTTTTTGAAAGGGGAGGAAATCGGATACATTATTTTTGACCGAAAGTAGCTGATCAAATACATTTAGTGCAGAATTGTTTACTTTTTAATATTTTTTGCTGATATAATTTCTAAATGACACAGGAATCCGGGCAAAGCTATCATATTCTCTATTTCTTGTGCATTGGTAACCACATACGCCTGTTCATATAAATGATAATATTTTGAACACCTTTTTTACAATTAATAGTCATCTTTGGCCGCCAGCCACAATTTCCTTACCATTGTGTGTGATTTATAAGCCCCATTGGTGACTATTATGCACAATAGCGAGCTCCGACCTTCTTTAACTTGTATTTTAAAAATATTTTATGATGCTTGCACTTCCTACGAGCATCCGTAATTCCATCCGAAACTTGCTGAAATAAATATTAGAAACAAAAGAAGATCACTTGGGTTTTCAATTTTCACTGAAAATAAAGCTCAACTTAAAATTTTAGTTCCCTTAAGCAGCGAAGAAATTGAGATTAGCTTGTCGTACTTCCACGAAATAATGGGCTGAAAGTCTCGTGAATATATGAGGGAAACTTAACGTTTTTCTAAGAAAAATGATAATTTCAACTTTTTGAAGTTAGATGAAATAGTTTTTCTTGTCACAATATCTCTCTTCAGATAAACCCATTCTTGAAGATTAAAAAATGAAACACCAAATTTTAGCTATTTCAAGTCACAACATATTTTTAACAATATTTTTATAAGGAGAAATTAAGTTAGTAACGGAAATCGCCAAAAGTGGAGAAAAGTAGGCAGGTTCATAAATATCTCGTCATCAGTGTTTACAGTAGTTAAACAATTTCCAATAAGTTGGTTTGTATTGAAAATTTATAACACCGCTCGTTTTTGTGTGCACTGCTTTGAAGTAAATAATGTGCAAGATTTAGATTGGATACAATTGAAGATTATTTATACTCAGTTCTCATTTTCAAAACATATTTATTTTTATTGTAAATCGGGAGGGTTTTATAATGTATAGTAAAACTAAAGTGCACCACTTTTTCCTTCCTTTTAAACAGCGTGGATATAACAGACCACATCTTCCATGCATTAAAATATCCCAAAATATCCCCATTTTAAGCTGTAAAGCCGTATAAAATACTCCCTGAAAACATTCCACTTCCGCATCTTTATTCTACAATTTTTCGCTATCCATAGATTTATGTACTGAAAAAAATTTGTCCACAATTATAAATGTCATGAAGGCAATCAAACAGATATCTGTTATGCGTATAATCAAATTATTTATTTAGAAAAATTCTACGTCATTTTTGGTAAGATCGAATCAATATTTAACCAAAAAAGCGAAATATTTTCGAACAACACTTCATACGAATAAAATTATTTAATTTCATATAGTTTCAGCAGTTTGATCCTGCAGAAAGTGTTTAAAAATAGCCCCAGTCACGCATAATAGGTAAAATGGCCAAATATTATTTAAACAGGTTGTTTTCTGTCCATATCTCATATTTTTTGGATAAAAGTTTTGTTTTTGAGAGTATAATTTGTATCTCAACTATATCTATTCAGTCATTTTAACCCTAGAATCGACTCAAGTAGCGCTAAATATTTATTAAAAAATTTTCCTGTGAAAAAGAAAGCAAGTGAGGTAGATCCATGATAGTAACGATTATTTCTAAATCTTGTTGGAGGGCCTCAAGCAGGTGGAAGTAAAGAAATTGTAATACAATAACAATAAAAAAGGAACTAAATTTGGATACAGGGCACTCATGTAGAACTATCTCGTCCACAAAATGATAATCATCGCATAGTGAAAGGTCTTTCTAAAATTTTCGAAAGGTTCAATTCAGAGTTTTAGTAATTGAGGCAATCCCTGAGGGAATAATTCAAAACTGGAACAATTTCTCGAGGAGCACCGGCAAATATCACATACTGAATTATACGCAACGGAAAACCAATTCAGGAGATACTATTAATAAGATTAAACCATTCTATTCGCAGAACATACGCATTTCATGAATTTTTGGAAGTACTTGTTAGTACATGATATATATGATATATTTGACATTTCTTAGGGTTGATTGAAAAGTTGTTGACGCAAATATATAGGAGTGAAAATATACTGTCGAATAAAAAGGAAGTGATTATATATTTTTATAATTGATAATTCTCTGGACGTCAATCAATACAGTTATCTGTGACATGTGACCTTAAATATAACTCACATCTCAGTGTCTGGAGAAGTTGGCTCATAAGTCTCATAAATTTAAATGAGGAACTTCTATTATTCCACAGTGAAAATTGAGTTGCAAACACCAGCGTTATCAAAAATATACGTTTTGTACCAACTAGTTTTGTCGCTTTTTTCGCAGTATTCATCAGTGTGCAGCATGGACCGTTTAATAAAAGTATCGATTTTGTGCTTCTAAAATTTCTCTTTTGTTCTTGAAAGTAGAATTGGAAAAAACTCCATGTAAGTAAATTGAACTGATTGCACCACCTCATAGTTCGTCGGCTTAAGTAATTTAAATTATTCCGTATCCATTATCCACGATTTTCTCACTTAGTGTCTCAATTTTCAGTGTAAGACGCTTGTATAGGGTTTCTGGAAATTTATAAGCATTTGACTAAATGCAATTGATACATATAGATGTATTTGCATTTTAATATGTAAATTCATTCCTAATTGATAACTCGAATAATTATTTAAGCTCAGAGTCACTGCACAAATATCCGAACGTTTCGTGCGATTTCAAAAAACTACCCTCTTAAGTAGTTCTCATTTTAATGATAAATTTCGATATTGTAGTTTCGGTCCTCTCGATTAGATCCTCCCAATTCTTTGGTTTTGAATAGATAAAAAGAACATACCTGTACTAGTTCTATCTTGCTTCTTTTATGTACAAATTTGGATTTTGTAAGCGTTTTCATATTCAGTCCTTGTCTTCTCATTTCTTAGAGGAGTTCGCTAACCAAGTTTTTGATTTCCTCATCTGAATAATTGACTAAGGTTCTATGGTAACTTTACCTTGTTTCTAGTCTCTCTACGAAATACGAGGATAGGAAACACAAAAAAATATGGGGCGTCCATAAATCCTCTTTCCTGTTTAGCGAATTCAAAAAAACTGACAAAAAAATAATCGATCATCTCGGCAAATCGGCTTTTTCTTTAGCAAATATTGCCCCAAAGCAATTTAGAATAGCATAGATGGCTTAAATATTAATTTAAATGCTCCAAGGCCTAATTTTTCCACGGAATCTTCGGATTTCAAAAAACGATCTTGGAGATCATACTTAAATTTATTACCTCGAAGTCACCCTTCGCACTCCATAAAGAAGTTTATCGGGCTAAGGCAGATGGCACATTATTGGTGGTACACAATTATCAAAATCCGAGTGAGTGTAACTGTCTACCAAGGGCTTTCATGTAGCCCTATTATGAGAGAAACTACCGACCCTGAGATACCGATTAATTTAGCACGAAGAAAAAAAATATATCTGTAAAGATTTACAAGCATATTACGTCAGTTGCCAAGGAGGAGAAGGTTTATTCTATCCTGAACAGCCTCTTCTGTAGTTAAAAATGATTACAGTTGATGATCTCCGTGAGGGATATGTAATGATATTACGTGAATCCTCGATGACAAGGAGAAAAATGTTTGAAGTAATTGGGTTAAAACCTGGCGATTGAACCAGGTAATGTAAAAATTCCTTCTGTATGTTATGTTCGCCGAAATTGAAGTTCGATGTGAAGTCCTAAACAATAAAATGCGTACATTTTTACTTGTTAATAGTTCATCTAATCCGTAAAAAATAGTTTTTGATACAAAGAAGCGGTCAAATGTAAATTGCCTACAATCTACTTGTTTGCAATAGAAAATATCACCTGAAATATGATATGAAAAGGTACTAGTAGTGCTGATCATTTTAATGATATATAAATGTGGTCCGGTAAAATTGTTTCTTGGAACTCAAAATTATTTGAATTATAGCAGAGAGCTGGTATTATTCTAAGAAACCTATCTCCAGCATACTTCTAATTATTTTGGTCTTCAAGCCAAAGCAAACTGACACCCTGTTTAAACTGAATAAAAATGGAGCTCTTTCTCTGTCTTTTTTGTCTAAAAACTTCTGCTAATGTAATTTATGTCCTTTATTTTCTTGATTTTCTTGCCTATCAGTGTTAAAGGGATTAAATTTAAATTTAATGATAAATAAAGACTAGCCTCCATTTTTTCCATAAGACCTTTTACCATATCATTTCCTTTATGTAATTTTAATTACTAACTATTTAAACGTGTAGCTTAAGAAGATTAACCAACAGCGGAAAAAATATCCAAATGCTTTAAAATTCCCTTCATAATACAGATGGTTCTTTTAAAGATGTTTAAATTTCTTAATATAAGCTACCTTTCCGCGTGAAAAGATATAGTTTCATGATTTCTTCTTTTAGTCACATCTGCTGATTTTATGAAATCCTGTAATATTTTCCACATTAATTAATGGCTCTACCAAATACTGGAAACTACTGCGTGATACCTCGAAAACCAAAAGGACCCTTTCTTGTACTGCTTGGTAAGCAATTGGAAATGTCTCCATGTTACAACTATATTATCTTATTCCTCATATTTTAACTTAGAAAAAATAAATTGATCAACCAACTCTGTTCATATGCAATTTGAAGACAATTAAAAATCTGAAGAAAAATTAATAGAACATGGACTGGCATTTCGTAGATAACGAGGAACTAAGTTTCTAAATAAGGATATTATAATGCCCAAGGTAGCAAATTTTGTTTTCAGATTTCAATGCGAGCAGAATAGTTTCAAAATATTATCTTTCGGTATTTTGGTTGATATAATTTCGTTTCTTCACGAATAGCCTTAACCCAATCATGAAAGAAATAAATTACGCGCCATATAATGTGTTATTTATAACTTTAACAGCGATAATTACTTCCAGACTCTCCGTCTTTATTGCTTCTGACTAATTCATATCCAATAAATACATTACAATACAAATTTCATTCTGCTGAAATATAAATGGCCAATATATTGTGAAGTCTTAGTACGTAAGTAAACATAATTTTCATGATATATAAAAATTAAAATACACAATATCATAAATATGTATTGATACTTTATTCTAATAGTTTTTGCTTTTTAAGTTTAAATTTTAAATAGCAGGAAATTTAGGACAGACAATGAGCTAGATTAATCTCATCGATCTCTTTGAAATCAAAAAAAATAAAAAATACAGTTCGGTTAAGTTTGAAAATAGAGCTTATCGTTACTCATCTCTTTACAAGGTATGAATTATCATATGGTTTCTGTATTCAGGCATTATCATATTTTACTAATGCCGTACCACCATTTACCGTAACTAGGGAAATCATAAGGTTTCAATATTCCTGAGTTATTCGAAACACCTCATTTTACGACTGCATCTCCTTCTTGACTCCCATATCACTTTTTTCCTTCGACTTCTTTTTTCCTCAAAACGTTGCTTTTTCTGCCTTAGCGGATTACATCCTTCTGTTTCTCACACTGATACGATTTTCTCGAATAGATGTTGATTGTTTATTACAGTAGATGGACAAATTTTTTAAAGTTTATGCATCGCTCTTGCGACCCTTAGTATCAGAAAACATAAAAGGTTGAATACAGAATCACCTCTAAGTTCATTTGTATGGATTCTTCATAATTCCTTTTTCTGTACCTCTGTTGATTTCATTTCACATTTAAATACTTCATCTTAGTCCATGCGGACAAATAAAGGGCTATTCGATGAAAATTTCCGTAATTTCTGTTAATTACCGAATTTCGCGGTGCGAATTTCTTTTGTTTGTTCCTTTACAAAAAGTTTCTAAATGTCTTATAATAATTTTGCAGTATCCTTCGAATTTAAATTAATAATAACAATATTTTGTTACTTAATTCTTTTTTTCGATTCAACGAGGCTAATATAAACGTCACAAATATATTCATTCATGCGTAGACTTGAGAATAAAAGCATTTAAGTTTCAAATTTTCAGAATTGAATTATTTTACATCATACTTTGAGAACATTAAGATTCTCAATTTTTTTTTGAAAAGTGACGATCGGATTTTATTTATCATTCCGGCTGAGTACCTTATTTTTGTGACAAATTCCTTGTCTTTAACTAACTTATTATCATTTTGAAGTTTATACTCAAGATTTAGATTCTTGAGAGGTTCAAAAAAAATTAGAAATTAGCGAAGAATTCTTCGCTCTATATCTCCGCTTCCCTTTTCGTGAAAAAATCTCACGGAATTTTTCTCGTTTTTCCCACTCACGGCTCTAAATTTTTACATTTTCTTCATTTATGCGGCCAATTTTCCCCTTATTTATACAATCGTTTCCAAGACAGTTTTTTTCTCGTGGTTGCGGGCTCCCTATCCACGGACAGGCTGAATTCCTACAGTTCCATTGAGATAAGTGTTAAAGAGGATTTCGTATAACGGTATATATCGCCTCTCTTTCGAGAGCCCATCTACGTCACTAAATCTTCTATCATAGTTCCAGCGAATAAAGATATGATTTTCTTTCTTTCGGTCGCCCTACTTCAGATTTTTTTCATCTGAATTCCAGACGAAAAAAAACTTGGAAGTGTATGTTGTGCTCTCAACATCTGTAAATGAATTTCATTCAGATATCCTAGAAGCTCGAAATTTCCATCTATTCAGACATATTCAAACTAAACTTTTGATGATGATGATTGAGGAGGCAGTATTGGATCAGTTGACATTTTTGAGGATCCGTTCAGATCTATCTTTGGTAGAGAGCAGTTTATGGAGAATAATGTAATCAGATACTATACTTCAAGGTACGTTTTTCTTGAGCATCTCTTCCCAAAAAATGTAGTTTAATAGTTTTTTCGGTATCTAGATTTCTTATTTAGACTTTGGAGTTGATATAAATTATTTCTGGTCTCAATATACTGCCTCCTTTGGTAAAGGTCCAACAAGTCGGTAGAGACCTTCGGAAAAGTCTCCAGATAGAAATGAAGCCAAAGGGAAGAATTCAAACTCAAAACAATTTCTTGAAGTCTGAAACGCATCAACACTAGGGAATAGTTTCCAAACGATTTAAATATTTTATATAGATTTGGTCCAAGTATATTTTTACATCCTCCTTGCTATATATTTGCTTCACTTAGTGGTTCTTTCGTTTTCAATGGGTATTTAGCGCTGAATTATCTACTTGCTCCAATCTTGTCAAATCAAAATCCTTTGCAAAACTTAGTGGTACTTTAAATGCGATATTTTCTACATAAGCAGAAAATGATTAATTTCGTTATCAGTAATTTTCAGTTTACTCACTTTTCTCCAGTGTTTTATCATTACATCAGGAGCTTCAAGGTATTCCAAAGGATTAATACCATTCTCAAGGATCTCAACACTCTCAAAATACACTAAAGAGCATATTCTAAACATATTAGATTGACTTTTATGGTTTTTGCCCCAGTAAAATTGTCGTAGTTTGGCGTTGTACTTCTACTTACATGCGTCAAGAACACGTAACTCGCATTTAAGCCAATTAAAAGATGTGGACAGCGGTTGAAACCCACACATGTGAGCATAAAAAACATGGAACAACACGACAAAGTACAACTGCTAAACGTCGGAGGAAATGAGGAACGCAGGGAAATCTATTGAATATGTGAAGGGGTCGGCGAAAGTATTAAGATGCTAGATATGGCGTAGTTCCACTAGAGTAACGGCCCAACTGCAGGGGAAAACTCTCCCACTTTATTTTTTGCTCTGGTACGAAGTAATATGATTAAAACCTTGATTGATGGCCGAAACGTCCCCTCCGCCGAGCAAAGTCAAATTTTCTGAGCATTGCTTGTAGGTACTTCTATTTATAGGCTACCTAAGTCAACAGTGTAGCATTCTTCACTTCTGGTGAGATTGGCCACAAGATAATTCGAGGTGTTGGCTGCTATTGTTAATCTGTCACTTACTGGTTAGTTATTTGAGATTTTTAGCGATCTATATTTTTTCTTTGCCATAATCATTAGATAAATAAATTCTGTTGAGATAGTAATTTCCTTTAAAATAGTTGAGAAAATCGATGTTAGACAATTCATTGTTTCCGAAAGTGTACACTTGGCCATAATTTAGGGGTTCACTAGGTCTTTCCTATAAAGTATAGGTACTGTACACGTTTCCCGGCTATTACCTACCAATATATCTGAATTTAAAAAAGGTCAGAGGAAATATCGCACGGTAACACCTCCCTTTAAAGAGAATTTGAGATGGATGCGTCCCTTTTACTACATAAAATCAGGTATTTTTTTCTGTTTTCCAACATGAAGAGTATCACGTGATGGGTCGCTTTCTACATCGCCCGATCTGAAGGTCAAAAAACACTACTCTATTCGCTTTTTAGTCCTTCAAGGACTGTGCATTTCTTGGAACAAAGGTTATTTCACTGCCTGAGCTCTCTCAGAACGCACAAATAAATAATAACTTGAATGCATTACTGAAACACTTGCTATTTAGGAGTTTTGTAATAAACATTATCTCGACTACATTACTGTAATAGCTTGCAACCGAGTGTAAAAAGGCTTTGCAGAAGTAATAGTGCGCATTGTCGAAGCTACAAGTTGAAATACGGTCATTGGAAAGGAGGAAGACTGGAAGCGATTTGTACCATAAGTCTTTTACGAATATCTTCGATGTCTACGCGTGGTGGCATCTTCCCCGTTCGATATTTTGCTCTATTAACATTCGGGGACTCGAATAAAATAAAATCAGATGAATTCATTCTGGGTTACGGGTCCTCTTTTCATCTAAAATCAAGTCACCTGTGATTCAGTTATATCAATAGATACATTTTTGGATTTTGATGGTAGCACATCCCATATATTGGGTTACGTATTACGTCAGACATTCCCTCTGGGCTGCAGACAAAAGGTGCGTGACCCATTTTTTCTTACGTCCGATTCACCTCCCGGATTAAATCAGACACTAATATTTCGTACCTCATGATTCGGCTTCATTTCTAGACTCTCCATTACACAGACCTGTCCGGCTTAGTCTTCGGAAAATAGCCTTCCAGCATCCCTAATCAGCAGTAAAGTACCCCAATTTCTCCCCATAATATGTAGACATTAGAATCCTTTTCAATATCTTCTTTTACATTTTTCATTTTATTCCGTTTCCCTAACTAATAAGGCAAAGTTAATTTCATTCTTTCCAGATAGATGCAACATTCTTTCTATATTAAGTGTTACAAATAGCTCTTCAATAAATTAATCCAATGATACAAATCATTGCAGAAGTCATTGCAAATGGTAAGAAATAAAATATTATCACAAATTAAAATCTTTCATAGGAGATCCTGGATCGCTTTTGGATTACCAATAAATGATTAATCCCTACATAGAGTTCTTCAATCTTCTTCTTCTCATAATCGGCGCTAATTTACAAAAAGAAAACCCCTGACAACTTGAGAGTATGATTCTTCGCGTAACTTTTGCTCTCAATAAAATTGGAGAATACTCTTTCAGGCACCGTATATTCAGCAAATTCCTTGAAAAAAATGATATGACCGTCCGTGAAACTAAAGGTGAATTATTGCCTTGTTCATGAGTCCAAAAGTGTATCGTATTTAGATTTTAACCGGTCAATAACGGTTGATACAAATATTAATAAAGAAGGAGAAGCAATAATTTTACAAACTAAGTGAATGTCAAGATATTCCGTATCACTTCAACTATTTATGATATTGAAATGGAACTGTACTAAATTGACCAACCCTCTCCTTAATTTGGCGCCTGGCGCCTGGTAAAGTGCAGCAGTATTGGATTGTTATAGAGTCAACCAAGTCGATACATCGGCAAATAAAATTACAGAAAGTATGGAATGTAGTTTAATCCGTAAATTAGATATCGTACTTTTATTTTATAGACCAATAATATTTCCATCTTCCTACTCCAAATATTTCATGGATATCAGTTGCTATCTACATTGTATCAATTGTTCTTCAAAATTGAAAAAGGCCATTATGGTTATTACAAATGTAAGTTGACGAAAAAATAGTACATATCCTACACATTAGGAGGGAATCTTTCTAATTAATTGTCAGGGCTCTTCTGAAACCAAACTTGATGTTCAGTTTTCGTCTCTATCGAGATTTCCACTTGCTTTGGGAACATGAATTCATAACAATATCCTCTTTCTCCCTCTTTGAATCTATTATTTTGAAGACTATTAATTGGTTGAATCTCCAAATAGGATACTATTTACATTTACGTGATTTTCTCCTCTTTTATAGCTCTACATCGACAAATAGCCACGAATAGCTTTATTAAATTCCTTCTTGGGATCACATCCAAATTCTGTAAATATTTCAAAGCTAATCTATAAAACACTTCCTAAAGTTTTTCAAATTGTCCAGAGATTGAGCAATCATCCTTCATTAAGGTAACTCATCACATTTTCCGTTTGAAAATTCGCTGGAAAGGGTAACTTTCAATATTCAGGAGCGAAAAGTAAGGATGTGAGTAGTCGGGTAGAGTAGGGAAAGTCTTCTCTAGCTTTTGATATCTTCCAGTCGAAGTTCTTAGGAAGACTTTTTTTGCGATGTGGAGTGCTGATTCTAGAAAATTTCGAGGTGATTGAAAGGTGTATTTTTCCACTTTTGTTAGCGCCTAGTCGAATTTTGACAAGTTGGATCAATTTACGAGTCCAATAACCTTTCACTAACTCCTTCCTGTTTGAGTAGTCAGAATCCCTTTCGATTGGGAATTGATCCAGTCTCCTCCGTGCAGACATAATACGTACTTCTGTGTAGGGCTGAAGGTGTGCAAAAGTGGGCTGCAGGGGTAATGTTTTATTGTATCCAAGCGAGATTCGCGAGGTTATGTTGTAGATGGTGGAATGTGATGGGTTTCTTTTGGCAGAGGTTCCTTAGTGTCAATTGGACCGTTGTCCTCATGTGAGGACTACTTTTAGCACTTTTTTCAATACAAAACTTTTTTACCTCAGTGGATTTCTTGTCCCTATGCATTAGTTGATGAGTGTAGATGGCCGATCAATACAAACTTTTCAAGATTTTTGGCCTCGGTTAAGGCCAGAGCAATTTTCCCTCACCATTGTCAGTCAGCTCTTCGCAAAACGTTGCGAGAACGACTTTATTTTGGAAGGAAAAATAGTTCGTATTATCGTGGGGAGGTTTCAGAAACGAATGCTCATGTACAGTACAGTAATTTTTACTGTACTATACCTTAGTGTAGAAAAACCTCTTTTGCAGGAAAAATTTCGGGCTTCCAAAACATTTACCTTTTTAAAAAGTAACGGAAACTGCCCTCATATGAGGACGGTGCTATGACGGATAGACACTAGAAATAGCAATCCAAGTTGCAGATAAATACAGTACATAAATAGGAAATATGAAGCAGAAATCGGGAGCATCAGATACGTGTGTCCACAGGTGGTTGAGTGGACATGCTTCCGGGATGGCATGCTGTGGGTGGTCTACTGTACAGTAGAGGGGGTAAATGTGGGGTGATTTAATATTTGAAAAATATGGTCGGTTGTGGCCCGGAATATCCTACACTAGAGTAAAGTACTGTAGATGCGCTTCCAAGGGTAAGAAATGGGAGTATGTACTCTTTTTATTGCTCCACTGTAAGTAGTGTAATGTCATTGTGCGCATTTTACACCATTGGTTCAACCACTACGAAACTGCCAATTTCAGCAATGTACAGTACTGTCTGTTACATATGTACAAGGTTGGAGTGTTGGAGTGTTGCCAATGCAACGTCTTCTTTATTGAGCAGTCTGTGCAGAAGCATTTTGCGTGGTAGGAGAGAACCGAGTCCTGGCGGCATGAGTGTGAGGCTCTTGGTGTAGTGAAAATTTATTTTGACTCGCGGCGGCTTTTGGGGCTATTGTATGTCGGTAGCTTTGGTTCAGGTTGCAGGTAGCGTGCAGTATCACGGTGTTACTGGAGCAGAGGGCAACGGCGTGAGGGGTTGTTATACAGTAGTGTACTGTAGTGTACAGTTGGATGGATAGAGATGGAGAGAGGGATTTTGGGGCAGGGGTGTACAGTACAGTACAGTACAGTATTGTGGAAGGGTGCAGGTGACAAGATGCAGCTGCCTCGCGGGTTGTGACATATCTCCGTATGTAGTACAGTACTGTACGGGAGAGGGAAGAGCGGAGATATTCGAAACGGGAAAATCTCAATCCAGAGGTTTCTACGGTACAGTAAAGTACAGTAAAGTACAGTAAGTGAACCGTGTACTGTACTGTACTGTGAGTACAGTACCGTACAGTATTGGCGTCATGCCCTGTTGATGGGTGGTACTGTACTGTATGATCTGCACGATGATCGCATCATAGATGATGCTGCAAATTTTATATACAATACAGTACACAAGCTTTGCCAGAAAAGAAAAAAAAAGGGCGGAATCGGTGGCCCAAGGCGCCAGACAAAAGCGATCTTCTTTGCGTATCCGTTTGCTATTTTTTGTATTTTTCATCTGCCTAATTTCTGGTGATCTGGCTCATTGGAACAAGTCACAGAGGCACACCGTGTCACAGCCCGGGTGGCGACCATCACCAATGGTAATTGCCATCGAAGATGGTCGCCACTGGACCAACTGCGAGCAATCTAAACAATCCCCAACGGTGCCCTTTTTGACCACGGGAAAACACCACCGTGGAACATCCCGTATGCGCATACCATTAGCCATTTTTACACTGGGCGACATTTTTTACAAAGCTTGCTCTTTTTAACACAAACGACGAGGCCCCTTGACAACTCGCCGCACAACTTGCTGTGACTCAAAAACATCGACACATTGCCTCTTCCACAATCTTACGCTACCCCCTTTCCAAATCTCACTTTCAACGATACCGAGCTTGTTGTTGACCACCGCGGTACCGCAAAAGACAAAAGTAAACCACCATCTCGTTCCAAACAATTTTACCCAGCCGCTCAAGATAACTGGGTTGCCATCTGCCATCTGGCAACCAGCAACTCTCCGGGATAACATTCGCGTTGGTCGCTTTTACAAGACAGCTTTGGGATGACCCGTAAAACCCGGGGAACTGCTTGATTTTACACCACACGATTACGAGATAAAAGAAGGCTTGACAAATGTGAGTTGCCAATAAACTCACAGCCCACCCTGACAAGTCTTGCACCATCAAACAAGCTTTCCTGCGCAACTCCCTTGCTTGCAACAGGAAAAGAAAACTCGCTGGTATCAATTACACCGTTGAGATATGCCATATTTATTTTGTTTTTTTATTTGCACACTGACGCCCACCTGACAAAAAAAAACCTCTGTGGCCACGTATGTAATTACCAACCATAGTTGTTATTTTTTGTGCTTGTCACGTGTCACGCTTTTGCAATAATTCCAATTTCTTTACACACGAATATCGATTTATTATTCGTTGGGAAATTCCGCGCAATCGAATATTTCGCGTAAAATAAACCATATTTCCCTGAAAAAGACAATGTGCCCCCAGAGGGGCATACCCCAGTGACTGCCTTCTAAAAATCGCCTGCGACTGTCACGTTTCGCCACTTGTTTTTTGTAAGTCCGTAAGACTCGCCAAAAGCCCCCATTTATATTTTACCTCTACGGCTACAAAGTGCTGGTAGAGAGAGGCTAGAGGCGAAATTTCCCCCGTCATTCATGACCCTTTGCCCACTCGTGCACTCGTCAACCACGTGCAATTTCTCCTCTCCTCCTTTCCGAGACGCTTCTGCTGCCACTTGACCCTCGCACCGTCAGAGTAACCGCATTTTGCTAATGGTTGACTAAAATCCAACCAAATCCAATGAGCAGCAATTATTGTTCGTCTGTGCAAATCAATCACCATACAAACAAATCACCGCCCAAATACATTAACCACCTTACAAACCGCCAACACGCACTGCTTTAGACCATTTACGTGCTGTCCTGGCGCAACCGCTAGTCAGGGGACAAATGATATCCCAAGGCAACTTCCAAGGCCGCACCGAGCCCAATTTCTCGCACAATTCCCCCCCCACTCGCACCCTTGACAATGAATCCGAGTCCCGCCACCCTCGACACCTACTACCGCCCACTCACCCCTGCAACACTCCCCAATCCCACATTCAAACACTACACCAAAAGTCAACTCAAAAAACGCATCAGGATAACCACCACCACGACACACATTTACATATATCCTCATCCTGTCTCTGCCGAAGCAAACAAACTCTAGACGCCTACACACAAAACATCACATCAATGGCGTGCTTGAAAACCCCGCCCACGGTTCCAATGCCACGCACCCAAAGCTGTGCAAAAGGCATGGCGAAAAACCGCGACGGCGCACATCGCTTGCAACA
The DNA here is from genome assembly GCA_002205965.3 of Kappaphycus alvarezii. NCBI lineage: Eukaryota > Rhodophyta > Florideophyceae > Gigartinales > Solieriaceae > Kappaphycus > Kappaphycus alvarezii. Next base: position 118,926 of record NADL03000852.1, read on the forward strand.
TCCGACGCACCTCGCTTCCAACATCCCACACACGCCTCGCAGATCCCACCAACAGGAATGCTGACACGTCTCCAAGACAAGCAAATATAAACGGCAATTACATCAAGAAACAAACGATCCAACGCCACACAAACACCCACTCCCCCGCCCATGGCGCTGCCCCTACCAAATGAGCCACTACATGGCGTGGCCATGACCCCCGTTGCTTATTTCTTCGACGCTTTCCTCTTGGTCGACGTCGCCTTCCTCGTGCTCGCCTTTTTGGTCGTCACCTTTTTGGTCGTTGTGGTTGACGATTTCTTGGAAGTTGAGCTCGACTTTTTGGTAATAGTCTTTTTGGGTTTGGTGGCTGCCGCCTTCTTTGAAGTAGACGTCTATGTATAAACAAAACGGCAAACAAGCACACAGTGTAACGAGGGTGTAGTCCAGAAAACAAGTGGAATCATCAACCGCCACCAGGCAAAAAAAAAACGTGTTAGAAAAATTATCAAACATAAAAAATAGGGTGCCATACGGTGAGGCCATGATGCGGCAACGGCATGACCAGGGGAAAAGCCAAGCTACATACCTTCCTAGCGGTAGGGACCTTTGCAGGAGCAGCCTTTTTCTTCTCGACAGTCTTCTTGGGCCTGACGGGAGCAGGTGTCTTCTTATTGAGCTTGTAACTTGCCTTTATCTGAATAAAATCTCCGGCCTCAACACCCTTCTTGATGGCTTTCACGAGCGCAGGCTTGTTGATATCGATACCATACTTTGCTTGCACATGCTTGGAAATAGCCGGGACGGAGGATCCGGTACGGTCTTTGAGTGCCTTGATAGACTCGGCGACCATGACGGCATAAGTGGGCTTGGAAATAGCGGTAGCGGATTTTTTCGCGGCCGGCATGATGGTAATATCTGCAATTCAAACACCAATACAAACAACAAACCACTCTTACACAACCGAAAAGCTTGCTCACACACACTCCAATGAAAGCAAGGACAAAAGGCCAGGCGTTGGAAACAAGCGACAGTGGACGGCACGAAAACGCTCAACTCTACCGCCAAAGCGTACACAACAACGGGCAAGTTTGGCAAACAAAAGTCAAAAGTAGAAAAAAAAAGGCAAGCTAAGCGGAGTATGTCCGAGACGAAAGGCGAGCGGTTGGGGCAAGCAAGGAAACTCTCAACAGCGTCAAACACACGAGCAAACTAGTTTTAAAATGGCAGTGCACCGGAAGCCGGAAAAAAATTTGCGAGCGACAAGTTGCTCCGCTTTATATATCTTTTTTTTTTTTTCTTATTTCTCAGTTTGCGCGCGCAAACTTTCTGCCGCCTTGTCAGCCGCGTGACACATACGCCGAGAAGGGCGCAAAACGCGTTTGCCACAGCCCCGGGATGGGCCGATCGGGTCTGATTGGCATGCGAAAACGCAACCGTTACGGTTTTTTTCGGCGGAGAAAGGGCGGTGTTTGTTTGGGGAGGGATGGTTTGGGTTTTTTGAATTTGAGCGCACTTTTTTTTTTTTTTTTTTTTTTTTTTTTTTCGGGGGCGGTTAATTGATGATTGGCGTGGAGGTGGGAATATGTGCATTGGGGGACTGGAGGAGGTGTGAGGCTTTTGATTATTTTTTGGAAACGCGGTTTGATTTATTTTGTTCGGTGTCCCCGTTGCAGACGGAACCAAAATTCCGCCTTTTTTTATTTGAGTGTTGTGGCACGAAATTCGCGTGCCACCGCGCCTCGTTCAAAGCAATGGATGCAGGCGGTCGGTCGAACGAGGCGTCAACCAAACGCCCGCATATCTCCAACATCGCCAGCACCGACCCCGTGACTCAGTCCCCCCCCCGTCCGCCCGCGCCGCCGCGACAACCGTCCCGCCGCCATGCCAAGCCGCGCCGTCCCGAAGTTGCCCACCCCTCAACAAAACCCCCACACCCCACTCCCACTCCCACGCACAGTAAACAGAAATCCACACCAGCCGCGCGCAGCCCGTCAATCATCACCCCCTCCCAACCGCACGCCCCGCCAGACTCCCCACCCACACCCGTGCAAAACAAACCCCGCTCCACAACACCCCACTATGTCAACCCACCCCAACCCATAAACCACCCCACATTCGCAACACCCGCCACGTTAAACTACACTGCACAACCACCCTCGCCTCTCCTCCCACCACAGTACGGCACACACTGCAAATCACAATCCACACACCACACACACCCCGTCTACCACGCCATCCCCATCGCATGCACGGTGCAGCAGTCGCTGGCCAACGGGCCGATGATGCACGGTGCGGCAGAATGTTTGGCACGTGCATGTGGGAGTGGGGGGTAGATTGGCGTGGTTTATTCTGGGGGGATGGGACGGGGGCGCTGTTGCGGTTGCGGTTGCGGTTGCGGTTGCGGTTGCGGTTGCGGTTGCTGCTGCTGTTGCGATGATTTTATGTATTGTCGCATCATGTATGCCTGTTTTTTTGGGAAGGGGGGTGGAGTTGGACTGGCGTAAGCGGGGTGGGAGTTTTTGAGCTGCGAAACATCGGCAGGTTGCACGCTGGTTTGTGCGGTGCCTTTTCGGGCTTGGCGTTTGTCCAGTTGATTCGGGTGATTGGGGGGGAGTTGGAGTGGTTTGTTGGGGGGGTGGACGGTTTGTTTGGGTTGTTTTGTGGTGGCTGGGGATGTCATTTGGCGGGGAGTGAATGGTGGATGTGGGGGTTGGTGTCGACTGCCGTTTTGGACTTTGCTCCATCACTGTGTCATACTGTACATATTAAAACTGCAGCCCGGCGATTAGCGTGCAAGGAATGTTGCAGTAGCAGTGAGTGCGGACGGAATTTGAGCAAGAGGTAGAGATTCTCGAATGGTGAGGCTGGTTTGTGCGAGTCGTTTGATAAACTTTATCCGCTGCGTCAGCCCTGTAGATGGATTTGTTGAATATTTTTCAACAGGTTTGTTGGCATGCTTTGTGGATTCACTCGATGTCTGACGATGGGAAAGCGCCTCACCGCACGGTTCACGGAGAATTTTCTTGCGGTTCTAGTCCCCGTTTTCGTCGCAGCGGTTGCAGTCCCGAACAAACATCGACATAATTGTGATCTGGACATGTACAGTTAAGGCCAGTTGGTGCGACGTTGTCCCCATCTGGCAATTTGTACAGCATGAAATTTCTCAATCTACAAAGTCGAGTGGGAGCGTTGGCAGCTGCAGGGCCAAACCATTTATCCAATTCCTACCGTCGCCACGGCAAGGGTTTTTGAAGGTGCGCGGACGGGCCTGTCGCAAATCTAAGGCTCAGTGCGGGGCAACACCAATGATAATTTGTGGGTCAGGATGGGCGGTGAGTGCTCCTATAGACAGAGCAGAAAAGTTGCCGACCAAGAGCTAAGGTACTGTCTATGACCTTTTTAAATCATGCATGCTGTACAGGACTGTACTGTACACTGCATACTGTATCAACGCTACAAGCTCTGGAGCAGCATTTAAACTTGTTGAATTCCAGAAGGCGTGAATGCCGAGGCGTGGCTTTTGAAGCGTCGAGAAATGAGAGAATCGCAGCTTGTCGTATCGCTCTCGCTCCTACAGAATGCAAATATGGTCGTTGACCCCATTCGTTTTTCTAATAGCTACCGTCCGATAGCAGGGGAGGTGACAAATAACAGTGTATGTAGTGTACCTACACCTTGTAAATGTCTGGCGTTATTCCAAAGTTTACACACAGAACAGGCGCCACGACGTAGTGCCATATTCAATAATACCCACGCCCCTCAGTGCCACCAGCAATGCCATGTCCCGAGATCGTAGCATCTCCCGACGCGTGCTCATCCTCGCCGTTCGGATGTGTGTTCTAAACCTGTGGTCGACAACAGGAAACGGAAGCGAGAGATGTTGCGACGTTGGAAAAGGCGGATGCACATGACGCTTTCACAAGGTGGGATAAAGGCCCACATACATCCAGTCGGCCACTGTGCTCTAATGAATGCCACGATGGGATGCATGCGGAACAAGCCCAGGAAAGCAACGTCCAAGAGGTGATCAGTATGCTGCCGGACTTGCGCATCACGGGGAAAGTCGGGCAGCATCTTGTACGGGACTGTAATTTCCCAGCGAATGCTGCAGAGATGTCTGACTGGCTTGACGTAGAGGATAACGCAGCTGTGTCACAAGCCATGGTTGTGCAAGTTGTTCTGTGTTTAAACGAGCTTGCAGTAGCGCTCTGAGCTGATGAAGCAAGTAAGAATGTGGTGAGAAGGGCAATACTGCAGAGGCGATGTACTGTAGCTGTCGTCCGAGACCTTTTGTCATTGGACCAGGTTGGCATGCTTTTCCAACCTCTCGGAATCTTGCCTTGTACAACGACGTACCCGCTGCAGGTGCCGGTGCAAAATGGCTTTCTGAACGCTGTTCAGCGTAGTCACTGGTTCGGTTTGTGTACACGCCTCCTTTCTTTCGGACACAAGCGTCATTTCCGCTTGAAAAAGCAATGCTCTGTAGATGGCGTTTGGCCCTCGATAGTGGCTCGCCCGTTAAAGCTGAAATTCGCCTGCAATGACACATGCTGAAGATGGTGTCATCAGATTTGGTGTGATCTGTTTCTGGATGCGGGCATCGGTTGATCGAGGTGTTTTAATGATTGAAAAATAGGTTAGCCTACGTCTATTCCAAAGCGCATCAAATCATTCATAACAATAATCAAAACAGCAAGTGCCAAGTAGAACAATTTGTTAAAATATAAAAATTCCGCAGTGCATCATTTCTTGAAATGCTTGTGTGTAATGACTGCTACGTTGCGACGTTGCGTACATCAGTGATCGGTCCAACTTTTTATTTACTGTAACACCCCGGTCAGGACACTTTGTAGGGTGGGGCTTGAGCACTCCAGAGGGGATAAACTGCAAGGTACAGTATTCTCGTACGGTACCAAACCTTTATACGCGGCAGCTGTCGCGTCTCGCAGCGGCTGTTCTACGGGGGGAAGTGAAGACTCGTCTGCATCAGAAACTCAGTTACGCTATTGGGTCCACATGTGCGGCGTTTGTAATAATATTACATACGTACGGTATTATGTCGTGCCCCGCAACACGCAGAATTTAGCCACCCTATTCAAAATGAATTGTTTAATTGAAGTGATAAAGTAATTTAAACCTTAATACTGTACGTACAGTACTGTATGAGTCTGGTTGACTAAATGATATTTACAGTACTGTACTGATTACCGACAAACACCAAAGCAGGTCCGCAGTAAGGTGGAGAGCCATATGAGTGTCCTCCACAGCTAACAGGGATGTGAAGAGAGGCCACCAGACGCCACACTACTTACAGGAGGGCACTTACGGCAAGGCAGCGCGTGCGCGGGGATCCTCGGGGATCACATGCCCTTCCGCAGAAGTGGTTTCCATTCTTCAGGAGAAACACCTACAGCGCTCTCCGACTACGGAGTTTTCCCTCACCAGCTTCCGCTCTTCGCAAAAAGTTGTGAAAACGACTTCATTTGGGGGAAATGGGGGGTTAATTTACTGTGGTAGGTGGTAGATATGTGTGTTTGTACCCAGTAATTTTGTACCGGAGCGTAGATATAGTATCATGGTCAAGCCAATTGTGAAACCGTACAATGCGTCCAAAACTGTAGATGGCACCCCAATCTACCAGAAGGTGGAAGGGAGGCCAGCCAGCAAACAAGCAGCGTTGGAGATTACTGTCAATGCGGAGTGCCGCTGTAAAAGAATGCCTCTGACCTTCGAAACCCGTTCCATTGCGCGGGTGGCAACAGTTCTCGCGAGTTCCTTGACAACGGAGAACGCCACCGGATGCCATCCTCCAAGCGTTGAGATGGGAACAGGAACCAGCCTGTTTCTCCCAGGCAGCTCAGCAAGGAACCCTTGGTATTTCCGCTGCTTCTCTGCGTGAGCTGCGTTGAGGCTTGTGAGTGGGTTGAAAGCCCTGGCTCTTGCGTGGGAGGGAGCGAGCGGGTTGACAAAGGTTACGTCGACATAATCCGTGCCACCGGCGGCTCCCATCGCCCTGATATCCGGCCTCGTCCTGTTTTGGTAGTGTAGACGAGGTTTGATGAATGGACGTCGGGCGACTCTTGCGAGATCGTTCCCCAGTAAAGTCACCTGTTACATTTTGGAAGGAAAAATAGTTCGTATTATCGTGGGGGGTTTCAGAAACGAGGGCGCATGTACAGTACAGTAAAAATTACTGTACTGTAACTTCACATAAAAAACTTTTTTCCAGTTAAAATTTCGGGCTTCCAAAACATTTACCTTTCCAAAATGTAACGGAAATTGTCCTCATATGAGGACAAAGCGTGCCTCACAGTGCTATGACGGATAGACACTACTGTAGCCAACGGGAAGGCCCCTGCGGCTATATCGGCATGGATCGCAGGTGCGCCGCTTACGGCACGTCTGAAACCGGACGGAGGAATCAGACCGATCGCCGTGGGCGAGACCTTACGTCGCTTGGTGGGCAGATGTTTGCTGACTCGCATTTCCGAAAAGGCTTCCGAATACTTTCAGCCACTACAGTTGGGAGTAGCAACGTCGGGAGCATCTGAGGCAGTTGTCCACGCTGTACCGCGACTTTATGAGCAGCATGGCGAATCGGCAGAGTATGCACTGTTAACCGTTGACCTTCAAAACGCCTTCAACCACCTGGTCAGCCGCAGTGCGTTTTTGAAGGAGGTCGAGCAGAGGTTCCCGGAGCTCTTACCTTGGGTCCATTACACGTACGCGGTAAGCCCGGGTCATCTGTGGTGTGGGGATGAAATGCTCCGGAGCGTGGTAGGCGTGCAGCAAGGGGATCCTCTGGGTCCGCTTTTATTCTCCCTTGTGCTGCAAAAAGTGACGCGGGAACTGAAGACCCGCCTGGAAAATGTGGGCGACACCTCGGGCAGGCCTTCTATACTCGTTCAGCTGTGGTACTTGGACGATGGATACATAGTGGGCACCCACGAAGCCATTCGAACGGCACTAAAGTTCCTCTCGTCCGCGGAGGTGGGCAGTTTGGGTTTACACCTTCGCATGGACAAGTGTGCTGTCTGTTGGCCAACCGCCACCCCCCCACCTGTTCAGCAGTCCCTCCCATGTGAGCTTCGCCAGAACTATGACACAGGGACAACAGTGCTCTGCGCACCGATGGGGTCGGACTTATTCATGGAGCGCGAGTTCTCAAAGTACGTCGCTTCGTTACAGCCTCTCCTCAGATCCCTGTTAACCCTGGAGGACACTCATATGGCTCTCCACCTACTGCGGACCTGCGTTGGTGTATGTCGGAGCATCTACCTGTTACGTGTAGTTCCCCCTCATTCCACTCTTAAGGGAGCAACTGAATTCGACAGAATTGTTGAAGACACGCTGCGCGGGTTGATGGGCGGTGTGCTGGATGCCGACACTTTTCGGGAATTACAACTTCCTATTGCGCCCTTTGGGCCCAGCAAGCCAACATTTGGCATCGGGCTCCGCTCCGCTAAGCTCACTGCGGCGGCTGCCTTCCTTTCCTCCGCATCCCTCACGCGTGCCCTGTGCTCTACCCTTCTCCCTGTGCTACCGAACACTGCTCTCCAATCTTACACATCCGCAGTTCAGGCACATGAAGAGTGGAAGACACAAGTGGCACCCGAGAAGGTTGTCCAGTTCACGGCTATCGACTCAAGGCAGCGGTCTGGGCAAGGGTAACTCGCTCGCCCAGTTGAGGAAAAGGCTTTGAGGCCATGCCAAAGGGGGATGAGAGGACCATGGTGTTCCGAGCTTCGTTGTCAGTGGATGGATGCAAGGACTGGCTTTCATGCCAACCGGCTCCAGGCCTGGGCACCTACATCTCGGACCGCAATTACAAGACTTGGTTGCAGTTCTATTGCCGGGTACCACTGTTTCCTCCCGCTTCAAAATTCCACAAGGGGGGATGTGCGGCGCTCATGGATCAGTACGGTGACCACGCGCTGTGCTGTGGCTATGGATCCACCCGTGGGTGGCGGCACGACTCGCAAACACGGTTGTTTGTCGCAGACCTCTCCAAAGCCGCCCGACACCCTGTGCTCGAGCCCCCGCAACCCGGCCACGCAGTTCGCCCGGATATCAAGGCGCTTGGAGAGAACGGGGGCACGGACTATTATGACGTACCCGTTACCCATCCGTTGACCCCCGCCCGTCTTCCCTCCCTGGCGCGATGCCCACTCAAGCCCCTTAACCATGCTCGCCTTGGCAAGGACACTCGCTTTGCCGAGTTGATATGTTCCAAGGGTCCTGGGCATCGCTTCATTGCCGTTCCACTCTCCACGTGGGGGGCTGGCACCCTACCGCTCGGGACTTTGCTAACCGGGTTGCGACTAGCAGTGCCGCACGGGCAGCCGTTCCGATTGTTGATGCGCTGCGAACATTGTTCGCTCGTCTCGCGGCGAGACTCGTCCACAATAACGCCATTTGTTTGTTGGAAGGAGTTTTGAGCGACACTCAGGCCACAATAAAAATTGTGTATATTCCAGTGAAACTCCGTTCTCAGGGTATGTATTGTACAGTAAGCGGTTACCCTACTTACAGTAGTCCTAGTCTGCGATTGCTCTTGGCAAGAGAATTAGAATTAGGTATACCAACCCATTCATCCGTCTGTGGTCAACCACATAGACGGTGGTCAGTGATGCTGCGGTGCCACTTGGGAGTCCCCGTCCTCGACGAAACGGTACCGCTCCTTTGCGCGGAATGCAAGGCGCCTATAGACCACCTCGGCGACCATGCCGCTGACCTGTGTAACAAAGGTCTCGGTTGGAAGAACCGCCACGAATCTGTGGCAAAAGTGCTCGGCAAAGACCTGTTCAAAGCCGCTGGAGCTGGCGTCCAATATGAAGTCCCGTCCTCACTTCCCGGACTGGACGCCCGACCTGCTGACAAACTCGTCCACCTGACTACTCCGGAAAACCTTACGCCCTCTCTCCCGGTTGCGTATGACATCACAGTCTCCTCACCTTTCCAACAGTGCTTCCTATCCAAAGGAGCCCGGGAAGCGCGCGCTGCCGCCAATGCGGCAGAACGACGGAAACTGAGGAACTTTGCGTCCAAAATCGCCGCCATTCCTGGCCATGCTTCACCGGGACGCCCGCTTCTCGGCTGGCAGTTTGTCCCGCTAGCCTTTGATTCTCTGGGATGCCCATCGGAGTCCACATCAAAGGTGGTCGACGAGTATGCGGCCGCCATCGCTGCCCGTATCGGAAGCTGTAAGACGAAGGTATCCACTCGGCTTTGTCAAAAGCCCAGCTATGCCATTTGGTTCACGTGTGCAGCTTCAGCGATTGGTCGTAGCCCGCAACACGCAGAAGTTTGCCTCCCGCTCCAAAGCTAGTCAATTTTAGTGGCCCTTTACAAGTATTGAACAAAAAAAGGTACAACCCATTCAAGTACTGTAAACACAAAACCTCACTATTCGGTGGGTGCAATATGCAAGAGAAGATGATATTTGTGTGCTCTTTACGGGATTCATCGATGACTACGCAATTCAGTCGAGGGCAAACCGGATGGTCCTCGTCGCCAACGTGCAGAGGGGTGCTCCATATGGTGGCCATAGCTACACGTACCCAACGCTACAAGGCGCAACTGGTACGATACTTTGGCAGATGCGCGTGCGGTTTTTCATATTTTATCACTGGTGCACAGTCCAAATTTGCAACGTTGCAAAGTACTTAAAATTAAGTTGGAATTGGGTGACTATACGCGGTGTGATGCGTTGCGCGACAAAGCACGGACGCTGCACATGTTGACCAGATTGAGTAGCTAAGCTTCTGAGTCTTCACTCCTCCCTTCGTGCATCCGCTACGAGACGCTACTGCTGCCGCGTATGTCTCTATAACCTTGGATGTTTCTAAAGAGGGTGTTCCTAACGAGTCGAAGGCTGGCGGTACAAAATCCCATCCTAGCCTTGATCGTCCCGGCATTGCCTCGCCAGGAATCGCTGCCACTTTCGTAGCCAAGTCTCTCTTCTTCCGCTTTCCTGCTGCGTTTGCAACAGCTCGCGCTTCTCGTGCTGCCATTGACTTATAGCTCCTTGGAACGAGGATGATACAGTCACGTCATACGCCACTGGGAGAGGGGACTGGGTGTTTGTTGCATCAGACCTTGGGTACACCAGAATGTCTGCGGGTCGCGCGTTCAGTCCAGGAAGTAGGTACTTCACGTCGTATTGAACGCTGACTCCTGCTGCCTTGAACAGCTCTCGGCCAAGTGCATGGTCTCCTAGAGCGTCCATGGGCCTGTGGCACTCCGCGCACCGCAGCGGAGCAGTGTCATCAAATACGGGCACTCCCAGATGGCGACGGAGCATTACTGTCCACATCTCGTCGTACGTTCGGTTGACCGCAGACGGATGCGCAGTGAGGAACGCTGCTGCAGGCATCCCCATGTATGCTTGGCGGCGAATCCTTCGCCGAATATCTTCTTCCGAGTGCGTTGCGGGGTTGGGGAATCTTGCCCATTCATCATCCTTCCAGAAGGACTTTGCTGCCGACTCGCACCAGGCTCGATATAGAACGTTGTGTGGATTATCGGGCTTGGCAGCAAGGCTGGCCGCTGTCAGTGCTTCTGGAAGACTGCCTTGTTCGTTCGGAAAGGATGCTTGGAGCTGTCGTGCAAAGTCCCGAAGGTGTCCATCCGCTTCCGCATACCTATACTCAAGGTGTTCTAACGCATCGGGCTCGTCAGGGCATCGTAGTTGCTCGGCTTCAATAATGCTCGCCGCATACGCGGCGATATTGAGCGTCGCAACAGGTGTGAAGCCATGGCCGCCATATCGCAGAGGTAAGGATACCTGCTGTCGAACTGCACCGGTCATCGGCACATTATTGGAGCGCGAGTAGAATTCCAACTGTTCTCCATCAAATCTCATTGCAATGGCAGTGGACACATCCGGCGGCGTTACCTTCACCACATATTGAAGCTTGCATGCCGAGGCACAAACTCGGTGAAGGTGAAACCGAGTACGAGCGTCTCCGATACCGTCGATCAGCGATAAAGTGTTCTTACAGCTGCTGATTTTCTCATTGAGAAAGAGAAAATCAGCAGCTGTATGAATTGGGGCGTTCCAATCGGTGCGCCGAGGAGGTCGATGCCTTCAGTGAAAAAGTTATCTCTACGTGCTGAAATAGGCCGAAAATTCGACTAGCATACTGTAGAGTAGCTAACCTCTGCATGTGAAACATGCACCTTACTTCCGTGAGAAACGCAGGGCGAAAATGGGTAGGTCTACTCAACTTTCCTGATGACAACAATCACGACGGGGTTGCGGTTCCTCTGTGCTCCGAGGACGTTCCCCTTGCTGGCTACGTCTTCAACATGAATCAACATGCCGTTCCAACCATCGACTTGGCCACCACTGCAGCACACTGAACCTCCGCCTCTTCCACAGCCCCCAGCCCTCCTGCTCCCGCAGAATCGTCATCCACGTCATCGCCATCCACGCAATCAAAGTCGCGCCAATCCAGCCACCTGACCGGGCACCCACAAGCGCTCCGTTCCATGTAGTCCCTGGACACCAGATTGATGCCCACCTCGGTGCTCGTCATAACCACACCCGCGCCAAAGTGACATCTGCCCATAGCCGCCTTTGGGGTTGAATTTGATGGCGGCGGCTTCTGGAGAGGATAGGGGCCGCTTGTCGCCAGATGATGACGGGCGTGGGGGTTTCGGTGGACAGGGGTTGGAGATTTGAGGCGAATTGGTTTTGGGGACGCTGGGGGCCACCTCTACGTCCGAGTGCATTCGCATAAATGCTAAATAAGACCCGTTCAACAGACGAGAGGGAGTCTTTGACGCTCTCGTACGGGGTTGTCGCGGGAATAAAACCGAGGCCACTACCTGCCCGAGATTGCATATCCGCCACACAGAAATGTTGTTCACGTGGACAAACTGTTGCGGGTCCGATTCGAGATGCTGCACATGTATGTGAGGGTCTGAAAAGTTGGGACTGGAGGTACAAAGTTGCTCTTCCACCTCCGTTACCAGAGCGAAATAAACACACCTCAGATAAAAGTACGAATACCCACACCGTTTGAGGGGGTGCGGTACTTCACGACCACGCCTCGAGCGCTTCCGAGAAAAGTTGCCCTGAGTCGTGAGAGTCGTACCAGTAATTTTCGCCTTCACCATGACCATGACGATCGTCATCATCAGCCAAAGTCTCACATTGAAAACTAGGGTTGGAACAGAGGGGGTTCATTTACTGTAACAGATAAGCTGGCTGATACCCAGCCAACTTGAAAGTTTGTGCATACACGTGAAATGTTGGAGCACGAGCTCATGGCACTTCACCTTACCAGCAAGTAGAGGGGAAGCCAGCAAGCGACCAAGCCGCATTGGAGGCTACTGCCAATGCGTAGTGTCGCCGTGAAAGAATATCTTGCATTTTCGAAACCCGTTCCATCGCACGACTGGCGACAGTTCTCACAAATCCTTAACGACGGCCAACGCTGCCGGATGCCAGCCTCCGAGCGTTGAGATGGGAACAGGAACTAGCCTGCTCTTCCCCGGCAATTCGGCAGGTAATCCTTGGCATTTCCGCTTCATGTCCGCGTAGGCTGCGTTGAGGTTCGTGAGTGGGTTGAACCTCTTCACTCTGCCACAGGACGGGGCAAGAGAGTTGACGAAGGTTACGTCAAGGTAGTCCGTGCCGCTGGCGGCTCCCATCGCCCGGATATCCAGCCCTGTCCCGTGTTGATAGTCTAATCGAGGCTCAATGAATAGACGTCAGGCGGCCTTTGCAAGGTCGTTTCCGAGGCGGGTCACCTGGTTGTTCTGGTGAGAACTACGCTCACGGCAGTAGCGACAGTGCAGCAAGTGGTCCCCGTACATATCCAGCATTTCAGGACACCTTGCCTTTGGACAAGGAGTATCGGGGGCGAATAAAGGGTTCTTGCACAAGTATTGGAACCAAACGGAGAAATCCTTGTTCTTGATATGTGTCTTCAAACCAAGGCACAGTGCACAGAAGACTAATCCTTCGGCTTTGGACAGGGACATACTGGCACGAAAGGCGCGGGCGCGGGTGTTGCCGAACGGCAGGGCCTCTTGCACAGCCGCGATAACTGCATCTGTTAGCTTCTTTTGGGATGGAGGGTTGAAGGAGCAGAAGTAGCTAAACGAAAGTCGCTCCGAGGGTTGGCAAGGGGCGCGCCATGTGGTAAAGGCAGCGATAGCCTCGTATTGCGTCAGGTCTTGAGCGGAGGGCGGTAAAAGCTTATTAAATAGCTGATGTGAAGCGGAACTAGATGCAAGAGACGAAGCGGCCGCAATGACCTTCGCAGAGGTGAGATCGATTCCTAGGGTCGGCATTTTCTCCTCAAGCGACGGGCAATTTTAGTTCCTTGAACTTTGTGCTGTCGAGCACTCCACCCGCTAGTGCACGGGCGCAAGCTTCGATGAGGCTGTGGATATATTCAGCTCCTTTCCGTGTGCAGGAAGGCGACCAAACTCCCAGAGGGTAGCCCACTTTAAACCCCAAAGAAAATACTGCGAAGTAAGTGGAATGAACCCTGTGCGTCTTCAATCTCCATAACCGCGTGAAGGAAAGGTTCGACGTTCTATACATGGCCCCAGATGTGCTGTTCCATGAACGCCTGGGACCCTATGGGTGCGTTTAAACCCATAGGTCCTGCGCTGTATTCCTATCGCATGTCAGGGGGGTGCACGGCCTGAACCGACGCGGAATGGCCAGTGAGCCACCACATCTTGCCATTTCGAGACTGCAAGATGAAGGCCACGACGTTTTGCCTCAGGGGAAGAGAGAACCTCGATAGCGTTGAGTAGGGCCTTGTTTTTGGCTGCAATGTAGCCGTCGTCATGATACCGCGACTCCAAATGCAGAATATCTAACCCTGTGTTCTCTCCTCACCGGGTGCAGACGGTAATTCTTTCACATTCAGAGCAATGGGTTGGGGCACGAGGGCAAAGAGCAGACCGCTAAGCGGGTCTCTTTTCTGGGTACCTGCAACACTTCGTCTTTTCTCGAAGCCTGTCCAGAGGAACTCTGGGTCGGTGTTGTAGCAAAAACACACCCAGGGGAGCAGCTGTTCATGTTGCGGGGCGCGACATATCATGGACGCTGCGCACGTGGACCAGATTGCTTAACCAATCTACTGATAAAGCCGGGTCTTCATTTTTCCCTTCAAGGAACCATTGCGGGTCGCGATAGCCGATGCCGCGTATTTGTCGATTACCTTCGACGTCGTCGCAGACGGCGAGCCTAGCGAGTCGAAAGCTTGCGGCAGTTTACAAACTTCATCCACATTTTGATCGTGCTGGGAGAGCTTGACCGGGAGTGGCTGTTACTTTGCTGGCAAGCTCTCTATGCCTTCGTTGTTCCGCTGTATTGACAAACAGCAAGCACTTCGCTGCTACCACAGAAATAGACATCTCCTGGAATGACGATGCTACTGTGACGTCGTATGCCACAGGGAGAGGCGGTGAAGTGTTGTTGCCGTCACGCTTCAGGTGCAAAAGGATGTCACCTGGCCGCGCATCAGTAAGGGAAGCAAGTACCTCACCTCATATTGGACGTCGACTCCTGATGCTTTGAACAGTTGTTGGCCAAATACCTTCACTACAGCATTGTGCCGGTTGGTCCATCCTAGACATTTCTTGCACAAATCCGCTTGTCTCCCAATGCCTGGGGTAGGAGCACCTCTGTAACTAGTCGCCACAAGGCCGTCCCTATTGCAATAGGGCGGATCCTATCTGGCCGAGGTTGGATGGGCAGCAGCGTCGCAGAGGACATACTGTGGGAGGGATTTTCCATATGGGAGGTCCCCATGGGCTAACCTCGTCACAACAGCCGTTAGCACAGAGATGCCCGCTGCCCCAGCTTCAGGGCTCCCCCTTGTGTTGGCCAGTAGCTTCAGAGGCAGCGAGGGCATTCTATCAGGACTGGTTGCGGAGTTTGGGCTCAGGCGTCGGACGGCGCGTAGAACGGTCTCGTCACTTATGTCAAGCGGGAGCGGAAGGTCTCTCGCCTCTATAGCTCTCATTGGAGACTTCGGTGCTGTTGCAGTTTTCGCAGGCTTTCAAGAACTTGCGGGTCACCCACCCACTCTGCAATGCGTGACTGGCGTAGGGTGCGCATTGCGCGCCCTTATTGCGCATCTGCAGCAACGTGGGCTGCTCGACGAAACTTGGAGTGACTCCCAGCGTCGGCCTGCTGGGGGAAACCCCGGAAAACTCGCTCTGCTCTGGCCTGGTGGGCTTGAAAGCTTCTGTCCATAAGGTGCCCCACTCGCCTGCAGTGGCGCGGCGGATGCGCCCGTGAAGTCCTTTGCTTTGCCTTGGCTGAGATTGATATCCGAATTCCCCACGCAGTAGGGGTCGCAAGACTACTGTGGGAGGCGGATTCTGAGGAACGCTTGGTAGACTGCTTCAGCGTTCCGTGCGCGTGCAGCGGGATACGCAAGATGGCGAGACTGTGGATGCCACTTCCGGGAATCCGGTCGAAGATGTCTGACGGCCTCAACGGGCTGAGTAGTGCATCATGGACCGATGGGAAGGGCGCTGTTGGCAGGGAATGGTCGTGACTTTCGAGGACAGACATGGTGGGCGGAGGGGGCTCTCAAGCGGAGGGACTACGGCCGACCCTTTCGGAGCTGGGGGCATGCTGGGGAGATCGGGATGTCCACCATTGCGTATAGGGGATTGCTGGAGGCAAATTAGGTCCTACGGGCAGAATGGCCCGTGGGAGCGGCAGCTGGGATGGGGATGACTTGTCCCCCATCGGGATACTGGCACAGGAGGGCGGCAGCGGTCGAAGATAGGCGGGAAAGGGTGGCGAGGGCTGCGGTATTGGCCTTGCGCGTGGTGCGCTTTTTGCGGGGAAAACGAGGGTTGATGTCGGGGCGGGGGCGGAGGTTGTTGTGCTGAGCGCTGTCGTTGTTGTGCCCCGCGGCGCCCTTCCGGATGTAGCGCTTAGCGCCTTGGCGGGGGTGTGAGTGACCGAGGCACGGGCGTTGTCCTTGGAAGACTTGAGGTAGGCCAGAGCGGGGGGGGCGGGGCCAGGGCGGAGCTGAGTGGGGGCGGCTGGAGCAGGGGGAAGCTGTGAGACCTTAGGGGAGGTCTTGGTGCAGCGAGATGCAGGGGAAGAGCGCGAGGGGCCGTGGGGAGTAAGCAGGCATGGTGACAAAGGAGAGCAGCCATAGCTTGGCGGAAGTGATTTGAGCGGAAGGAGCGGACAGAGGTATTTAGGAGAGCTCTGCCCTCAATGTTGACGCTTGGGCACACCAGCAGCATCGTACTGGGGGATGGAGGCACTCAGCTCAAGGAGCGGTGTCTAGCTCACTTCCAGGGCGGCAAGGAGTAGGCGAGTGGCGTCCATGGCGGAAACGAGGGCGCGATGATTGGGGTCCTGTACGTAGATCACCGCCCAGCGACCGACGCTGATGAGACAGGCACGCATGCGCAGGAGGGACTGTACCGTCCATCGGGAATCGAAGTCCTGCGGGGGGTCCGACGATGGCGCGATGGCAAGGGAGCAGAGGGAAACCGGAGAGGGTTCTGGGTGTCCCGTGAGGGGGTTGAGCGGCCGAATGGGGCCCATACCGGCGAGGACAGATAAGAGGAGAGCAGGAGGAGAGGCGGCACTTATGAACGGTGCAGAAATGGGAAGAGAGGGGAGGGGAGGAAAGACGGGCGCTTCGACGGAAACAGAATGCCTTGGGAGCCCTAGACGGCACTGAAACTGCGACCACAACGTACGCCCTGGGAGGCCGGGCGGGGGAGAAGTTGCGGGGAGGGGGTTGCGCGGGTCGGAGAAGTGCAGCAGAAACTGTTCGTTGACCTCAAGTCACACACTCAAACGCTAAATGCAACCATTAAAGCAAAACCGGCCATATTGTAGAACACCACAAAATATCGTGATTCCTTACAGAGTCATTTACAGACTCCTGAGAACACCTGACCTCGGCTCCCGGAGCTTCGCCTCTCCGCTACTGCCGACAACCCAGCTGACATCTCGATACATCCAAGTCCCCCCATCACAACGCCCCTCCACACACACAAACTACAAACAACATCCCAGTGCACCGTCCACAAGCCACCCCCAGCCCACCACGCCGCCCGCAAGCCAACCGCCGCAGCCCAACTCGCAGTCATCCATAACCGGCCCGCATCTCAACGCAAGGAACGCGATGCACTCCACCGTCCCGAAACACTGAACGTGTCTTCACTTCTCCTCCCGTTTTGTGCCGCTTGCCTTTTTGGTACTCTGCGCGCGACCTCTGCACTCGCCCGTGTATTTTGTTTTTGACGCACATGCTGGAGACAGTGCGTTCCGGTATAATCGTTGTTGCGAAGTACAGCTGGGGCGCGGTGTTGGGGATTTGTCTCCTTTGGTGAATTGACCGGTGTCGCTTGTGCCCCGCTTTGATTGTGTGCCGTGTTAGGGCAATGAAGTCCAATTCTTTCGACTTGACCATGATGCACAGACTGCTCCATCAACTACTCCGTACTGAAAAGCCCTTGAATGAAATAGCTTCAGTCATCGCATCCCCGATCAAACCGACGCTTACAAGTCGTGCGTTCTCCCCCACCTTCGTCGCACTCCCTTGCCGATTCCATACAGATGCCATACTGTCTTGTTCCCTTGCGTCCGATTCTCTCAGTGCCCATTCTACTCGAAATGGTAAAGTCCTTAACGTCCATCCCGCACGTTTAGCATGCCGCCATAAGTCCAACCTTGCTACCCCCCCCCGTCTGTATCCGGGATCCACCATAAGAAAACTGGGCAACCCCACTTACTTTCAATGACAGATGCGGCCAAAGAGGTAGATGTGGAGTGCCTTCTGACAGTGTTCTTCCCAACAACTTCCGCACCTACCCCGGCTACCACGTCGTCACCTGCACCGCCCCGGCGGTCTTCCTCATTGTCACGCCGCATCAACACTGCTATTCAATCCCGCCGCATCCGCCAGTTCTCCAATCGCCTTCCAATCACGCACAAGCCGCTACCTCTCTCTACTAATCCGCGTATCGTCAGTGTGTACCCCGCCCGCCGCGGTAGTGCCCTTAGAATTTCCGGCATACGGTATCTGGGACGTGGTTGTCCACTGCAGACTGTGTTTTGTACGCGCCACAACTTTCTGTTGCCGGCGGCGTGCAAGGGGAATTGTTGCAAGACATACGAGGCACGGTCAGGGTGCACGTCTTGCAAGTGAGGCGCAAAGTCCTCCCGAGGGGGGTTGCCTTTTTTTCAACGGCGTGTCAGGCGGCGCTAGGGGTTGGGAATGCTGGCGGTGTATTTAGGGTGGTGCGTTTGTGGGCGCGGGGACAGATCCATTGTGGATTGCAAAGATGTAAACGGTTTCGGGAACGTAGAGGGTTGATTCGGGTTGGACATTGGTTGCTTTTACGGGCGTTAGGGGAGCTTGGCGGTATTCGTGGGATGGCGGAGGGGGGCCGGCGGGTGAAGCGATTTTTAGTTTTGAGTTCAGCGTAGAGCAACGACGTGCTGTTTGGTGGAGAGACGGTTTGGTGAGGGTAACGCATGGGAACAGGTTTCGGAGTCGGGTCTGAAGTCGGGGTGCCATATGGAGGCGATTTGAGTATAGCTGCAGGTGCAGTTGAGCGCAGTATAATTCGATTTCGTGCACTTTGTCATACATGTACTCTTTGACATTTGCACCGCAGTTTTTTCATCCTCCCTTTCTTACTGACCTCGTTAAATTTTGTTTTCGCTCTTCTCGGCGCCCGCGCCAAGTGCAGCGCGGGCGAGTGCAGCGCGGGCGCCGGACCTATGTCCGTTCGCATTTCCTTGCGATGGAACAACCATGATTCGAGATCTCTCGCTGCACCGTTGCGGTTCCTTTCGTCCCCAATTTGCTATTGTCAGAGCGGGTGCATGGTTCAGTCGTTGCCTTGATATGTCCTTAGTTTACAGTAGGGCAATCTACAATATGCACTGTACAGTGGGATATGCAAGACTTATCCCACATAACGCATTAGCCGCATAGATATATATATACAGGAGGGCCCAAACGTTTAATCCGCTCACCTCGCTCAATGCGGCCTCTTCCGCGAAGCATAGAAGATAAGATTCTTTTATTTCCTAAATCTACTCTCGGAGGGTGGCACCCGGACGCTTATAGCCTGCTAACCGACGTCGCGCGGAATGTGGCCGTTAGGGCGATGGAGGCATATGGTAAGGTCCGTGCGGTACTTAGTCAGAGACACGCTGCCGCGGCCGTAATGTCCAACGCAGCCTGTCTGCTGGGGGGCCTCGAGCCGGCTTTTTAGGGGAATTTCAGAGGTATTACTGGGCACCCTATAGGATATTCCGGACCACAACCGATCATATTTTTCAAATATTAAATCACTTCAAATTTTATTGCATTAAGTATCACTATATTGCTAGCTAAGATCTAACAGGATGGTCCACGTCGTCCACGTGCAGAGATATGCGCGAGAAAATAGCGTGCGCAACTCCATGCATTAAAATAACCCAAAAATTTCCCCCTGTACAGTGTGCGAAATTGCTATAAATACACTTCCAGTCGGGAACAAAAAAGGAACTTCGATAGCACTGCTATGTATCCATACCCGTTGTTAGACTACAGTAAAAAGAGGCACAGGGCTCAAATATTTACTCACTTTTAAGAGAGAAATGATTAAAACGGAGATATCTTTAAAAACCCGAAAGAAAAACAGATAAGTACACGAAATTCTATATGAAACAACTCAATCAAATGTTTACAAAAGCAAATCTAGTACTTACTGACAGTCCCTTTCTTCTCAACAACATCAATTGAACGCCTGGGAATGGAATCGTAAAGACTGTGGAGGTATTCTTCAGACAGGTTCTCCCACACATCTAACACCCTGTCTGTAAGATCTTCAACAGTACTAAACTGTCTTGCATTGTGATAAACCCTCCGCACCATTAGTCCCCAGACATTTTCGATAATGCTAGGGTCTGAGGACTTGGCAGGCCACTCCAAAACATAAATTTTTTGCTGCATAACCAATTTTTGTATAGTTGGAGCGGTGGAGGCAGCACCATCTTGTTGAAAAATCCAGTTCTCTCCCATTTTATCCGCCGTAAATGGTAAAAAATCCTTCTATAGGATGTGAAAATAGGAAAAAGAGTCAACTTTCCCATGGAACTCGAAAAGAAACGAAACTCCGTTGTACGAAATGGCCCCCCATATCATGAAGGAATGTCTCCTTTTGGTGAAAAGTTCAAAAAATTCTCTTTTCTGTTCTTAAATCATGCCAATAACTTGATAAACCATCCGGGCCATCTAAATTAAACTTTTTTAGGTCGGAGAAAACGACAGTACGCCATAATTTGGGCCCCTTTTGCAACATTTCTTTTGCCCACTCTAACCTCGCATCTTTGTGCCTTTGGTGCATCGATGGACGCTTGACATGTTATTTTACTTCAGATGAGGGGCATCATTTAACAACTGTTGTACTTGTCGAATGCCGACTGGCAATTGAAGAGCGATTTCAAGTTCACGCGATGATTTATTCCTCTTTGTTGCCTACCTTATCAAACGCCGAACTTGGCGTTTCGGGATTTTGTTTGCGTTTTGCGACGATTTTCGCGAGTCCACCACCTGGGGATCCCTCAAAAAGCCTTGTTCTCCTCCTAGGGACCATTTTAAACGCCCGGAAATTTCCTGGAAACTTACGCACTCCTTGTGCATGGCCAGTATTTGGCCTTTCTCAAATTGAGAAAGGAACTTACCTCAAGGCATCTTTGTCGAGGCATCTTTGTCTAATAGTTAGAGCGCTGCGTTGTTGGGGGGGTGTGGCGAATATTTTATGCTTTATCCGATAGCATTCTTTTTCGGTCAATACCCTTTCTCCCGCCATTAATTCTGTTTTAAATTAGTTGTACTTCATAGAATTTCGCGTATTTATCTGTTTTTCGTTCACATTTTAAACAAATCTTGTTTTCTGCTATTCTACCCTTAATTATGAGTCCATATTTGAACTCAGCACCCAAGTCTACCCTAAAATACTACAGAGAATCTGCAAAGTCCCTACTGAAGCAGCGTTTTTGCTGCCCACTGTAAGTGTATTTATGGGAATTTCGTACATTACTGTATGAAATTCTTGTCTTCTGTTTACTCTTTGTTGGTGGTAGTTGCTGGGAGGCATTTTTTTTGTGTTTTTAGTACTATTTATGACGATATTTTAGGGTAACCTACTGTGATTTCTATCTTTACGTCGTAATTTTCAATGATTTTTTTGTGGCCAACTACAGTGGAAAGATGGGTCACTCAGATACTACGGCCTGGTCTGACGGTGGAAGAAGGGTGACGATTCGCGAAGAAACCCCCGCAATGAAGAAAGAGGACGGGGAAGTGACATAGTGAAGGAAGTGACAGAATGAATGTCCTTCGAGAAGACTCGTCCGAAACCGACTCCTCACAGGATGAAGGAGTCAATGTAGCGAAAAGCAACGCCGACGGAGGGGTAGTACCCAAACAGACTCGTCAGGACAACCATGGAGGCATTCCGATTTCTCGCCTCGTAACTGGACCACACGCTCGCGCTATGCAGCCGGGTCCAGCCCTACCCCCGGAAGAATTTCGAATCATTAGCCGCAAGAAGAAGTCTAAGAAATCGAACCACGGGAAGAAGAATTTAAACAAGCTGCAGGAATAAGTTGGCAAAACGACGTTGTTTCCGAGCTTTAAAACGCAAGTTTTGGTATGACATTCGGTCAACTTCTTCCTGGAGATGGTTAGATAGATTTTAAAGCAAAGTGCCGGTTGATCAGAAAACAGTCAATTCACGTGTCGCAGTCGTTTCGAATTCAGGTCCTCGTTTATTACAGTTGATCCAAATCAAAGTTTACGGTACCGAGGTCTTGGCTCTAGTATACTCCGGGGCCGTACCGGACGTCTTGTAAGCTGAATTGCCTCGAAGTATTTACCTCTCGCCGAACTACACGTCTAAAAAGATCACTGTTGCGGATGGTGACAGCTCTTCCTGTGTCGGTTCGCTGGTTAAGGCCCCGATGACTTTCGGAGAACGAGCCGTGAAATTATACTTCCTCGTCATCGAGAATTCCCTGTTCGAAATCATAATTGGTCTCCCCACGCTCACAGCTATGCGTGCAAATATGGATTTCGGGTCGCAGAGTGTCCGTTTAACTATTTTTTCCGAGGAAGTGGTGCTTCCGCTCGAGTCTCACACTAAGTCTACCGAGAAGAAACTGGTTGAAGGCGAACAGATAGGGACTACTAGTGAAGATTTTTCTTCTGATTCTAACGCAGGTCCGGAGTCGTCGGAGTCGTCAGAAGAAGAAATGGCCCTGGCTATCCGAGAGGACAACTCTTCCGGATCGAGCAGAGATCTTACCAGTAAAGAAAGTACCACTATAGAAGAAGAAAAGAAAATGCGTGATGCTCTGAGAGTTCGACTCGCTCATTTGGAAGAAGAAACGCAAGGCGAGATAAGTTGTCTGCTTCGCGACACGGGAATTGTCGCCTGGAAAATAGAATAGCTACATCCTGCAGCCGTGCCGACGAATTTTTCCTTTCAAATGAAGGACCCTACCCCGATCTACCACAAGGCTCGCCGAATGTCTACTCGTCACAACGAAATCGCCCGTCGAGAAATCGACGACATGTTAGATGCTTGGATCTTCACCCCAGCGTCGTCAGCGTGGTAGCTCCCAGTAATTATCGTGACGAAGAAGGAAGGTAGGCCTTGTTTCTGTCGATTATCGAACTCTGAGCCGCAAAATGAAGGCAAGCAGATAGTTGGCCACTACCGAAGATAGAGTATATTCTAGACGATCTAAAGGGTAGCTCTATCTTCACCACCCTTGATTTGCTTGCGGGATACAGGCAAATCCGCATTGCCGAAGAGATTAAGGAGATGAATACGTTCGTCAGCCGTTTTTGTACCTTCAAGTTCGAGGTAATTCCATTTGGTCTAATGAACGCGCCTTCTACATTTCAGCGCATGATGTAATACGTATTGAAAGACATTCCCTTCGCCCGGGTCTATCTTGATGATGTAGCGATCTTCTCCAACTCGATGTAGGAGCATACTGATCACTCGGCTGTCGTTTTCAAGGCAGACAGGGACGCAAGTCTTAAACTAAGGATTAAAAAATTAAAATTCCCGTTTGCTATGCCAAGCGTAAAGCTGCTTGGTCACTCCATAGACAAGCGTGTAGTCCGCGTCGACGACGAGAAGATTGATGCCATCAAAAGGGCCACTGTTCCTACCAACTCAACGGAGTTGCGTAGCTTTCTTGGTCTCGCCTATGAAGAACTTTGCTGGAATATCTGCTTCCCTTCACGCAGCAACTTCGGGTAATAGGAAATTCGAATGGACTGAAGAGATGATTGCCGCCTTCGAGACCCTGAAAAAGAAGCTTAACTCTCCGCCGGTGTTAGCCTTCCCAGACTTCGAGTCCCCCTTTATCGTGGAAACCGACGCTTCTGATGTCGCCGTTGGGCAATTCTGGCCAAGAAAAAGGAATATCGCAAGGTTCATCCCTTGCATTACGCAAGCCGGACGATGAACTTATCAGAGCGTAACTATTCCGCCTGCGAGAGGGAGGCCCTCGTTGTCATTTTCTCTTTAAGGAAATTTAGGGTATATCTGATATCGACGGAGCCCTTCAAGCTCATCACCGACCATCAAGCCCTTCGTTAGCCTTCAAGAAAAACGAAATTCACGGAAGGCTGGCGCGCTGGATGGACATCCTTACGGAGTATGAATTCGAGGTAGAGTACAGGCCTGGTGCGAGCAACGGAGCAGCTGACTACCTCTCGCGCGCAGTACCTGACAGTTCGTCTCCTGCCTCCGAACCTGATGAAGGAGACTTATTTGTGGCGCTGGATTCTGCAGCTATCGAAGAGAATCCCACAATCGAGCTTTTCCTTCCCGATGTAGTACGTCATTGCAAGGTTTGAAGATCCGGGTTGATGATGAAGAGAAGCGTCGTTCTCCCCAGCGTATGGCTTAAAACTTCATGATTTGGGAAGGAGAGCTTCTTAGACGCACCAGAAACGGGGTAAAGTCTGTACCGTTTATGACGGACAGGGTCGCGATATTGAAGAACTTTCAATACGATATCGGACATTGTTATAAGGAGACGACAAAGAAATTTGTCGTAGACCGTTATTAGTGGCCGCAGATGCACCGAAACACTCATAATTACGTGAAAAGTTGCGAAGGGTACCAGACGGCGACGCCCCTTCCGCCGCACCACACGACTTTGAATGTCCCATTGACGAATATTTTCGAAACTTATTCGATCGAATTCGCGGGACCTCTATCGATATCAAAAGCCAGAAAGAAGTATCTGCTCATCTCCTTCGAGCATTTGACAGGTTGGATAATCGCAGTTTCCACCACAGACTCGTCGGCTGCAACTGTCCTCCAATTCATAGAGAGTGAAGTTATGAACCATTTTGGTCCACCGAAGACCATTATCTCCGACAACGCCCAGTGCTTTACCGCTGCCACCGTGGCTGATTTCATGAAGGAACATGGAATTACCTGGACCACTGTTCTTGCGTATGCTCCCATGTCTAATGGTAGAGCCGAAAGGATGGTACGAACCATAAAAAACGCCGTGAGGAAGCTGGTTGTCGGCCTAGGGATAGATTGGGAAGAGTCTTTGCCCCCTTTCTTGTACGGATACCCCGCCTTCGCCTTTCAGCTGGAGTTCCGCCGTTCGAACTGATTTTCTGAGTGGTTCCGCGCATGAGTACATCTGATCCCATCGCGTTGATAGACTGCGCTTTCGATACACATCGCAAGCTGGAACCTCAGCCTCTTCTGCCCTCGAGCTCAGCGTCGAGAGGAACAGATGCATAGAATGGGTGATTCAACTTCTACAGAGCCTCGTATGTTTAACGTAAGGGACTGAGTTCTAGTGGCGCATGGCCAGGCATTAACATCAACCGCCAAGTGGCCTGCCCTCCTTTCTCGCTATTACGCGCCTTGCCGCGTTTGGAAAGTTGCTCATGCCCGATACATATCGTACGGGGGTCACCATTCCCGCCACGACATCCACGCGAGGAGGTTAGTTCATTTTGTCTTGCGCTAGAGCCACCTGAAGTCCTAAGAGCACTTGATTGAGCCATGATAGCTATCGCTTCGTCCCTTTCTGTAATGAAATTTATGTTTTTTCTTTTGTTTGTTGAGTAATAAGCTACATCATTTCACATTTGGAACCGAGAAATTATTGCTTGTTATAACCTCTGTTACCCAATCATGGAGCTTTACTAGTACTACCTCACGCGCACCAATCAACTTTTCCTGAATTTAATTTGGGATATGGGAATCACTAAAGACTTCCTTGCTCACCCCAGGACCTCTTATCTTATGAAGAGGAACCTACGGTCGGCTTGGGGCGACGGCGTCTTTTCTTTTTCTTCTCCGAACCTGACGAACCGGTCTGGATACTATAGCCTCGGGAATGGATATCTCGCCTACTTACCAACGTCACTCTCCGTACATAGTTGATCTTCAGAAAGTCTTCCAGATCTTCCTCCCGGCAGCAAATCTTCACAGAAGCCTCGCAGAACCGCATCGCGTACTCTTCCGCACAATCATATATGAGTATGGTTTCTTCCCTTTCGTCCAGGCATACGGCATCCTGGGCCCCGCAGAGTCCTTTGACCGCCGCTACATAAATCCCGCTCGAAGGAGAATTAGGAAAACCGCTGATCCAGTTGATTTCAAGGTCATTCCTATCCCACTGTCGAAGACTACTCTTGAAGCGGCCGCGCGGAGTTTCGGCAACGCGAATATGACTCAGGATTATGGAACTAGGACGAACACGGTTCAAAACCTTCAGGACATCGGCAAAAGAAGTGCAAAGAGGACGGTAACCCAACTGATCCAAGGTTTCACCATCATTATCGTAATTGCGAGACAAATATTTCTCTGCCGTTTCCTTTCCAAAGACGATGTAAAGTGCTGCAACTGCGTATGACTGCATGCAGCGACCTTGAATATCGTGAAGAGGAACTGGAAGGCTATTGTCCAGGAATGGGAGTGCCAAAGGCAAAGCCGCCCTCGACATCGGAATGTGTACCTTGTAATGACTGTTGAGGTGCTTCTGGCACCAGGATTCGATCATCATGATGGTTCCGACACGGGAAGCTAACTTAATTCCTAACAACGCGTTGACCACGATCCCATCTTTGTGTTCTTGTTTCACGTCCCTTTCAGGGGGATTATGAAGACCGGCTCCTGGAGGCGCTTCAAGGAACGAGAAGGTGTACAAGTTGATAGGGTGCTCTTCCTCTGTATCTACGTCGACGGCAAAGTACTGTCCCATGAAGCAATTGTGCACATCTTCCTGTATTTTACAAACCATGGAGGAGATTGTCCACTCAGGAAATTCGGGGTACTTCGCATGATCTTCACGATCGAGGAGATATTCGACTAGGCTCAGTCTGAATGCTAGCTCTGAGTCTATTCCATTCGTAAATTCTCTTGAGTCTGCAATGTTGACAGTACTCTTTCCAAAGAGGAGGGTAGCTTCATACTAAGACAGTTCTACCGAAGCAGGTTTCTCCTTCTCATATCCACCAAACGAGACCTGGAAGAAGAGTTCGTCCAGATTTTCGCCCACTTTGCGACATCTAGTGTCTATTGGACATTTGTCCTCATATGAGGGCAACTTTTAGCCCTTCGTTTTCAATACAATTCTTTTTTTACCTCAGCGCATTTATTGTCCCTCCGAATTAATTCATGAGTGTAGATGGCCGATCAAAACAAATTTTTCAAGATTGTTGACCTCGGTGAAGGCTAGAGCAGTTTTCCCTCACCAGCTTCCGCTCTTCGCAAGAAGTTGTGAAAACGACTACATTTTGGAAGGAAAAATAGTTCGTATTATCGTGGGGGTTTCGGAAACGAGGGCGCACGTACAGTAAAAATTACTGTACTGTACCTTACCATGGAAAACCTTTTTTTCCAGTAAGAATTTCGGCCTTCGAAAAAATTTACCTTTCCAAAATGTAACGGAAACTGTCCCCATATGAGGACAAAGTGTGTCTCATATGAGGACAGAGCATGGTCGTATAGAAACTAGTAATCTTGATATCATCTGGACGGGCGGCAAGACGAACTAGCCTACTCTTGTTAGTTCCGTGGCGAAGTTGGCCCAAAGAGAAGTATTCTAAAGTCTTGAAGTAACTCCGGGGCTGCGGAGTGGTATTAGGGAATTGGGACGACCTCTTTCTTATCGCCTTTCAAGCTGACTCCAGCCGCGGAGCCCTCCCGCCTGTTGATCGCCGGGTGGTCTGTTTCGTATGCGTCATCTTATTGCTCCTCGAGTGATTTTGGGATGAAGATACCACCGTATTTTTCGCCTCTACACGCTTAGTAGATAGGCCAGTCGCGGAGGCTTTTTTTGAACCGAATAAACACTGAGCTCTGAGGCGAAGGCGGTGGCCGGGAGGAGATGGAAGTCTTTGGGCGTGCAAGACTTCAGAAGTTGGCCGCTTGGTGCTTAGTTGCCAGGGGAAAGAGGAATGAGTGCGTTTCGGTTGGAGGGTGTGTGCAAGGGTTGACCAACTTGCTTGAACAGAACGAGCTCACTGTACAGTATAATGCACCCTAGTTTCTGGAAGGTGATTTTTATGTGTTTCTTGTACTACTGTATCTATGGCGATTTTTTGGGGTAACCTACTGTATTTTCTTTCTTTTTACCTCGTAAGTTTTAATGATTTTTTATGGCTAAGTACAATAGTATACAGTACGTACATTACTGTACTGGCAACACGAAAAACGGCTGTTTTTCATCATCTTGGTCGTTGGCCCGACCGAAGTGCTGAAAAACAGCCGGTATACGCCTGAGGGGCCCACATTCTCCATCTACCGTCAATCTCTTCTCTTCTCTCAACATCTCAACAGCCCGAAAACCATTTGCCGCTCTTTTTTCCTTCCACGACATCTTTAACCGCTCAGAACTGTTTCAAAAAACCTTTTGCCTTCTCCACATATTCCATAGCTAATCAATCTCTTCTTCGCTCTCTACCTCCTTGACCACTCAAACTCATTCGCAACTCCTTTTTTTCTCTTTCACTCCTCAATTGCTTGAACCAAGCAACTCGCTCGTTTGAGCACTGGCGGTAGCGCACCTCGGAAGAACATTGCTACTAAGGCGGAGCGAGTCAAAGGGACCTCCTCCAGTGGAAAGGGTGAATCTGATGGGTTTGTTGACGGTGATCATTCTTCATTCATTTCCGTTCTAGAGGTCCGGAAGGCGGTGTTCGTGACTACAGGAAAGCGAAGGAAGCGGCGTCCTGGTCGCAACTCCTTGTCCGTCCGGAAGCGCGAGTGGAGGATGAAGGAAAACCAGGGAGGCAACAGCAATGCTCGCTAATTACTCAAGATTCAAGACTTTACTAGCAACGTTTACGATTTTTCGACGTGATTTTGTAGTACTTAGCCTTCTATCATGCGTACTTCTCTGCCATTGCCCTTCAATCCACTTGATTCCTAGTTGTTATTCTCTTGCTTCCTCGATTTTCTTGCTTCTCTTTAGTTGAGTAAATAGGTATATCTCTTCTGATACGGGACAGTCCGGCGCGCATAATTGCCTTCCTTGTAACGCGACCGGTGGAGGACATTAGCTCGTAGCGAGGGTGGTTCGCCTTAGTCTCCCTGCACGGTCTATAGAAATTCGAATCGAAGGCCGGCCACTTAAGCCCCTTACTGAAGACCGCACCGTGCTCCACCAACACTTCATCTCCAACTTCGAACTCCCTTATTTTTCTCTTGGTCTTGCGGGGTTCGCTAGATTTCCCCACCACACCAGCCCGCGTTCCAGAATCGGATAAGGTCTCGATAAGCAGATGATGCGGACCTGCGTCACTGGGGAATGCTACGGAATCACTGACAAGCATCCTCGGATTAGTTCCATACCTCAGTCGGAAAGGGGAAGGGGAGCCGCTTCGGTCGCGACTGCGGTAACCATATAAGACTTTGGGGAGGACTTCTGCCTAGTCTGCCCCACTGTGTACGATCGATATTTTGAGGGCGTGCTTGATTATTCCCACCATCCGCTCCGCGCGAACGTTTTCCATCAGCGCGTAAGCAAGCACCGACTTCCACTCGACTCCCTTCTCTTTCATGTGCTGTTGTACCGATCTCACCATAACGCAGTTGTGTTATCCGAGATGATTTTCTTTGGTGGTCCAAACGGTGATGTTATCTTTTCCTCGATGAACTTTATCACCGAATCGGCAGAATATTCCATCGTGGCCCTCGCTATGGGCCACCCAGTCATACGTTCTTCGGCAATCAGAAGTAGTCTTTTTCCAGTCTTCCGAAGGCTTGAATGGTCCAGCGCAGTCAGTAGAGAAGGTCTCGAAGAGTACGGTAACGGGACCTCTCAGACTGGAGTGATACCTGGGCAATCTCCTCGCATGCTGACAACCATCACAACCTTGTACATACTCAGTGAAATCACGCTACACTCCAGGCCACCAAAATCGATCTCTCAGGAGTTTTCTTGTCGAACAGACGTCCCAGTGGCCAATATCAACGTAAAAGGTGGCAATTATCTCTGGTCGTTGACCGATCGGAGGCTCGATACGGATTCCGTCCTTCTCGCGACGAAATAGGGTGTCGTTCCAGAGCATGAAACTCTTTGAAATCCGTCTGATTGCGACCTTATTCTTCGGGTCGCAGTTTCGACCCATTTTTCCGGCTAGGAACAGTGCTACGTCTAGCAAGTGCGGTTCCAAACCATCCAACTTGGGATCTGACCAATCCACTGTCGCCACCAATCCTTCTGTCATGTTTTCATCGTTTATTCTTTCCTCCTTCTTGTAAGGTCTTCGCGAAAGATAATCGGCCGCCGCATTCGCCAGTCGCGGACGATACTTTTTCTCGAAATCGTATTACGCCATCAAGTCATTCTACCTTGCCAACCGCCCATGAATATCTTTATTCTTGAACGCGGTTTGAAGGGCCTGATGATCCGTATAGACGAAGAAAGGATTTTCAGACAGAAGTTACACTCGAAAATCCTTAAAAGCGAAAACCACGGCAAGTTCTTCTTGTTCGCTTGCGGAGTAGCGGCGCTCCTGGTCCGGCATCGTTCGAGAAGCGAACTGAATGGTATGTAATTTCACGTCTTCTTTTTTCTGTGAGAGAACCACTCCTAAGTCTGCAGAAGAGGCGTCCGTCTCCATTAAGAACGGAGAATTGAAATCAAGAAACGCCAATACTGGAGGAGTATTCAGGTTTAGTTTAAGAATTAAACTAAACCTGACTACTACTGCTGCTGCTCCTCCTCCAAGCCTTCTTGACAGACGTCGTCGCATGCAACACTGCTGAGCTGTCGGCAATCAACCTTATGAACGGTCGGTAGTACCCCGAGATCCCTAGAAAAATCCCGGGTTCGGTCACGTTTTCCGGCACCGGAGCTTTTACAATATCTTTGATCTTGTCTAGATCCACTTTTAAACCGCTTGAATTAAAGATATGGCCAAGCAACTTCACTTCCGACTAAGAAAAGCTGCACTTGGTTACTTTCAGCTTCAACTTCGATTCTTTGATCCTCCCGAACACCTCAATGCAATGAGATATGTGTTCCCCTAACTTCTTCGAGAAGATTACAACTTCGTCCACGTAGACCGCATTGCCAACGGTAACCCGCGAAGGGCATCGTCCACCATCCGTTGAAACGTCGCTGGAGCGTTTATGAGTCCAAATGGCATTACCTCAAATTTGAACGTTCCATATCGAGAGACAAGTGTGAGCTTTTACTTGCAAGTTTCGGACATCCGAACCATCCAGTATCCTTTGTAAAGGTCCAATGTTGCGAAGAACTCTGCTTCAGGGATTTCATCGAAAATTTCTTCTATCCTCGGTAACGGCCAGCGGTCTGGTTTCATCACCCTGTTCAACTGATGGTAGTCGACAAAAAACCCGGAACTTTCGTCTTTTTTCGTGGCTATCACTACCGGAAAAGACCAGGCGGACCTTGATGGCGTAATAATTCCAGCTTCCATTAATTCATTCACATCTTTCCGAACTATTTTGTTATACCTCGGCGGAATTCGGCGGGCTTTCGAATGTATCGAAGTCTCGTCAGTCAACTCGAAAGAATGTGCCACCGGCACACGAGCAGGCTCCAGATCGTGAATTTACCAAGCTATGACATCCGTATCCTTGACAACTTTCGGTAGCCCCTTCTGATTCTGCTCTTCGAAGTGGTCCAGCTTCGAGGCCAGTTAAGCCGAACGGTCCACCTCCACTTTTATTTCTTCCTTAACTTCAGTCTTCACCGAGCGAGGTAGATCAGGCTTGTACGGTTCCTTGTTAATAAAAGCTGAGACCATGTCTTGGTCAGTATCCTATCCACCATAACTTTCATTAGAAGACGAGAAACGGTGGAGAGATTCCTCATTGTTCGAATCTTTGGGGGACGTAACGTTCTCACTGTCTATCTGAGCCCCATTGATTCTGGACGGCTCATTGCCGAATGGTAACACAACCTTTTCTTCTCCCATAACAAAAGTGAAGTGTTAGAGTGCATAATCAATGCGCGTCGCGAGAGCTTCCAGAGTCGGCTTCCAACAATAACGTCAAACGGGGAATTTTCGACACCAAGGAATTCTAGGTGCACGACCATTGACCCGTAAGACACCGGGACTCCTCTGAGATAACAAAGAATCTCGGCGAAAGTTTCGTCTGCTGACGTCACCTGACGATTGGTTTCCGTCGGGTTGAGGGCAAGCTTTTAGCAGAGGTCCCAAGAGATCAGGTTAGGAATTGCACCCATGTCCAGAAGGGCATAAGTATCCGTTTCATATAACTTCACGGCTACTAACTTGAGTCAGTGTTGACTTCCTGAAGAGTTGACAATCGATGCCTGTGCAGCCGGTAGCCTCTTCGATTAAAATCTCCTTAAAAACTTTCTGAACTCCCTGCATCGCGCAATAGTTGCCCGAAGTTCATTCCCGTGGCAGCGGAAGCAAGTTCAGCGATCACGTTATACTTCCCTACATGATCCTTGAGTCCACCATATTTCTCCTTCGACTTGCAGATCCCTCTCTTAGTATTCTTCATTGGGATAGGAACCATCATCGGGGGACGATTACTAGGGGCCTTGTTCAAGATGGCATCAAGACACATCAAGTTTTACCTCTTCGGTTTCGGGAGTGCCTGCCCGTCCGCACTTCTCTTTGCAGCGGCAACAACGTCCTTTTGGCGAGATCCCTGATCAACGGCGACCTTTCCATTGTCCTTCGGCTATTTCATTTTCAACTCTTCTCAAGAATCAGACCGGGCCCTAGAAACTCCTCCTCGCTGATCATCACCACGAGGGTTCTTGGACCAGCATGTTGCTTCCGAATGATCTCTTCACCCACAAATTGTGGAACGAGTATATCTATGCAGACTATGCGGGCAACGGCTCGCCCCGTGGCCCTTCTGTTTTAAATAGCTGCAAAAATAATCTGCATCCGTCTTCACTTGCGGCTTCGTTACGTCAAATGTTTTCTTCCCGAGCAAAGAAAGTTCAGTGAATTGATAGGCCAACTTATCCACCTTGTTTTCTAGATGCTGAAAAATAAGAGCATCTGTCATTTGGAGGATCTTCTTCAGCGTTCCACCCGATGAGGCTCCTTGACTTTCTTCTACGTAAAACGTCTTCTGTCCACTAACGAAGTCTGTGATTGCCTTTTTGAACCCCTTGTAGTTCGATGGGGCTCTAAAAATCGCAACATGCGCCATATCTTGATTTTCTGCCACTTCATTCCGAAGCAGGCCGAACGAAGCGGTTTCATTGAATCCAACTCTATTGTATAGAGCGTTTAACTGCACCAGGGAGCCGTTAAGTCGTCTAGGTCCAGCCTAGCGTTGATTTCATTCTGTAGTTCTTCCTCCGGCTTCGGGGTCTTCCCAAACTCCTCGATGAGCTGGTATTATGATGAATGGTATTAACATTCGAGTAGTCTCCTCCACTGTCAACGCTCCATCTCTCGCGAAAGCCTCGTAAGAACGGTCAAATACTGCGCCCTCGAGGTGACAGAGGATCTGGAGCGCCTTTTCCTCGTCGCTTTTACCGCGCATAGCTACATTATCGTACGCGAAAAGGAAGCGCGCGACATCGAAAAAAGGTGAACCGTCGAAGGAAACGCGGGATCTCGGGGACTCGCTCATCTTCGTAGTTGACCTTGGATGCGGTACCTAGAAATGCTTGTTTTCTGTTTACTCTTCTTTTTCTTTTTCGGCCAAGCGGAACGTACCTTCCCTTCCTCAGGATTCCGTTAGCCCTCTCGTCCTCTTATAAAGGCGGCTGGTCCAGGGTTTCTACGCGCGTACAGTACAATTACCGTTTAAATTACCACTATGAACTGTACGAGCCCACTTCCCGCTAGTACAGGGTACAGTGGTACTATATACTGTACGAGCGAACCGGTCAAATCAGACAGCGACGCTGAGAGTTGCGCGACACCAAACTCGCGCGACACTGGAAAATGCGCGAAACGCTAGTACGACTCCCCGAAGTTTTTAAAGTATTCAGAAAATAGTCGTCAACGTACTCCAAACTTGGCCCAAAGCATTTATCACCCAAGCTATAGAAAAGAGAGAAATTTCAGATAAATTAATTTTTCATAAAAAAATTAAAAAAAACCTGAGACGGGGAACCCCTTATAAGACATTACGGTTTTCTAATAATTTAAGCAAACATAGAACACTTAAATGGCTTATTTTACCCCCCTACTCTGTGACGTCCAAACAACGCTTTTTCGTACCATGAATAAGCTATGAAAGTACTGCGTATAAAAAATACAGGGTACGTTTACGTTCCACTCCTTCGTTACAGCGTCATCTAGCTCAGTAACTGTATTAAACTGGCGCAAATTACGGTAAACTGAGCGCTCAAGCATTCCTCAAACTTCTTCAATAGGGTTGAGGTTAGGGCTGGCAGGGATAGTTTTAACGAGTTTTTGAGGCAGCTTAATCAGTAGGAATTTTTCTTAATTTACTGCTATCTTATAAGGGCTTACCTCTCTCAGGTAGCCTTCTTGAATATGTTTTATAAAAAATTATTGAATTGACCTGAAATTTCGCGTTGTTATATTTTTTGGAGAATAAATTCTTTGGCCCAAGTTTGAGATGTGTTTGGTTAATATTTTCGAAATACTTTGAAAAATGGGTTTGCTTTATTAGCGTTTGGCAAACAGTCCCAGCTACAAAGCTCACGTTTTTGAAAACATTAATAAAATCTACCCTTGCAACTTTCGCTTTAAACCAATCCCCATTAACCCATAACACATTAGTAAAGATTCACACTGTTTGGAAATGGTCCATATTTCCCGAGCGCTTCAAACTGTCCACTCAACCAGCACATAGCCCGATCAAACCTAACCGGACCGATAATCGTATAATTTTTCGGTAAACCAAGCGAATTATTTCTTTGCTGATACCTAGACTGACCCGAAAACTGGCCCTTAATAGCACGGACCGAAGAGGTCTCGGCAAGGTCCAAAATAGTCCGACAAGTTGGTATGGAAAGCTTTTCACACCTTCACTTACAATATTGGGTACAAAAAATGTTACAGTACTAAATAAGCTTAGGTACTGTGGGATTTTTTCAATCTGAAAATTGAATTCAATAAACAATTGCATGCTTTTGGAGGGACTTTGTGAGTGAAGAGATCTACAGCAGAAATGTGCTGTAAAAAGTTAGCAACAAAGGAAAAGATTCAAATTGAAAGTAAAAATAATTATATAGCAACACTAAGTTCACTCTACGGCTCAAAATATTTAGTTAAAAATGGCTTATATTCCCTGGTAGCACAGTTACCTGCCAAAGAAAATGGCGCCGCCCAGGAAGGGTCAGGAAAGGGGGTAAAACAGGTCCTAAATATTGTGAGCTTTGTAAAAGACCTGCGATGGAACCGAAAAAATTACTTCTAAGATATTAGCAAATTAAATAGGGTGGACTGTAATTTGCAGGGAAATCAGAACAATACCAATAATTCAGTTATTAAAAAGTAATTTTATCGCCTTATATATCTATTGATCATCTCCAAAGTGACAGAGGCTTCGGTCAATGTGTTTTATATCAATTTAGAGCTAAATTGATATATCTTTATTGCGGATGTTGCTACAATGTGTGCGAAGTAAGATATATATAGTTCTTACGTCAAGATTCCTGACTATACTGCAGTTCAATCCGCTCTCCTAGCCCAAAATTATTCCCGACGCGTAGCTAATTCGCATTCAATGCGAATTCATTACGCGGAGTTACACCGCATCCCTTACTTCAGGTTATAACAAAAACAAGCCGTCTGAAACAGCACCAGCATCGTTACAAGCATCGTTTGTTGTAGCGTCTCAGTGCTAATTTCAAACTTTTCGCAAACCCCCTCAACCACAGATCCCTGATCTCAGAACTTTCATTACCTCTACGCTTCTAACCCCGTATGGTAAATATAGAAATAACTGGGACATAAACTCAGAGCTTTGGTACTAGCTCTCCATCCTCACTAAACTTACCACACAGTGTGGGAAGTAAAGAAATCCCTGTTCTATTCTGGGGACTGACTTTCCCGTCAAATTCATGTTCAAACTAAGGGGTTGAATCTCCCATCAAATCACTGCTCAAAGAGGGGAATTGAATCACCTGGAACGTTTACACTTCCCAAAAGGTGTGAGAAGTGGAGAGGTCCATGTTCTCTGCACTCCCTTTTCTGATAAGACCTTGGGGATATAATCACCAATCACCTCCAAACTCAAGATCAAAGCCATAAGGGGTTGGGGAAAAATGAGGAATTGGAACTGAGCTTTATATAATAAAGTATCCCGAATTTCCAGGGAGGGGATTAAATTAAGACAAAGTAGTGTTTGTGGCGATTCTGGTGATGTATGGAGCAGACTGTTTGTGTTTTAAAGTGAAGTAAATGTCGGGGATGGAACGCAGCATAAACAATTCACATTGAATGCGAATGAATTATTCGTTCTTAGTCAGATTTGGGTTTGGAGAGGTGAGTTAGAACTGAAGTAGAACCAGGTATCGTCGGCGGACTTAATTGAATACATAAATTTATGTTACTCTTGAAAGTGAGGCCTCAGTTCATTCACTGAGATCAAATGCATTGCTTTGCATAAAAAAATTCTGCAATGACTTGAGCAATAAAAATGCTATGGTGGATTCATCATCAGCCAAGTCTAGTGCGCTTGTCATCTAAAAGGAAGACAGCCACCGAAAAAATTGATTCACTAGCCATTGAAGACGTTCGAGTCGCCAAAATGTCGCGAGCTTGGTGAGCCAGATTTAAGAATCGACTGTCGCTAGCCTTCCACCAAGCCAAAAGATCTAATGTACAATCAGATGATTATGTTTATCTAACAAACTTAACAATCTCATCATCGTCACTGTAATCCGAACTGCTTTCATCCATGAGCAGATCCAATATTATCGATCATTTTTTAGATTTTTCCCGTACTGCAGAAGATGGCGAACTTATAGTTTCAGTTGTGGAAACGAATTGCCTTAAATAAACAGTGTCTTATTGAATTGTTCGGAAACCTCGCGTCCAGCAAATTTGATAGCCTCGCAATTTCAGATCATACAGAATCCTCGTAGCACTAACAATTCTCCAAAATGGACTTCGCGATAGATAATAGCGCTGTATCATTGTCTTGCTCCGCTTTTCGGCATTTCTTCAGCAAGTGTTCAAAAGCGACTCTACTAATGCTTGACGTCAAATAAGTAGATCTAGACTGTAACTCCCTGATCGGACCCGCAGTTTGTAGAAAGTTTCGTATTTTTAAGCCCTCTCCCATTCAGCACTATCGGCCAATAAATCCTAAAATTCAGGAACACGATCACAATCCGCTGTCAAAATTAGCTTGATAAAGCAGGCATTTCGCCATCTCAGAAGTTGAAGACCAGCGCATGTCAACATCCGGAGACGGTAGTGTCATCTATAGTTCCACATATCCAAGCTAGTGACGTAAAGTCTCCAAAAAATCAAGGCGCATGAATAGCGATTGAATTGCATCAATGGGTGCCTATATGTTACAAATGCTCTCATATACAGGCTTAAAGCATAATTTGACTGTTAAGTTTACGGCATGTGCAATGCAACGTACGTGAAAATACAACAATGTTAAATCATTATCTAATTTTAGTCGTTGAAACAACAGTGAGATGCCTCTGCAGATATTACTTGCAGTATCTGTAGTGATCGATCTGATTTTGTCACAGACTCCCCATGGATGATACATCTTCAAACAAGGGAGAGTACGTCGTGAACCCAGTGTGTGGTTTCCGGAACCTTACAAGGTCAGGGGCGACTGATTTGATTTCCCAGCCAGTGTCAATCCAATGGGCAGCAATCTCTGCATATATTTTGTAGACACTTGAAGAAAAGCGTCAGTTATCAGAATAAATCTGATTGTGTTTTTACGTCAACGATTTCAATTTGAAATTTTGCTCATCGTGAACTTACTGCAGTCTCCTCGAAAAATTCTTTGCCGTGGTTCTTAAACACCGTTGTCCAAAACGAAGGATCAATTTCAAAAAATGAGTATCCACTATATTAGAGAATGGGAGCGTGATCCTGATGAACAAGTTACATATCTGCATTAGAACTTGTTTCTCCCGCTCTGCTTTATGTAGCAACACTCATAACTAAATAGAAACGTCTTTTCGAACCGGGTTTCGGTCATCGGAGTCAAGTAAATAAACATGCTTTCTTGCGTGCGAGCAGATCTTAGATGTTACACTGTTGACGCTTTAAGAGATTGTGCACCGTGTATATTTATGTTTTATCTCGTTACCAATCGTTATTGTTTGAAAATACTCACGAACATCAGTAGTTTGGCTACTTTTAGTGTTGTGACGTGTAGACGCCGCATCACTACTCATGGTGGAGCATAGCCGATAGCAACCCCTTAGAAGTGGCTTTGGCGATCGACAGGGATAGAGGACGGAAAGGTTTCGTTTCACACTGGAAAGGAAAATAAGATAGCAAATACAATCGTACCAGTGAACTAAAAATGAGCTCTGGAAAATCGCAGACCTTAAGCCAGAATGACGGTTTAACTAGTTTAGTGTTGTCTTCCCCGAGCCAATCGTGTTTTAGTTTTTACTTGTTGCAACTGGGCCAATCACGTGTATGTATTGGTTCAGAACGAGCTATAAGGTCTGTAATGTCCACTGTTACTGTACTTTGTGCGGTTCGAACTGTGGTTTGCATGGTTTGGTTAAAATATGTTCATCTGTACCCGTTAGACCTCGTCCAAGTAATATCTAGCTCAACCTGACCTACTTGAAAGGCCTTTAAAATGAATATTCAATTTTGCTTAACAACACCAATGCTTCTCTATTGATTAAAATGTACATTAACAAGATTACCCCGACAATAGAGACCTCTTTGTGGATTTTCATCAGAAGTCAAAACTTTCACCATAACTACAGCGCGGCATGGTTTACGTACTTTTGAAACTTCAAAATAAGAAACCATTGACCACATTTCTTCATACCTCTCTGCTACAATCGGATAGAATCGATTCGCTCTGTCACATTTAAACTATTAAAGAGCAAAGCGAACTGATGAATCATCTCCTGGGTTACATTATTATCCTGGGTTGCATCCTGGGTTGCACTTAATTACCAGGATACTGTATTTAGGCCTACAATCAATAATCGAGAGTCAAAAGGCATCAATCTCCTCTGGTGGACTATAGTACTGTATTCTACTACAATTAGCTAAGGTTTCAACGGTATAAAACGGACTCTCGAGTCCTCTCCGCGGGACTTGGGGGAGCAACAACTTGCCCTCTCCCAAAATTTCTTCATGGAAGCATCGCACTGAGTCAGCATTCCCCCGTCCTCCATCACTCATCAAACCACCTAATACAATCTCCCCTCAGCTCCCCCTAAAAGTTACACACAAATATATCCAATTTTCTTTTACAATCCACAGACTTTAAACAAGAGACCATGGAATATAAAAAAACTGTCGACAGGCTCTAAATAAGAGTCTTGTGGGCTCAAAATTCCCCTGCTCGGGCGACATTAAAGTAGAGCTGCGTACCGGGCTGAAATATTATACGTGGGTAGACGATTGAGTGAGTGTTTTAGACCGCTCGAGCGCAGGGGATCGTCCAAAGGCA
Organism: Kappaphycus alvarezii; assembly: GCA_002205965.3. Classification (NCBI taxonomy): domain Eukaryota; phylum Rhodophyta; class Florideophyceae; order Gigartinales; family Solieriaceae; genus Kappaphycus; species Kappaphycus alvarezii. Next base: position 158,001 of record NADL03000852.1, read on the forward strand.
GGAATACTGGACGCATTTTGACGGGAACTAGAAGTAATTTAACCTCGTTGGCGTGATTGACCGGGCTTGCTCGGCGGATAACGGTGTCGATCGAAAGATCTTACACGGCGTTTTACGGAATACAAGCTTAGATGCATTTAGAAACTTCTCATAACACGAAACTAGTCACTTGGAACTGCACTAAAATAGAACTTAAGGTAGCAAAGAATGTTCTATCGGAGTTCTAACTGGGGCAGAGGTCGGAATACTAGGCCATGAACTACTGGGTTTATGTTTGATATTAACGGTTCCCCAATTTACTGTAAGTAGAGGCAGTAGACAGTTGTGGCCAAATTTTCCGGAAAATACAAACATTTTGCTTTCGCAGCTTGTGGAAAAGAGTTATCGAATATAGGGAAAATATTTTGGAAAGTTTTACGCTTAGCTACTTAAACTGAGGGTTGCCACTTCTGCCCTACAGTAGGTCCTCTCAGGTGGCAAATTGAACCTTTTCTGGAGGTTTTATGGTACTGAAAAGATCTTCCCCGTGTCACCATCACTGTTTCATGAAGATCATCTTACCTACTTGCATTTTCATTGTGGTAGGGTTAAGGATGAGGTTTCCTTTGCGCGTTCGGCACTAACAGATATTAAATATACAAGGGTAATTTGTACCATCTAAGGTATATATCTTGATGGTTCTTGTGAAATAAACAAAATTGGTCGTAGCACATTAAAATATCGAATAGCCCGTGGTAGCTACGTCTTCATATCTCTCGAAAGAATAATGATGTATATTTACTCTCTTCCACGAAAATTAGACCTGCCTTTGTAAAACTTCCGCTTTGGAACGAGAAGAGAACTATTAGTAGTAGTTATTACTATTCTCTGGGAAGCAGTGGGATGTTAAAGGTACGGAAGCATAGGCAATTGTTAATATAGAAGTGGAAAATGTCATGAATTTCGTAATAATCCTATGGAAATGAGCAAATTTATTCCCACAAACTGGTTCCTCCAATAGAAAAATATTTTATTTATAAATGAGTACATTTCGAGGTTGCTCGTAGTCCCTCAGTTCTTTGATGTTGAAGGACGAGACAATGTGCGTGAATGGACCTTCTCAATCCCTTTATTGAGCTTGAAAAGAGCTTGTAATTCATATTTCTCTCCTTCGTGATAGTGCAAGGTTTGGGGTACTTTGATTGCAATTAAGGCCACTTTATAACCTTTATCGTGGCTTTTTCATGGACGTCAAGAGCTTTGGAGCCAATTGGAAAGGTTTGAACTTGCTTATTAGCACTTTAGTGTTTTGCCATTGACAAAGGTTGGTGTGATCTCGAATTTTCTGTCGCCCATAACTCGACCACCCCACGTTCTTCATCCGCTATATTTTTGTTCATGTTTAACTCTAGATTGCTTGCAGCTTTTTCGTACATGAGCTGGAATGCTTTGAGACCAGTTATACCATCTTTTTGGCGATATTCGTATAATACATTTTATAATGCATTTTTCCACCCGATTTATTCGACTGTCGTAGTTTTCCTTACTGTCCGTTTGATTGTTTCTACCATTTTTCAGTTTATCGGATGAAATTGGAGCACAGAAGAGAACAGTTTTTAGTTGAATGCCGTTTTCTCTTAAAAGGGGATAAAATCTCGTTGCAGCGAAATAAAGAGACTTAAACGAGATGATCCTGTCCGGGAGACAAAATGGCTCCAACATCGCTTTTAAAACCAGTTAAGGACCACCTCTGCAGTATCATCCTTAGTTTAGACTGTCAATAACTATCTGATGTACCTCAAGTGCGAAAACAGTAGCTTCAGTAACCAAATAAACGTCTTAATCTGACCAGAGTGCAGAAATATGCAGCTATAGAAGAATGTGTGGTACTTTAAGAGTGAAATGTTTTAATTTCAAAATTGAGGATTCAAATGACAGGAGGAACTTATTATTTATTATTATATGCTTTAGTAGCCATACTGAATATATAGAACGAGCAGAAGTAGGGCATATACATTCAAAATCTTAAAATTAGGCCAGAGTCGAAATTTAGGATAGATTTTGATAACATAGATTTTAAAATATTTAAAGTCTTCTATGATATATCATGGAAGATATCGTTTAAATGGGACTTGTTCTGGAGAACCAGAGTAAAGTTTCGGTTTATGAAGGCATTTGCTTCATAATTATTAATGTTCAAGCATCTTTTAAGTTAATAGCTTTTTAAGGTTTTACTCTTTTTAAATGCTTACGTTTATGTTGATCATTTCTTTTGCTGAATGTTTCAATAGTGGAAGTATGAATTAGTTTACTAACATATTAAAAGTTCATAATAAAAATATATTTGATAATCAGGTATTAAAATAAGATAGAAGTTAGATACTCGGTATAAATCTACTTATTGATTTAGGTTACCAATAAAGGGTGCTTAATTAGTAGTGCTACTCAAATTAAATGCTTAGAAAATAAATAGATCGAGATTTATATACTTATAAATAGATATGTATCATTTCAATAAGTCCGTATGTGTATGTAAAATGAAAACAGTTTTCCTACAACCACATACGGATTTTATCTGCGTCTTCCGAATTGCTAGATATACTTGGATTTTTGGCTGAGTACCATTTCCTGAGATTCTATTATATTCTACCTCATGATCAAGTGAGCGCCGAAGAATCTACTGAAACTCAAAAAAAATATACAGATATGTGGAGATCTCAACTCATTTGAGTTTTTTTTGAATTTCCAAAGGGAACTAGGCGAAGAATTGAACCATAGAACTATTCCGTGAGTAAGTTTCAGAAAAAGTTCCCTAAAATCGCTACACCATACAAATCATATATTAGGGAAATTAGCATTAATTTATTTGAACTGGGGGAAGGTGAGCAGACCTGGCGCAGATAATGAACAAATTGGACTCATAAAGCATAAAAAGTGCCAGAAAAATTATGCTTGGATTACGTTCTAAGTTGTTAAAAACAAATAGTACAGTACTAAACTCGCTTAGTGCCTCAGCAATAGTAGATCATGCTTCTACAATACTAATGTAGGAATTGATCTCATTCTACCGGCTCATTTTTCCTTATAATCTCAGCACATCGCTATATCATCCATTCTATATCCTTCAAGAAAAATAAATGATGCTGCTGTTCATAGGTGACAAGAAGGTCCGGGACAAACCTTGCTTCTTATTATCATTGCCATTGATACATAGTTACGAAAAAAACGCTTTCTTGAAAAGATCGGAATTATGTCGTCACCTGAAGCAAAAGCGACTTTCTCTATACCTCTAACCACTCAAGAATAATGTATGGCGGCCCAAATCACTAAAAGGGCGATAAAGCCACTCAAGCATCGGATATCCAACACGTTTAGACAGAGAAAACTGCAGTAATCAAAATGCCCATGTGCTTTAGTGACCTTTTGGGGCAGTTTTTACCAAAAAAGTGCGCTCTTTGGGACAATTTATGCAGGCTGTCTCGGACACACCAGAAGCTTAAGCCTTGTTCCCGAAATTCTTCGAGGTGTGCAAACTAGGTTACCTCATAAGGTTTGTGCCCTTATATACAGTATATATACATGAAAGGGAGTTCAACTAGCGATTCGGGAAGGATTTTAGAGTTAGGAAAGGCGCAAATAGCGTCTTAGTAAATCACGTGATGTCTATTGTATGAGTGAATCGTTTCAAGTACAGTTAAGTACTGTGCACTACTTCACCGGGGCTTCTGGCGACCAGAAGGCACTGGCACCCAAGATGCCCAGTAGTTGCATCCTAGTTCCACTATGAACCGTATATTCAAGGGAAATACTATTTATATGCACTATAGTTGTGGGTAACATGTATAATCAGTGAAAAAATGTTTCAAAAATAGTTCTGGCCACCTCTTCTATTCATAGTGATAAAATAAAAACGTTTCATTAACTGATGCAATTATCGGCGAAGTCTCAGTTAAAGTGTAACATTCTATTATGTTTCGACAGTATTTTAAATTAAACAGAAAGTTACTTTCTGAGAAAACTTTATGTTCAGTTTTCATCAATTTACATATAAGTTTGCAATAGATATTGGATTTAGTCTATTTTGATAAATATAAGAAGCCATTTTTGTGGCCATTCCATGAAAAAATTCAAAAATGTCTTTCTAACATCAATAAAATACGTTTTCCATCTTTGCCTTGAAATCAATGAATAAGTTCAAAAAAAAATTTGGACCCAAAAGGTTCATAATTAAAATAAATATTTTGGACAGACCATTAAATTGGATGCTATTAATTTATCTACACAAGTCTTATCGACTGCGACTATTATAACTGGTACAGGGCCAAACAAAAAAAAACTTGCAATTTCATACCTTCAAGAATTTTATTATTTGATAAGCAACCAGTTACTTTGGCATTGGATTATAAAATACCGCTTTGTTTCATAGAGATAGAACCGCTGAAAAGAAGAAAACAACGGAAAAATTTTAAAAAAGATAATTTTTGAGAGTTTTGCACTGGAAAAATGCTTCGGCACCCCTTATTTTTTTAAGTAACGAGTCGTACTACAGTAGCAGTAATTTGAGCACGTTAAATTCAACGACTAATTTCCAATCAAAATAAATAGGAGCCGTATAATTACACTTCTCAATCATTAATGAAATAAACTTCCTCCATAAATTTGTGCTAATGTTTCAGAAAACCTTAAAAATATTTTCTCTAGAGCTTCTGGGTAGGTATTTTAATCTTTTTCAAATTTTTGTTTTTAAAAATGAAAATTTATGATTTCTAGTTGAAGAGGGGAAAACTTCTAGGTATTTTGAAGTAAATTTTTATTTCTGCTTTTCACGACCTCAAAAATCATCTTGAGGTTCAGGAGTTTTTTTCTCTAAATAATGTTCCAACATGTAAAGTGATTTGTAAAGCACATACCAAAATATATTCAATATAATACTTTTTTAAAAGAATCTCAAATTCTGTGTATTCTGAATTCGGAAAGTTTTGCATATCAACATGCTCTCGATAAGAACACAAACACTTTTGCATAATAAAGTCTGTTTAAAACTTCAATATATCTTTTTGTAAATCAATGTACGTTTTTACAGCGAACTGTATATTATTGGCAACAAATTTCTTCCGACGTATATGAATAATAAAACTTTATCCGTTAATATATTATGGTGGTTTTATGTCATGTGAAATTAGGACTGCTATTGATAATTGGAGAATGATTTTTTGAGAAAAATGTTTCTCTCTATACTAATCCAACTCGAGGCATTGGTATACAATTCTTAAGCATCTAATGGTGCCTCTGTAAATATAAATATCTTGAAATAAATTTCAGAATTGGAAAAATTAAGCATAATACATCAAGGTGGTGACTTCGAGTAGCTAGTTTTTCTGTCCTCAATTTTATAATGATTACGCAGTCCATAGAATGAATATGTAATAACTTTTACCAAATATTTTGGAGGGGTTTAGAACTTTCGCCAACTGGCGTAAAATCAGTTTAATGATTTTTATGTTTTAAGGCATACACTTGTTTGATTTCCTAAGGGGATTTTCAATTTGCTATGTTGGATATCATAATTATGATTAGTTTTTTACGGAGTCTTTTTCTGTCTCAAAAAGTTTTCTGTACGCCATTTACATTTTACAGAAAATTAAGAGATACTGCTTGTCACCCTTCAGAAAATTCCGGACCACAACTGACCGTGTCTTGCAAATATTAAAGCACCTCACATCTATCCCCTTTGACCTTGACTTTGGTGAAAAATAAGTACTAATTATGTAAAGGAAAAGTGTTTTTATATTTGTTAATATCATGTCTGAATACTTTAATACATCCGGTTTCAGTTTTTATTAAATATTGAAGTATCTGCTAAACCTACGAATCTAAAAATTATGGCTTACAGCGTACTTTAAATCCCTTTTGTAATTACATTTTAATATCAAATGTAGAAAATAATTATAAAATTTTAAAAAGTGTTTAAGAGTGGTGATATAGTATAATTAACGTTGATCTGGGAAATTATATGAGTAATTTTCTATATCCTTATTCTTATAGAACATTCGTTTCGACGAACCTAGAAAATAAAGCACTTTAAAAACTAGTTTACTCCCAATTAAAATGTATTGAAAGTATGGTATGAGGTATTTTTACGTGAATATATAGTGCTCATATAACTTCAATGCAGCTAGTTGTTAAATATTGTTGCAAGAAAGATAATTTAATTATGGTATAGATTGAAGCCTTGACCACCATGGAGAAATTTCTTTTGTACGAAATTATATCAAATTTTAGACTACAGTGATATCATATGACGTCCGCCAATACTTATAAATCCTGGAAATATTCCCGTATATGTTTTAATGCCAGTAACCTTAACGATTTTTCAGATGTAAGAGAGGGTGTAGAGTTCTATAATTGGGATAAATTCCCTAGTCTAGATATTTTCCGACACCAATCTGCATCTAAGTAGTTGATTATACCCATTGTTATTTTCAGCTCCAGCGATAGGAATCTGTAGAAAAATATTTAAGGCTGAGATGATAGTAGAGTATATGTGAAAAGTTTGCTTAATTTTAACCCAATCGCGACTTTTAAATTATTTAGCTATTTATAGAGGAAATAAAAATGAAGTTGAACCATATTTTCAAATGTTTTCGAAATATATAGAGGCCGTCTACATATTTCTTAACTATTCATTCCAAACCCTACTGATGCAGTTATAGCCACGTAAATAGAATCAGGAATCTATACAGATAGATGCGATACGTAGAGATGTTAAAAGAAACGAACGAAAATGATTTATTTACAGCTATAAAGAGAAACTTTTAAATGCTGCATTCGGATTAATATGATTCTCATGGTTCGCATGCCCAGAGCAGCTATATATTTTGAAAAAAGGCTCTAAAAGTTGATCATTGAATATTTTTGACCTTTATTAAAACAGTTCCAGAGGAGGTATTTTTAGTATTCTCGGTATGCTCTGACTTAAATTTTCCAAAATCTGCACTCTTGTATAGGTTGTTTCGTGACAAACTCAGGCAACCTACATATTTCGGGCAAGCATGAAATTTCAAAGACGTAACATTCAAATATTTCTGTATTGGAATTAAAATCAATCAATTAGATAGCCCTACATTATCTTTACCACATATTTTTTACATAAGAGGCATAATTTCAATCAAAAGGTATTTTGATCACCTGCATTTATACGGAAGATTTACAAACAGAAAAATAAGTTGTTTTTGTCTAGTAGTATGGTTTCTAGTACTATAAGTGAGACCAGAGTCCACGTGTCTGTGCAAATATCATTTTTTGGCTTAGGATACAATTTACCTTCCAAAACACTCCAAATCTTGTATTAAATATTATCTAAGGAAAAATTCTTATTAAGAGTGCTATAAATCAAAGGCGGATCACAACAAATTCGCAAGTAAGATATATCTTTCAACAGCAAAACTCCCGAACATTTCTTTCAGGTTCAAGCTTGCTGTGATGTGTCTTTGGGTTATCTGGGCCGGAAAATGTTAAAAATTGAAGAAGGATAAACTGAAAAGCGCCGGTAACGTATCTCCCCCTGCATAAAAGGGCCAAGTAAATGTGAAAGAATGGATGCAGAAGTTACTGTGCTACCGTTAAATCCAAAGATGTGTCATAAAATGTTTGAGTAAATCCAGCACTATGGTTCCTCAGGACTAAAATATTTGATCAAGTTGTAGTGGGAGCTGAAAGTGCTCCAACAGGGAAGATAAAAACGCGGAAATGTCAAAATTATTCCAAAGAATTTATTAGGGTATGTGAAAAACTTCAACTTTAGAGCCGAGATCGCTTTGGCGCCAACTGGAATCAAGTTCGGTCAGCTGTTAAGGTGGGACGCAGAAGATGCAAGAAAAGAGCTCAAAAACACCATGAAAATTAGTAACCCATGAAAAGGAAGGCAACTATTTTTAAGGCAATTTTGACAGCATTAAGACTTCATAAGCTTTTTCTGATCAAGATATTCGAAACATAAACACAGGGCTTGTTTGATTCGGGATCTGTAGGTAATCTGATTGCAGAAACTCTTGTTATAGGTCTTGGCATAACTACACAAATATAACAGTTGCAGATGGAACGGTAGCTACTTGTATGGGAAAATTTGAAATAATTTTCAAGTTTTTTTTGTACGTATAAAGTTTGAAGTTGATTTTTTCGTCATAAATGAATTTTATTTTGACTGAATCATGTGGCATTTAAAATACCGCTCGAGATGTAAGCAAATATTATTGCTCAAAGATAAAATACCCAAGCATTATTTAAGCTGCCTTTAATGGAAGATTGATTCCGAGTCATTATTCTTAAAAAAATCTCTAAGCAAATAAAAAAATTTGCTTCGAGCTTATATAAAAGAGCTTATGTAAAAGTTCCACATATTTTTCTAAACCTTTAGAATTTACGCTTTGAACCCTCTTCTATCTTTTCTGAGATGCTTTTCTAGAGTTGACATGGGTTTAAATACTAGAACTTTATCAACCAGGCAAAATTTCTAGAGCTCTGGACTAAAATACTGTCTTGAAGACGGAGAGAAATAGAATCCTTCTATCAAAGTGTGTAAGGAGTATAATTACTGCCTTGAACTCAGTAAATAAACTATTTCTTACAGTATTCAGGCATTGATCGCCTACTTCGTTTAGTTAATGATATTACTTTGATGCCTTAGAATAGTATATCTAGCAACTGCGTTGATTTGCCAATATGTAGTTTTTGAATCTTCAATCATTATCTTGTCAATAATATAAACCCGACTGTCTCCTTAAATAAACTAAACACGTTAAGATACAAATTCTTGCTTCATAAGATACAAATTCTTGCTTCAGAAGATACAAATTCTTGCTTAATTATCTTAAGAGCTGTTGGATGAGTTAAACATCTTTTACGAAGTACCGCACCAATTTTGCGACATTTTTTTATTGAAAAATGAGCCACTTTCTTCTTTGGAAAAACATTTCTCTTTACAAGCTTTGGCGCGATTATTTTCGCATTAATTCTTAGATCTGCATTATATAATACAATCATCGTAACCGCGGGGAGAATTTCGTGGCGAGTAAGGCAACTTCGCAAAGATACGGTGACAGCTTTTATTAGCACTTTTTTTTTCTTGTACATATGCAGAGGAGATATAAAGGGCGGAGGAGGCTACCTACTATCGTAAAAGTCCAGGTGAGTCTTATTCGACTTTATATACATTTTGAACTAATTGTTTAGTTTTGATCTCGAAGACAGTGATTTTGAGAAATGTATATATGTCTTGAACGTATCTACTGCTAATCTTTCTCGTCCAAAATATTCGCTTGAATGAATTGCACGTATTTATTATTTGTGATTCAGATCCTAGGATAAGCCAGGAAATATAAACAAATTAAGTAACATTCTTTATTTGGGAGAGGTCCAGTACAATTGATGACAAATTCAAGTACAAAAACTAGTATTGCCGAATTTGAACGTCAACTTCAGAACTACGAAGCGGTTCAAATATTTTTATACAAGAAAGAGAGGTGGTAAATCCTGAAATCTCAAGCCGTCCTTGTAGATATTGACCACCCCGTCCATTTCAATGTTCCCTCTTTCCCAAAACTAGACGGAAATGGCGATTTTTGCCGCCAACCAAAACCCAATTTGAGGGCAGTTTGCAATAAGAATGTTATTACTGTCGAGTTAATCTGATCAGAGTACTTGGCTCCACCAATGGCAAAATTAGCTCTCCAGAAAAATTGCTCATGTTGCGGAGTTCTAAGTTGATAGTATCGACATGATAAACCTCTTTTGTAGCTTCTCTAGATGTTGATTTCATTCTTCAAAATTTTTTCCAAATGTTTTATGACAAAAAAAAGGTAGTGTGGTGATTTTCAAATCGGGGAGAGAAGTATAAAAGCTTCATATGGGTTGAGGAGGAATGTTTGTGTTGTAGAGTGGGACGGGGAAAGGACTTGTGCAGAGGGACGGAGGTTTGGTACAGGGTGTCTTTGAGGAGGTAGATGATGGCAGTGCAGAGGTCTTTCATGACAGTACAATGCAGCAGAGAAAAGTCAATTTGGGGAATTACATTGGTTTGAAGGATTTTTTTGTAAGTAGGTAAATGGGTAGAGTATTTCGAAGACTAATCAAATACGTTACACTATTGAGATGTTGAAACTATACGCAATTGTCACCTTGGAAGACGGAATATTGTATTTTTTGTTGCACGCCAGGTTGAGATATCCAAAATCTGTATAATTATTTCAAAGGAACTCAGAAGCAATTCCACTATTCACACTCAAGAGCGCAAAATGTCTACAAAACAGCTTTGCAGATTCGAGGGCCTAGATATAGTCTTTATTTAATATTAACACTAAGTGGAAGTAAACCAGCAAAGAAATAGGTATTCATTAGCACAATAATGCATTTTTTCAAGTACTGAAGCGTCAAATACTGCAAGCGAGGTTTTTTGATTGCTTTTTAGTCACTAGAAAGAGAAGGGAAGCGGTTAAACTGTGTAAAACCCATATCGACAATTAATGAGCCCTACAATTAAGTATTGCGATAAAGTAGAAGAAATTAATTCCCAAAGGGGCTTATCAAAATTTTGAAAACGAAGAATTAGTACGTTTCGGTATCTACAATGACAATTGGAAGAGCTGTCTGAATTGTAATGGGTTTGTTACGCATAGGGGACCATTTTTGAATGAATTATTGGGTTGAGTTGGGGAGATACAGAAGAACCTCGGAATATTTAAATATTTCCCTGTTTTTCTTTTGAATTAGATTAATCGATCTCCATTGAAGGTGCGCAAGTAGTTCCATGACACTATAAACTGAAAGGTAAGGTGACAAACGGTCACTTTAATCTTTTAAAATTTATTTCTTAGTGATATTCGTAGATTATATTTAAAATTGTTGTGTTAAGAAAAAGAAGTTTTCTACGGCCTCCTCGCACCAGTAAGTTGTAAATAGTCAACTTACGCAAAAATGTTAGCGTAAAAAAGATTGAGGAAAATATGCAATGCACGAGCGGCGAACATGTGCAAGCTGCATTGGTAGAAATATTTTCTGTGAAAATATTGTAATTTGGCAAGTAAACCCGTGAATTAGGGGCCATTGTCGGACCATTGGCTTGAATCTTGAAGTCTGTCGCTTGATGAAGATCTTTGAAAGTATAATTGTAGCTGTTTTTGTACAACGAAAAATAAAAAGGTTCGATTCTTGATACGGAAAGGGAAAGAAATTCCCTAGTCCAGACAAGATGTAAGGAGTAAAAATCAGACGTCTGGAATAAAGTCCAAATTTATTGAAAAAGTGGACTTGTGATAAATCCTACAGTTAAGAGCACATTGTGGAATGAAGTCTGGGTCTTTAGTGATTTATTTTGGGTCAAATACAGATCATGAACCATATTTTATCTTAACCAAGACGTATAAAATGTTTTTGAACAACAATATTACAATCTCAAGCGTTCATGAAGTAAGGTGAACGGAAAAACATGACTTCAGGGTGCAATGACCTAAAATTTCCCACATCTGAGTAATTATCTTATCGTCATGACTTTTGGTAACGTGCAATACATGTGACGTGTTAAGAGCACACGAGCAGATCTGGGTAAAACTGTGGTTGAAATTTTGGTTGAGGCTGGCTTGGTTAAGCCGGCCACTCCAAACCAGGGTTTATACAGAACTGAAGATAGCTACAACCTAAAGAAAAATACAGTCCAAAAGTAGCGAATTCAAAGGTTTTCCCGTAAAACAGCCCTGGCAGTATCGTAAGTAGCGCTTTCAGAATTGTAGTCAGCACAAGTGACATACTCTGACAAGATGTAAGAATAACATTGGTCCACGTGGCATGGGATAGCAAGGCGACTTTTGATTGGTAAAGCAATGATATAATATCCCAGTTTGCAACTCGCCCGTAACTATTCCAAGTGTGCCAATGGGGTCAAACGCTATGTTCAGAACTGTAAGGAAAGTGTAATGACAGCAAAGTTTATAGTAACCCTGTTTGCCATGTTACCAGTGGTTTGAATCTACGGTACATGTAGATGCAGTGAATTCGTGTAAAGCTGTAAGGTCTGTGAAGTGAAATACAACAATTCACTTCCAGTGGCGTAGATAAAAGCAACCGCATCTTACATGCATTGAAATAACCCGAAAATTACCACTTCTGGAAGAAGAAAATATTATATTTCCTCGAAAAGCTTGATAAATGCAGAATATATATCAGAAGTGTCGAACTTCAAAAAGAAGCGTGGATATTTTGAGAACCCATAAAAAGGTTTAAGGCTCTGTGATCATTATAATGCAATCCAAATTATATACATAAATATGGTATCTGTGCGGTTGGAATAAGATTAAACAATGTATTTACTTGTTTTTTACCGGTCGAGGACTTCATAAAAACTTTCACCTCCGCAGGCGCTTTTACAAAAGAATTTTATTCTTTTATTCTGCTTGCCCATATCCGTATAAAAATTGACGGATATGTCATTAACATGAGTTCGTTGGTATAATATAGTTAACAGATACAATTGCAAAATAACAAGAAGAGCATTTCCAGTGAACTGCTATATCTCATATAAATATTAGCAGGTGGGTTTACTATCTTTCAGGGAATCGATAGAGTGCTATGTATAGCTGGTTACGTAAGATGCAAGAGAACGAATTTGAGAGCCACGGAGGTTGTCTGAGCTGTCGATGGAAAGGTATCACTTTAATAGTTTTCTGGTATGCTCTGTAAGCATATGCTTGCTTTATTCCTTTGTCATATCTAGAAAATTGTCTTCCATGAGTTCATCCTCAGTTTATGTAAAATAGAAGGGAGGAGTGTGAGGTGCTTTAATGTCAGAACGATATGGTCGGTTTCGGCCCAAAATTTCCCAGTGGGTGACAACCAGAGCCTCTTACTTTCACAGAAAAATACGGTTCAAGGCCCTCCTTTAATGATAGAACAATTTTAGTACGGATAAGTTGTCAACTGATTGTAGATGAAAGTTTCAGTCCGTCCTAAACTGTCCTCAGATTACTGCCTCCGACACGATATACTCCTTTCCCCAGTCAGGTTTGACATCTGTGGCGCCTTGGGTGACGGGACCAGAGTTTTTTCCGCAGCATGCCTTCCTTCGCGGCTTTTCTTGTTGGTTACATTTTCTAGCCAAAACTTCGTGACGTCGCTAAACGCTTTGCATTTAGCCTCCGAGTGATGCCGTCGAGACAGGTTAACAATTACCGCCTGCAAGAGAAGTTGATCTTTTATTAATCTCCACATACTTCGGTGTCTTAGAACTCGTAAAACTTTTCTGTTACGGTAATTTGTCCAAAACATAGGTCATTCATTTTCTCGACACTTGCTAAATAAGTGTAGCCGTTCGGAAAATTGCAAGAATCCTCAGCAAAAGATCAATATTGCGGTTTCAGTTCCAAAACAAGTAAGAATCAGAAGAAGATGTATGTATAATTGATATTCTTCCACAACATGCAGCATTTAGACATTTAGCGGTTGTGAAATCGAGCGAAAATACTACGACGGACTCTTCCATTCTCAAAATAAGCACAGTTTTTATCTATAGTTTCTATAGACCAGCCAAACAATGAAATATTGTTCACTGATAAGCAAATAATTGAAAACTAAGCTGTGTCAGAGTCTGCGTGAAGAGACTATTCAACTATATATCTATTTTAATGGGTCAACGAGATAAAATTGAGTTTAAAATTGTCAAGAAAATCCGCATTTTCCTCCACGAAAATATTACAGAAATATGTGATATTATGATTACTTCGAAGATTAATATTATCTACCTTTCCACCTGAGCAGCTCAGTTTGGCTCCTTCTCTATCTCACTCTCTTGCTCTCTCCATCTATCTTCATCTCTCTTTCCCTTTTTCTCTCCCTCCCTCGCTCTATCTCGTCCTTCCTTCAATCCCATCATTCGCCGTTTGTTATCAAACTTCGGGTGCAGATCTTTTTTGTCAAATTACTCGTGATAAAGTCTTTGAAACGAATGAGATACATCTAAATCTTGGATCTACTTGAAATTATATATACATATCAATAATGTTTAATATAGAAATTCTACTCTTAGTTGGACAGTTTAACATTCTAAAAAATATATGAGCTACATTTTTAATCCAAATGCATATATATAATTGCGTAGAGTTTGAATAACAATATTAATTGCATCTATGAAATATATTGATCAGAGGTCCCGTGTAATTGGTCGGTTTCGCTCAAAATCAACTTCATTCCAAGCTTTCTAGATGGCATTAAAATTGAGCACAAGATGATATCTAACAAGCCTTGTTTTAATCCTTTTTCGTACTTCTTGTGCGACGCAATGGGTATATGTGAGGCTTTTGAAAATGAAGTACTTCATCGAAAATCAGCGTAAAGCACAATTTTGTAAGAGGCTCTACCAGGAACTAGTTTCTATATGCATAAAAATCGTGTACGTTACTAGATTATAATAAATTTTATTATACTTTCCATTACGTTCTCATAGAAGTCACGCGGTCTTGGCCTTCGAAAAAGTCTAATGTTACTTTAAAAGTTGAAATTCCAAGTATTCTGGAATAAAAAATGTCGAATGGTCTAGAATGCTACTCCTGCAAGATAAACAGACCATTTGTGTCAAGTCTTAAAACACCTAAGATTGTCCGCTATTCGTACTGTAGATCCTGAAACATGGTTTGAATGCAAGTTCATAGGCCTCCCAATTTTAGCATTACTCACATTAAACCAACCCATTTAATGCGAACGGTGTGTAGCTATAAAACCGATCCTTTCGGTAGGAAAGTGCTCCTCTCTACAAACTCTTGTTTTCTTCATCCCTGATCTCGATTTTTCCAAAATCTCTTTCCCCTTATTTTCTCTCAAGAAAGAACTCTAAAACTCATTCTCCCCTATTAATCCAAATTCACTGTACAAATACATTTTCCATTTTATCTTTGAGGATTTCGGTCTTCCTTATTCGAAAAAGAGTCGAAAAGGAAATCTTTCGTCTCGTGATCAACTTCGCCCTCCAAATTCAGTTCCTAAATTTTATCAAGCAGACTTTCTATTGTTGCCCTGATTGATTGTAAGTTCAAACCTGCGACATTGGCTTGCATTTTTATTCCTCCCAAGGCCATGAAAATTTTCGAAGACATCGCTTTATCTAAATTTCGACATCAACGTCATTAAAGCAACACCCCTGTCATCAACCAACCAACAATCAACCCAGTCGGCTCACCCCTCCATTTGATATCAGCATGACCAAGCTCCAACCGTCCTTCACCATCTCCAAGGCATCCAGAGCCAGCCGTCTCCTCATTCCCCTGGCCTTGATGGCCAACGGGCCAACTGACTACGAAGACTGCCACAGAAGGATGGACCGGGAACTCTTTCGCGAGTGGTTCCGCCGTCACTACCTCGAGAAGAAAGAGGAATCAATGAATAAAGTAGACGAGGAAGAGGATAAAGCTGCTGTGGAGGAACTGAGAAGTGAGGGGGATTGGGTGGACCCATGAGAGCCACTGTTGTGCAACCGTAGGGAAGCGTCTTTGGAGAACGGAGGGGGTAGTGCGTGATAAATCCTTATTTCGGACTCATCTACTAGGTAACAAACGTGGTTTTAGGATTTTAAAGAGAATTTGGAGGATCTTAGTATGTCCGTGTAGGCTACCTATCATTCTGGGCCGATCGACGAAATCTTGAGAGACCGCATTTGGGGTATGGATATTTGAGAGGAATTATTGGCTCTAATCTCCAGGACTAATATTTTGAGGATTAAATGTAGATATTTGTCCTGATAGTATCTGCTGTTAGTATTTCTCGTCGAGACGATTCATTTCAATGTATTTTATGGTATTTATTATGTTTGTCTTAGACTTCGGGGTTTGACAAAAATTCCACACAAGATAAATAGTCTGATTACTCTAGGAGAACTCAAGCAAGTTCCGAGACAACTTCAAGGGCAGATCCAAGCAGTCTAGAAGTTGATATTCAACTTCTCCCCTTAGAAAAATTTATTCAACGCTACCCTCTGAGCATAAGTAGTATACCCTGCAACTTTTATACTACCTTGTACTCTCTCTGTACCCCTTCCACGTTCATCTCTTTTCGTCTCCACAACAATACTTCAGCAGCATTATTGCCGTTTGCAACGCCTCCGTATTGAGAAAACTGGCTCTGAGAATATCATTCTCGACATTTATCCGTATCATTTGATAATCTTGTGGAATGGATTGCCCCCGAAGTATTCGAGTTGCGATATACCAGGCTTACTCTTAGTTTTATATTATTTATTTACTTTTCTGCAGCCGTGGATCTTAACGCTGCTCATATATTTTTCACAGTGAGCAATAATGAAGATGTTGAATAGTTCCAATACACGTATTCTAATGTTTTAATAAGCGAAAAGCGTTGAGCGTTGAGGAGAAGTCCAGGAGAATCTCTGCCTATCTTTTTGGTGATGCAAAGAGAACATAAAAAGCAAAAATCGTCGATGGGTGGTCCCAAAATGGAAATAGGTGCAAATTTGATGAGTTGTGCTAGTTGATTGTGAAAGGATACGAGAAGGAAGTTGAACCACATAAGATCATTCGTTCCGCCATAGAGACCCGCTTCAAATTTAATAATTTTTTAGGCTTCTTTTTTGATCTGTAATCTCCACGAGAGGGCTGGGTTCAACTCTCATTCCGTACTTCGCTTGCCAAGTACGGAATGCTACGTAATGTGGCAATAGAGCATAAGAGGCTCGCCGACTTCCTCCTCATCAAAGTGCCTCATAAGTTCAATGATCTGAAGTGCTCTATTTTGGGTTTTTTAGGAATTCTGAGTCAGTGAACTACCGAAGTGAGGCTATAAATCGATGTCATTCGTGCATCCTGAAAAAAACGGCGAAAGTTGAGCAACCAGCTCAGCGGCGTTCGAAGCCGTGAGAAGAGATGTCAGAAATTTAGAAGATGGACTTGAAAATCGGTTCGACAATCGACTGGACATGAAAACGTCCAAGTTGGAGAGACTTACTCTGCCCACCAAGAAAAAACAGCTCGGCATTTCGAAGGCCACAAATGTCTGCTGCTACTGCCACGAGCCTGCACACTTTGCAAATAATTGCCCGGAGAATCCACATCGGAATACTTGTCGTGGAAAGGACGGTCGCTAAGGTCACCATGAAAACAACTGCTGGACTAAAGATAATATACGGGCCACTATCCCGGAGTCATGGAACGCGTCTGGCACTGAAGTGAAAATTCTGCAAAAAAAAGGATGACTAATTGACCAACGCCGGGAACGTATCTGTCGCTGAAGAAATCGGCCGAGTCAACATGAAAAAAATTTATGCAGATGGTAATGTGTTATCGAAGAAGCCAAGATTGGATCATGAAATGCTAGGACATATTCCAGCACCTGTACCCCTCCAAACGATAAGATTTGATCAAATTCCAGAAGCGGTAATTTCTCCGTCAAAATAAATTAAAATTAAATACATAAAAAAGTCAGTAGTATCCCGAGGGATGTATCAGCGTAAGTGAAAAACAAAACTTGGTAGCCGAACTCGCATCACCGCCAACTGGAATCACGTTTGATCATTTATTAAGGTAGAATGCAGAAGATGAGGGGAAAGATCTGAAAAAATACCATGAAGACTAGTACGTCCAATAAGGGCATGAAAATATTCCTTAAATCGGCCTCGACAGAACCAAGATGTTTTAAGCTAGTATCAGTCAGAATCTTGGGGACTAGAACCGGAAATATTTTTCGATATGAGCTCTGTTACAAATCTGATTTTAGAAGTTTTTGCGATGAACCTTGGTCTCGAAATTGTTCCAACTACAAGAAGTATAACTTTTTCGGATGGAACCGTATCAAAATGTATGGGCACTGTTGGCAATGTTCGCGTGTTCTTCGGGGACCTCAACTTTGATATGGACTTCGTCGCTATGCCTGAGATACCTCTCGATGCCATCATTGGCTGTCCAAAAATGGAGGGACTGGGGGATTGCATCGACCGTAGAAAGCAAAGTGTCTCAAATTTGAAATATAACCCTAAATATGCCCCTAGACGTTGCCAAAAACGTGAAACCAGAAGAATCGAGGGAAACAGACAGTGAATATTTCACCCCTGACTTTGACAGCGGAGGTTCAGAATCAAATAACGCCTTCTAAAGTCAATTTTTTTGATAGAAGGATGCTAAACTTTGCATGAAATTGCTACGATTGTTTGTCTGATACAGAAGACGGCTGAAATTTAAGAACAAGTATGGGCTATTAATTTTTTGCAGTTTGCAGTAAGCGTTGGATTCGAGAACAGGATTGACAATGTGAAAGATGAATTTTCATCCGAAAAGGCAGAGGATATGGAGACACTCAAGTCCAAAAATATGGACGAAACCTAAGTGGCTTATCAAACCGAAGATGGACATTGTCATCAGAAAGGAGAGCGAAAGATCTTGGATATGCATGGAAAATTGGAACACCTTCCCTCTGTTACCTCTGAGAAACTTTTAGGGGTATTATCATCTTCTGGAGTCATCGCATAGATTTTTCCCGATTTAAAACAGCCGAGTGTACTATTCACTCACTGCTTCGATATCTCTGAATTAAAACCAATCTTCAATAGGTCAAGGCGCCAACCATCAAAATATGACAAGTTCATTTCAAATATCGTTGCAGATATCCTCCGAAATGGAGTTATTCGACCAGCCTCGTCACCATGATTATTTACTGTCGTGGTAGCTCCAAAAAAAATCTAAAACTTCGCTTTTGCGTTGATTATCGAAAATTAAACCAAGGAATGATGCCACATCGGTTTTTAATTCCCAACAGGAAGGAGATGCTCGAAGATTTGAAGGACAGGGCGTATTTTACATCAACTGACCTGCACAATAGCTGTTGCAAAAATTCCATTGGATGAAAATTGTAAGGACAAAACGAATTTTACCAGCAAACTCGGTACCATTAGATTAGATTTGATGCCTTTTGGTATCGTAAGAGCACCAGCTACATTCCAAAGATTGATGCACGAGTTTTTGAAAGGATTTCCTCTTGCGAAGGTTTACGTGGATGATTTGGTAGTATTCTCAAAAACTTTGGACCAGTACATATCGTATGTCAAGATAGTAGGGAAGAGAATATCATAGTAGAGCTTGAAAATCAAATTGAGCAAATACTTTTTAGCGCAAAGATCTATAAAGCCATTGGGAAATATGCTATATCGAGGAGGAATCAAGTTTGATCGGGAAAAAACGAAAAAGATGGAGCTAGCACCAAGACCTACTTCAAATATGGAAGCTAAAGTCTTCCTTGTTCTAGCTTTGTATGACCTAAGGTTTATCAAAGACAACGCCATGACAGCTGCACCAATACACGCTGAAACTGCGAAAATAGGAAGTTTTCCTGGAACGAGGAAATGCAGACTTCATTGGACGAACTCAAAAAGAAGTTTTGCGCCCCTCCAGTACTCATGTATCCATATTTTCAAGAGACTTTTATAGAGAAGCGACGACTGATCAAGTATAACGCATTGGCCGCGTGGATATAACCCACTACATCTTCCATACATTAAAATAACCCAAATATTCCCCCCTTTGTAGTGGAAACAGACGCTTCATGTCGTCCAATGGGAGCAGCTCTGTCCAAAAACGACAAAAAAAGGAAGTTTTAATCCTGTTCAATACGCAAGTCGCCCTTTAAATGGTGCAGAGACGAGATAATGCGTGGGTGAGAAGGAAGCATTGGCCGTCGTGTTCGCATCGAATATTTTTCGTATCTATCTGCTTTCAGTCGAAAATTTTGTTTTCATGACTGACTACCGGGAACTGAAAGCAGCATTCCAAAAACATATGTTCATCGCCGCTTTTCTACTGTCTAAAGTACCATTGTCCACATATGCGGACATAGTTTGGGGCTAATTTTATATAGTAAAAATATTCTTTTTCGGTCTTTTTTCTGGTAACCTATAGTTTCAACATTGAAAAACCTCGATTAACACAAAATTTTCGGTAATTTTAGCGCTGAGAAGGGTACGAACCACTTTAGCCCACTTGATTATCTTCGATTTCAGTTCCAATTTGTAACATTATATGCTGTAGTTGAATGTTGTCGCCGAAGTGGTATAGAGTTGAAGCCACTGAACACCATTTCACTGTAAGTCTAGGTTTTTAATGTATAAATTTTAGTAAGTACATACTGGCTCCCAAAATATTTTTTACTTACTGTGCATTTTTGTGTGATAAAGAGTTTTGCCCTCATATGAGGACAACTTTATGACGGATTGAAACTAGGTGGCCCGAAATTCTGGCAGAAACTCGGTTTGAAATTTTGTATAGACCTGGACGCAGTAATCAGTCGAGCGACCGAGCGACAGATCTTTTGAGGCAATAATCTAAGAACTCACTCGATTTTTGAGGATTTCTAAATAATAAACATCAACATGGAGCTCAAAGAATAGGTGCGTAGGAATCAAGAGGCCTTTAAACAATGAGATGGAAAGCCTTTTCGACTCACTAAGGCCAGCCCCCGACTAGTGGCCCATTTGAAAAATAGGTTGAAGATCTTAAGGAATTTTCATGATGGGATAGGTCACTGGGATCTCGGAACAACAAAAATAATTCATTGCAGAATGATTTTGGTGGCCCAACATGCAGAGGGATGTTTAAATTTTTTGTGAAAAGTTGTGGTGATTTTCAAAAGTTCGGCCCAATCCGAAAGTACAAGATTACACTAAGTTTCTCGGTTTCAGGCTTTTTTGAAACCTTCTCAATCGACTTTGCCGTTCCATCCAAATATATTTTTTCTGGAAACAAATATCTTCTCATAGGAGTAGAGCAACTCACTGGATGAAAATTGGCAGTCGCATTTAAGGAGGGTACGGCAGGTATGGCAGAAGTGGTCCTCACTTTCGCGCATCAAGAAATAATTGATCCATTTAAATTCCCTAAAATGGTCGTTTCAGATAACGCTCTTTGTTTCTATTCAATTAATTTTCTTCGTTATTTGAGGAATAATGGTATTCAATTGAAAACTTTTTTCACTTAAGCTCCTATATCCAAAAGAAAAGCAGAAAAATGGCAGGAACGATCAAACGAGCGGTAGCGAAAACTATGACAGGAAGAGATATCGAATGGTAAAATGTTGTACCAAAGTACAAGACGGGTACCACCGAAGAAAGGGGGTAAATGGTCGCTCATCATTCGATTCCATGTACGATACAGCTGCAATAATTATAGAAGAAGATTTGGCAGCATATATAGCCGATAAAGAAAGTAGCGAAGTAGTTTTATTGGTCACAAGAAAGTTGCAGAATGCACCAATTGTCTGCAAAGGCAAGAAATAAGAGTTCGAATAATCAACCTTAACCATTTCCGGTTGAGTGTAAAAATCTTATTTTCCATGTAATATTCATGCAGCAGGCTTTGAAGTGACCCGCGTTCTAATCCAATTACTCTAACCCTTGCAATGTCACGGAGGAGAGAATACCGCTTTTCAAGCTCTTTTCAAGCTCAGGAAAGAGATCGAGAAGAACTATCCTCACATGTCGTCTCGTCTCTTATCATCAAAGGCCTGAAGAATATCTTCTCACACAGGACTGGGTGCAAACACGAAATATACTCATCTATAACAATATAATGATCTTTGTGGGAGTAAAAAGACCTTGGGAATGGATTATATCGTTTAAGCGTACTAGTATGAACCCCACGTAATCATCCATTTGTACATAAATAACTGCCTATCCTTCCGCACATTCAACGTTCCATTTCTTCCCAAAGAATATTAAAAAATATTACTAAGAGTTCTTCTTTCGTTCCAAAACAGAAGGCTCAAGGAATCAGGTCTAAAGTTTTTGCAAGTAATATACCATTACATTATACGAAGATACGCGGAAGTAGCTACCAGGAACTTATCGCAAACCTATCTGAATATTATCCACCTGATTCTCATATTTCTCAATAAAAATCAAGATGCGCAACTTGGAGGACAGTTAATTCCCGGATTTGGAATATCTATTAGTGTCGTGCCAGCTATGTAAACCTCATCCTACTCCTAACAACAATGTATGTGCAAGTAGGGAAGGTAATCTTCGTGAGGCAGTGATGATGTCCCGAAGAGGACCTTCCGAAGGGCCTAAATCATCAAAAACAGGCTCTAGACGTCCGCCGAGAGGACTTTCTGCAGACCAAAGAGCTCAAATAAATGTGAGCGAACGTCCACTGAGAGATTACACAGCATCTTTATCCATATATCTCCTTCGTAACCATGCCCATCATAAGGTTTGTATGAGCAGGATATCCTTTTGGCTGGGTAATATTTACGATGACGCAAACGATGCAAAGTTTATTGCTTATTTCATTAGAAGCATCTGTTTATGTTTTCGAGCTCTGTATGGACCTCATTTGTCGTACGAAGACTAATGTTTTTTGTTTCGAGTCTTCTTTCCGTACAGAAACCCCTTTCTCTGGCACCCCTAGAGGAGTTGATATATCACATGTATTTCTTCGCTCTTGAGAGATTAGGAAAATGTATGGAAATAGAGTGTATTCAAACACACCTTAAGGTTATCAAGGCTACATATGAAGCCATGATACGAAGTCAAATCCCAGTGACCCTAACTTACTTTTTGGAACATCATGTTGGTAACCAGCTGCATACTTCCCCACTTGAAAGGCCTTATATTGCAGTAATAAGGCAACGAAAGCTAAAAAACGGGAAAACAAAAATGACAAGATGGGAAGTTCTTCTTGAGCGGCAGGTTGTGTTGCTAGAAAACCGCTCCTTTCAGTAGTAAAGCGCTCCTCTCTACAAACGCATGTCTTCTTCATTCCTAACTTCTATTTTTTTCAAATATTTCTTCCCACATGTTTTTTCAAGAACGAAATACTAAAACTCCTTATACCTTCGGAGTCCAAATTCACTATACAAATCCATTTTCCATTTTTTCTTTGAGGATTGCGGTCCTCCGTTTTCAAAAAAAATAAATCATTCGAATCCTGAACCTTTTCATCCTCTAAATTCAGTTCCGATACTTTAGCAAGCAGATAATTTTCCTTTCCCCCTAACTTATGCAAATTTACAACCGCATTATGCCCTCACATTTTTTCGCCCAGGGCTGTGAAAAGTTTCGCAAACGTTACCCTATTTAAAGTCCGATATTACCGTAGTTACCATGGTTTGAATACAAGTTCATAGGCCTCCCACCTTTCGCATTACTCCCGGTAAACCAACCCCATGTACAGCGAGTAGGGGGATGATGGGGTAGTTTACTTCGTCGTCTGACACTTCTAGGGGGCGCATCTAAACGGAGCTTGGAGAGAATGAAAGGAGAAAACAGAAACGGGTCTGCGCCTCCGCGGCCCTGTGACTAATAGTGTCCACCATCTGGGGGAGGGAAATATTTTACTCTTGGATGATATATTCAATCTATCCAAAAATTTTCCAGACAACCACAATCGACTCAAAAGGGCATGTTGACAGAGTATTGGGGGAGTAAATGCGCTCCCCAAAAGGCCCTTATGGCCAGCCATCAAGCAGACTGCATTGACATTAAGGCTACTGCAGGGTGCCTTTGCTTTAAACCCCCAGAACCTTTCAATAGGGTTCCATTATAATCACGGCCACTTTCCATGTCATGTCATTTAGTACCGCGCATACATCCGGATACCGACCTCCAAGAGTGGAGCTTGGCACAGGCACGAGCCTATCTCTCTGATGGAGGTCGCGATATGGGTTAAGGATTGTTTTCTTCTCTGCTTCGCATTTCGCGCCGCGTTCAGAGAGGACATCTGGTTGAAGGCTCTCACTCTCCAGCTGCAGGGAACTGATACTGCTTTACTGTTTGAAAAGGAGGAAAATGTGTTTTGGTTTCACTGCTGTATTTCGTTCCATGACGCTTAAGTCCCGCCGTTCACAGTAAAGACTTCCCACTTATTGTAAATACTTCGTCATGCAAGAGAGTGGACCTTGTTAGAGGTGAATGGGGTGGTTCACTTAAATGTTCGGGTAAATGAGGTAGTTTACTGAAATGTTCGGGTAAATGGGGTGGTACCGTAAACTTAATTTGCCTGGTTAGAGGCCTAGTGTGAGTAGCTACTGGCATACCCTGAGAACGGAGATTCTCTGGAATATACTGTACATTCTTTCAAGTTGTGGCCTTAGGTGTGCTCAAAACCCCTTCCAACAAACAACTGGCGTTGTTCTGGACGAGTCTCGCCGCGTTGCGAGCGAACAATAGGGTTAGATTATCGCGAGAGATGAAAAGGTTTAGTCTTGTAAACTTGCTTTCAAAGTATCTTGTGGCATCTACAGTACAATACAGTACAGTGCTGTACAGAGCATTTCTACAAACTAAAAAGCAGCTTGTAGCCTAGTCCACAAGCGGGTGCACAAGTAGTAAAAAATGATAATCATGTATCGTAAAAATTATTACCGATGGGAGGGAGAGGTAAACTTGATTCGGTTCTTTAAAATTTGCCGTCATGTCTAACGCGGCATGCCTGCTCGCTGGCAGCAAGCCGGTCCTGTAAGGAATGTTATTTAGTGTTACTCATCAGTGACGACTTATTCCGCACAACGCACTCTAGCGGCGTGGATACAACCGACCACATCTTCCAGACACTAAAAAACCCAAAACTTTTCCCTAAATTTGAAAGGTACGGGTCGACTATCCCCAGGCGTGTTCTAAACTTGTTCAAGATAATGGGTAGTGTGGCATACGTTCATCTAAACGGGGAGAAATAAAACATTTTGCGTTAACTGCGGACGATTCCCAGAGAGTGATTTGGGTAAGGTTTCTGCGACAGAAAGCGTGGGCTTTCAATGGAAGGTTGAGGAAGGAAATCGATGTTATGGTGCAGACGTATTAGGTGGTCGGCTCATCCTACCGCGGTGTGTCGAATAAAACGCGAGCAGTTCAAACAAGTCGATTGTGGTTGTCTGGAAAACTTTAGGACAGATCAAATATATCTTCCAACTGTAAAAACACCCAAAATTTTCCCCGTTCGAAGAAGCCCGGTGCCGGCTTGGCCATGCCGCCGCGTGCATCACAAGGTCTAAGGGATATATTTTGGCAATGATAGAGCTGAGGGTATAGTAATGAGCTCGTTTCAAACCGATACTTGAGTGTTTCGTTGCTGTCCATACTAGCAACCATTTACATCTATGGGTGCATTAACCTGAATCCGCAGAAAAGGAAGATGGGGCTCCTGTCATGTAGCCGCCGGTCATTCCAAGAACGGGCTTGAAACGCACTAGGAAGTGAACCTGTTTGAAAAGGGTGGACAAATGATGACAAAGAAATACAGCACAATGCAGAAGGAGGGTAGTGGGGTAACACGGGAGCGTAGTGATCTGGATTACTGCGAGAAATACTCTACTTTGGGCTGAGTTCTCGAGCTGAGTGGACTATCTTAGACAGGAATTCCCACGCAAGAGAGCCGTCATCCAATCCGGTAGTGCCCGCAAAGCAAAAAAAAATCAACTATCTGCCTCGACCACAAATCCTTTATATTAACGTGCGGAAATTTTAAAATAAAGCCATTTGCGCTAGCTTTAGGAAGAAAACCGAGATTGCTTTCAGATACTGAATTCATTTTGTGCAACTATCCCGACCTTCGCACCGCTTGCCGTAGACATCCACACAACCCACGCTGATAAGCTACCAAATGCCAGGGGTTTACAGCCGTATTTCCTAGTAGGAACAGGCTCGTGCCCGTTCCTATCTCCACGATCGGAGGGTGGTACCCTAATATGTTCTCCCATATCAAGAAGGTGGCACGACCGGTCGCCAGCCGAGCCTTGAACCAATACTTCGGGGTAAAGGTCATTCTACTTCAACGAAACGCAGCGTTCATGTTCACTTCCAACGCTAGCTTGTTGACTGGGCTTTAAGCTACCTTTTAGTTGGTGGAAATGTTCCGTTATTCGTACTGTAGATCCTGAAACAGGGAGAAACACGGGGAGTTCCTATTCTGTAACAGATATGCTGGCTGAAACCTTGAAATATGGTCTGAATGTGCAAGTTCATAGGGCTCCCAGCCTTTGCACAACTCCCAGTAAACTATTCCATTTACCCGCTTGTGTAACTCAACAGAGAAATTGGTGGTCTCAATCTTGTACCTTCTTTAGTAGCTGCATGATTCAAACAATCAAGTAGGGGGGAATGTGCGGTGCTTTAATATTTGAAAGATATGGTCGGTTGGGGCCCGGAATTTCCTAAAAGGTGACCAGTAGTGCCTCTTTTCCCTAAAAGGCCGGCCTTGAGCCTTGAGCCGGCCATCAAGCTAAGAGGAGAAAAAGTTTGGGTAGTTAATATTTGGAAATTAGCGTCATTTCGGGAAGTGAGGCCAGATGTTGCCTTAGGGATTGGTGCGAGCCAAGAACTAGGCCACCATTCTACTCATTGTCTCTGTTCTTGGTCGGCATTGCAAGGGCTGATGAGGCGGTGATGATCAGATTCAGCAAGGTAGTAACCGTTGTAAACGACTTGGCCGATAAGCCGAGTTGAAGCATTGCATTTCTCTATCTATGGAGATTCTTTTTTATCAGTAAGGAATCGGACAACGCAGTGAATACGGAAAGCGAAACTGGCACCGGTGGAGCCATGGCATTAATTAATGGTTTCTGCCTCGTTCTGTTTTACGTGCGGAATGCGGGAGGAAATGTATTGGTCGAGATGTCATCCGCGGAAACTGCGCACTATGTTTACAGTAGCAATCGTTGACAACACATCCTATCCCAACTTGTTGAGGCCATCTTCCTCATTGCCACACATAATTTCAAACAGGAGCAGAGACAATGAAGTTTTCAAGTCTCGAGAGATAAAATCAGAGTCACAGTATACCGGAAAAGAAGTACAAACAAGTAAACGAGTTAACTGTCCGATGGAGCTCTTTCCACTCAGGTGCAATAATTAAAGAATTATTCCGAACGATATCTTCTGATTGGACTCCACTTCGCGCATCCCTTGATATGCCCCAGTCGTCCACCTCACACTCACCCTCCTCACCATTCTTAATCCACCCAATCCAAAGTGAACAGTATCAATGTACGATAATCCGCCAGATTGTGCACCCCTCCCCCCGACCCTTCTCACTTGCTTCCTCCCATTGGGCATAAACACTGTAACTAGTGCATTCAGTGAAGTACATGCTAGGGTGGGCTCGTTTCCTACCCGCACCAGAAGATAGTTTGAGGCCCCGGCAAGTCGCATCTCATTTTTCATCAATCGGTAGTTTCCAAAGTACTGCGCCCTGAACCCATGCCCCACAATGTAATCTACCCTTCCATCTAAGTCGTAATCCACTGCCATCACATTTGCTCCTCTCGTCGTTGCCCTCTTCGTCGTCCGTGGGTCTGTCTGAATGAACGTGCCATTGCCCTGGTTCATCAAAAGAATATCAGGCCCTTCAAATGTAGTAATTAACACATCCACAAATCCATTGTTGTCAAAGTCCTCAGCTGTGACTCCCATACTATCTGTATCAGTTGGAATCCCTGCTGTTCCAGATACATCCACATAAGTCCCTCCTCGGTTCATCAACAGCAAATCTCCAAACTCCGGCACAGAAGGGGGACCCCGTGGCGTAACCTTCAGCGATCTCGCGCGAGCAATGTACAAGTCCATCAGACCGTCGTTGTTAAAATCCAACTCCACCACTGCCGATACCGACCGGAAAAGTATACGATATCCTGGCCACACTTGGCGAGTAACATCTTCAAACTGGAACGGAGCGATGAGCTTGAAGAATCGCAGCACCGAAAAGTGCACCAGCTCCATGATGCCGTCGCCGTCAATATCCGTGACAATTGCACGCTCCTCATCCACCTGCGAGAAGCCTGGGACATCCTTGAGGCTATAGTTACCCTCATTGTTCTGATACGCGAAATGATTGAGGTTAGGGTCGCGGTCAAGGAAGTTAATAAACAGGATGTCCGGCCCCCCGCCATTGGCCCGCCTCTCTTCCCTAGTGCGCAAAGACATATCCAAAGCGACAGGAACCCTACCACGCGTCGAAACCTGACCAAATCCAATGTCCAGTGTAATATTTTGAATACTGCGATTGGAGTGAGCAAGAAACATGTAGGGAGGGCGTAGGTTGGTGCCGCGACCACCGCCGACGGACACCCCGATGATTTTATCGGTAGATTGTGCTGAGCGAGGGATGACAGAGACGCCGTGGACGTCTGCCTTGACGCGGAGGGGTGAGCGTTCAAAAGTCCCAGAGGAGTTTCCGAAGAAAATACGGGTCGGGGCCAGGTTGTGGAAGGTCAGGATCAAGTCATAGTATCCATCAGAGTCAATATCGGCGATGGTGGCGCCGCCAAACTGCGCGTCGGCTGTGGGTTGAATAATGCCGACGGAATCGGTGACATCGCGGAAGGGGACTGGGGAGGGGGGA
Source organism: Kappaphycus alvarezii (assembly GCA_002205965.3). NCBI lineage: Eukaryota > Rhodophyta > Florideophyceae > Gigartinales > Solieriaceae > Kappaphycus > Kappaphycus alvarezii. Next base: position 186,344 of record NADL03000852.1, read on the forward strand.
TTAATGGCAAGGGTTAGGATTAAGGTGGTGAAGAAAAAGATGGTGTTAGTTAGGAGGGCCATCTTTTAGTAGAAAAGCGGGGACTGGGTGCAGATTGGGAAAAGTGAAGGGTAATTGGGCGTGCGGAAGGGGTTTGGGAAGGTGGGAGGTGGGGAAGCATGCGGACGGGAATGGTATTTGTAGTGTTTGGAGAGGCAGGTTGGGGGAGAGAAGAGAAGGTGGATTGTCGCGAGGATGTATTTTGGAATGGTGGCAGAATGACTTTACAGGAGGACAAGGCATGATTGGAGATGCGGGGGTTCAATTAAAAGTGGAGGGGTATTTTTCTGAGAGGTGTTCTGACAATTGTCGACAGTAAATTAATGATGAACGAAGAGGGTGAGTGGTAGGTGCAAAACGGCGGACAAAGACAATGATCTGGTGCAATACCACACTGAAGGGATATTGGATAAATAGGGGGCTGAGGTTGGCCTTTTGGGGGAGAGCAAGTCCTGTTAAGAGCAAGGAGGCTTTTTTCCATTGATGATGCGAGATTGAAATGTTTCTCCAAGATGGAAGACTGCAGGTTTGGAAAGATCAGTTCTGGCGCAAGTATCATACAATGCAGAGCGCGAGGCAAAATGGGACAGCCATCTTGGCAGATGGTTTCAACGCAGGCCGTAGGCAAGAATCTGTTGATCAGTTAAGGTTACAGTACTGTACTGAACGTTACACGTCGAATAGAAGTGTTGTTTATGAATGGGCCGCCAGTGAACTTCGAGAGTGTAATTAACGCTGTACTTGCCAGGAACAATGAGCTACCCGTTCCTTCTATTGTTCATGTTGATGGGGTGAACATCCGTCAGGGGAACTCCCCCATAAAATTCACGTTCCACCCCCAACTGTGTCATCAAATCTACAATCATTGCAGTATGAACCTTGAATAAATTGCTTGGCAACCATCCTCTCAAGGCAGCCTTGTTCACTTTTTCCGGTAGGCTGGTTCCCGTCCCTATATCCACCCTCACAAGTTGCCACTCGCGCGCCTATGCGCTGCGCACCAACGTCGCATGCAATGTGACAGTGAGGACCACAGAGACATACGGAAAGGTAAACAAAGTCCTCACTCAAGGGCACGCCACAATGGCATCAATGTCCAATGCTGAATGCTTGATGAATGGTCTCCACCTTGCTTCTAGGGTGATCTAGGCGCGTCGCTGATATACTAGTGTGTAAGCTGACATCCAGGATGCTTAATCCTTTACGGAACAACTGGCCTCACTTTTGGGAAATGGCCCTACTTTCCACATATTCAACTATCCAAGCTTCCCCCCTTTGCTTTTTCCGATTGGAGGGCCCCTTTTGAATTGCGAGGCGTTTGCCGCCCCTGTAAACAAGTTATGCTGTATTTGTGTGTAGCGCACTTCTTGCATTGTTTGATCACATTGCATTTCGTGTTGGTAACAAATCGCGAAAGCATCCTGTATTTGGCTCTGGCTCCTCCTGGCATGAGCGCATGCCTGTCACGCACTTATTCGTGAACAAACTCCCACGCCGTGCAGTGGACATACGCTGAGGGCTTTCTTACAGCGGGGGGGGGGGAGAGGTAGTGGGTTTACTGCAAGACTTTGGAGGGCTGAAAAACGGGGGAGTTTTACGGTGTATTACAGTAGTCTACGTTGGCCAGACGACGAAATACCTTGCCCTTTGGGTGAGGATTTCATGCTGTTCATTGCGCTTGTGCGGTACAGTATTCGTGGTTCGGAGTGTGTAAACTTTCAGTAAATTCCAGTAAAAAATAGCAACGGCGAGAGATCGTGAGTGAAATGCGCAGGCGACCCCTCTGGAAAAGTCACGACTTTCGCCCCGGGCTGTAAAATTGAGCCAATGAAACCATTTCGTGTACTGTAGAGGCGTGGACTCACTCATTTTAGTGGGGGTGATCGTAGAGAGCACAGCCTGTTTGAAAACAAAGTGCCTAGTCGCATGAATCAGGCGTTACCCCAACTAGCTAGACTAGTTTAAACCGAACAACATAGCATAGGATATTGCAATGAAAACCCTATGATCTCGGTTGCTGCAGTTTCGGTCATGTAGCAGGGCCTCCCTGGATCACATGGGACTCATCCTGCGTCGCCCTCCCCACCATTCGCCTGCGGTACCGGAAACCCACGTGATTGACACACAGTCGATAAGGAGCTTGCATGGATGGTATTGCGTGCACTCACCACCAAATTGCAAAGTCAAGTATCATACACTTTCAAGCACCGATTATACCCCCCCCTAGTCTTTGGAAAATAGCCATCCTACGTCCCGAATCAGTAAAGCACCCCAATTTCCCCCCCCCCTCGTTTATACCACGCCACATCTTAAAATTGTTCACAGGACTCATATCCTTTGCACCATTTGCACCATGCGCAGTAAACCAAACTGTTAAAAACCCCTCTAAATTGTAAAGCACCCCCAAAATCCCTCCGCTCTCTACCCGTTGCGTGGCGGGGTGGGTGGGGGTGATATGAATCAAGAAAGAGGGCTGCTGCAGGCATGCAAACGTGCGTTATTTTGCGGCAGCAACGGAAAAAAATATGCAACTCGAGCTTTCGCGGGGATAGCAGAATTGTAGGAGCTTGTTGGGATTTGTGTACAAGTCAGATAGGCCATAACAGTGGGCACTGTGGATCTTCATGCAATGAGTATTGGCTTGCATTGGCATATTTCCATCCCAACGAGATAGTGTATTGGTAATTGGATGAGCTGGAAATTCTGGACGACCTGAGGATGGTGATAATGTTTTTGAAAGGGGGTGTATGGGGTTCTACTGCAGTGAGTGTGATGGGAAATTTTGTCGAGTCCTATAGACTTACACTCGAACCATGTTGCACAATCATGTTGTTGAGGGAAAAGTTGGGATGTTTTCATGGTTGAGAACTAGGGTTGGCTGTGTTCCCAAGTGCATTAGTAGGCATTTGGTTGAGGTGGTACCATTTTTTTTGTAACGTACGTACGTCTTTCGTTTGCGAGGTTATTTATTCTGGGGGAAAAAGCTTTGGTGCTTTGTTAGTTTAGAGGAAGTGGCGGTTATTAACCGAAAGGAAGGTACCTTTTCAATCTTAATGTGCGGTACCGTAGTTTTAGCAGAGCGGCAGAAGCAATGTTATAGGTGTTTTTGTGACATCAACTTTGTATTGTTTTCAATGCAACTCTCGCTGTACTGTACAGCAGTCTGCACTTGGATAATACTGTCAACAGCAGTCTACGTTAGTCTACAATAAGACTGCTGTAGACAGCATTATCTCATGGCGCATAGGCACAATTAGACGGCTGTAGACAGCATTATCTCACGGAGCATAGACTCAGTAGTTCCAACACTCCGACGCTATTGGAACACCAAAGTTGAGATTGTCTGGAGATAGCGCGGATCAACGTAGGACTGGGCCTGTCTGTAACAGCGGCGCGGGGACAAGGTTGGAGGGGAGAGGTTTGAGTGTTTTACTCTTGGAAGATATATTCGATTTATCCTACTGTTTTCCAAACCACAATCAAATCAAAGGGCATGCCGACACAGTAATTGCGGAGGGTCTCCGCTCCCTATAAGGCCACCTTAACGTGTGGTTGAAGTGGTTTAATTGTGGAGGACATACTCGACACTATCCCGAATTACTCCAGGCAACCGCAATCCACTCAGAAGGTGATCTCAGCACAGGAAAATAGGAGGAGTCGTAAAGAGCCAACTTGAGGTCAGACATCAAGCAGGCCGCATTAGACATGACGACTGCTTCAGCGTGCCGTCGGATCATAAACCCTCGAACTTTTCATATTGTAATGGAGGGAGAAGGGTGTGATGTTGTGAACGTTTATTTATTCTCCTGACTAAAAGCCACCTGTGGTGAAACCTTATTTGACTGCTGACGAAAAGCCCCCTAAAGGGCTATGATTGAAATGTACTGACCATGTGCCAGGCGATGCGCGGGAGTAATATAGGGTTATTTTACTTACAGCAAAATACTGTAGCATGGTTCCGCTATCCAAGCCTTCGGCCGTTGTCGTGAGTTAATTGAGCTCCTGTTTGAGGTAGCACTAATCGCTGAACGTTGAAGTAGGGTGTGTGTTTGCTGTGACAGTTCCGTCGGCTGAGATCCGGGGGAGGTTCGGACCACTAAAGCAATGTATTGCGCAGGGCAACCACCACGAGTGGTGAATCTAGTTTCTTTTTATAATTTCTTGTTGCTCATTGGTTATGTCGGCTTTCACCATGAAGCATTTCATTCAACGGTCCTTTTCATGACCCCGAGCAGAATGACGTTTAGTAGAAAAGATCTTTCATGCCTACTTCCAGATTCGTACGTGACCGGTTCGGCTTAGCGTGATCTCCCAGGAGAACCTCAAAAACCCTAAAATCTCCTTCGATATAACCACTGGAGAAATCAACTTTGTAAGCCAGGTAACATTGTTGGCGACTAGGACTTTCCATTCTTGGTAGCAATGCTGGCACCAAGTCTTCGCTTGAGAACCGCATCGAACATTATAAGAATACTTGTTTAACGAAATTGCTGGAATGGATAAACCGGAGAGAACGACTGTCTTAAAAGAAACGCTTCTTGGGTCAGTCGGTGACTTTCAACTTCTGAACTGCCTGGGTCTGAACTTGAATTTGTCCCCCAAGTTGTATTCTTCCTCCTGGGGGAAGAAATTTACGTAGCTTATGGAAACTTTTCGGCTAACCCAAAAGTCTCAAACAAACATACTAAATACCATAAGCTGTCTTGAAGAGAATCCTGTGAACGGGGAAAACTAACAGCAGATGTTATCTGGTTAAATATCTATATGTACTCCTTAAAATCTCCATCTTCGAGATCAGAGCCAAAACAATCATCTAAAATATCTATACTCTCAATTCACCCTCCAATAATTCTGTCGAAAGGCCGAATGATAGATACCCTCTTCGGACATGTCAAGGTCCTCCGCTCCTTCGTAATAACCCTCAACCTCCGTTCCATACCCGACAGAGGAATCTGAGATTACGACTACACCCCTACTCTCTACTCTGTCCTCTATATCAACTACCCCGCAGTTGTGCAACAGTGGCTCCAAAGGGTCCACCCTGTCCTCTTCATCTTCGGATTCCTCTACATCCGCCTCAGCATCCTCCTGCTCTCCACCCTCCTCTGTTTTCTCTTCCTCGTCCCCAAATTGACGGCAAACCGCTCTTGAAGGCATTCGCGATCCATCCTTCTGCAGTAGTTCTCATAGTTAGTTGACCCATTGATCATCAATGCTAGACCGCTGGTAAAACGGAGGACTCTAGCTGATTTGGCGATAGTCAGGAACAAGCGGACATTGTTCATGTTGGAAAAGGTTTGTGGGCTGATGGAGTGGTTGATGGCAGCCGTTTTACTTCAACGCCATTGCTATCAATTTTGAATAAGGGAATGTCATCCAAAACTTTCGCGTCACTTGGCGCGACAAAAAATGCGAGGCGATGTTGCGGCTTTGAATTTGCACGATTTCTGGGCAATAAAAAATCTGCTTGATAAAAAGTCTGAACTGAATTTGGAGGACGAATTCCGTTTCACGAGTTGAAAGATTTGTTTTCGAAAAAAGAAGACTAAATCTTCAAGCATGGAATGTAAAATGGAGGCATACAGTGAAGTTGGAATCATAAAGGAAAATAGTAATACATACCTTTATTTTTTAAAGAAAATGAAGGAATATTGGTTTGAAGAAGGGTAAGTCAAGGATGGATCCCAAACCTTGGGATGAAGGGAACAGGGATTTGCGGAAAGGTCCGGTTTCGCAATAAATATTTACAATGCCCGTAACTACTATTTAGAAGCCAGGAACATATGTAGCAGCCGCAGAAGCTCTCCGGGTGTGGGGGTTTGGGCGCACACAAGGTAATCGATGGTTGAACTGTTGGTTGATGCTTCCGGTAAACAGGCCGGAGCTTCAGACCAGGGTTTATATAGAAAAAGTACTCAACGACGGCAATGTTAAATTGTAGACAGACGATGCTAAATTCAGAGGTGTTCTAGAAGAACGGCCCTAAAGGCATGAAACTAAAAGGGTGTGAAGGTTCACGTAGAAACTATCAGGGAGATTAACAGCAGAAAACATCATGGCAAAGTTCCATTGGTCCAATTGGCAAGAAGACATAAAGTAATTGCTGATTGGCGAGGTGTGAGAAGTTTCGAGAACCACGCGAGATCGCCACAATGGCGTTATGTGATTGGTTTGGCACGGGGTGGTACGGGTCTTGTGTTTTACACCGGTGTCTGGGCACAGTGCACGAGTTCCACTGATTTCTTGGTACAGTGTAAATCTTGGTAACGGTTACTGGCGGGATACTGTCAGTAATGTCTTAGTTGATTTAGGGGCACAATCGTTACACCGGGATGGTCTCTTTTGCAGTACGTCTAGGAAATCCTGTTCAGAACAGTTTGCTCACAAAAAACACCATCGCAGATAAAACGAAGGGACGCAATCAATGAGGAAATGGAGAACAAATTACTCCTGAGGATTCCAAAAGGCAGACATTTCACGCTTCTATGGCCCTCCTAGATGCTAAAATTGAGTATGCTACCCATCATACCTCGGACTCCAGGCTAGCATTGAACCTCAAAAATTCTCAATTTGGCTTCAATACCACCGCAAGTTCCAACTTTTCACCCGGGCTTGCAATGCCCGAAAATGAATTTCCCGGAAACACTCGATATACGCCGAGATCACTTTTTGCACTGCTTGCATGAAGAATATTGGCAGGAATCTGGTAGGGACTTTCTGCAAATATCTGTTTTCATTATCTCGAAAGCTATCCTTGACTTTTTTTCTTTTTAAAACAATCTTTATCTTTTATTTCGAAAACGTAAGCTAGGAATTTCTATTCCTTCATGAATTCTGATTCACTTTTCAAATCCTTTCCCTATTTTATTTTTGAATGTTTAGTTATTCTTTTTTCAAAGGACAAGCTTCGGACTTGTGATCTACTTTGTCCTCCTAATTCAGTTTGTATATTTTATAGAGCAGATTTTTTGTTTTCCCAAGAATTCGTTTGAATTTAAACCCTCAGAATAGCCTCGCATATATTCATATTTTGACCAGGGCGTGAAAATCATGGAATATGTTTCTCTATTTAAAGTACTATAAAAAAGTCGTAAAAACATCGATTAATCCATTAGCTAACCCTCACAACTCCTCACTTTTCCATCAATATGACCGACCACTGAACTTCCCCCAGCATCAGGAAATCAAGGAGAGATCTACATCTTGTCAACGCCTAGCCTTGGTGGCTAATAAGCAAACAGAATACGAGGAGTATCTAAAGAGGATAAAAAGGGGGCTATTTTTGTAGTAATCTCGTCTAAAATTTTTTTTGAAAGAAAAAGTGGAGGCGGAGTTGGATGCGGAGGCATCCGAAAATGAAGAGGACGTGGTACACTTGTGGGAGCCATCAGTGTAGTACAGCAGTTGGGGAGTTGCTGTGTGGGACGGAGAGGAGAGTGAAGATTTGCTAGTAGGGATGAGCAGGAGGGTGAGAATCATGAGGAAGGATTGGAAGATAATGAGGAGGTTTTTTCACGGTCGTGAGCCGTTTGAAGGAAGTTGTAGAGATTTTATTGGAGGAATGTAATTTTTGCAGTAATTGCTTGGTTCCAACCAAGCACTAGAAGGTGTATATTTTGCAGTGTGGATGTAGATATTTTTCTGATATTATCTACTGCTAGTCTTTCTGGTCCATAAGATTCCCCTGAATGAACTTCATAGTATTTAGTAAGTTTTATTCAGACTTAAAGGTTAGAAGAAAAGTTTCCATGAGCTGGTTAAACCGCTTACTCTAGGAGAGGTCAAGGAAGTAGGGAGCCAACTTCAAATGCAGATCAAAATATTTGAGGGGTTGAAAGTAAAATTATTACCTAACAAGAGTTTCGTTTGCGTTAGTCATTGAGGACAGGTGCTAGAAACGGCCCCTTCTACACTCACTTGTATTCCCTTGGTCCTTTGGCATTACCCACCTCTTTATGTTCCCAAAATTAAACTACAGTAGCACTCTTCTAGCTCGCAACACCTCTGCTCTAGGATGATTTTTTTTGAGAATGTCAATTTCGTCGATTTATCCCTATCACATTGCTTGATTTTTGACGAGGCTACCAGCTACTTCTTTGTCGGTGGAAGGTTCCGTTGTTCTTCAAGTACATCCCGAAGTGCAGTTGTTATTAAAGTTAATAGAAATCCTAACTTTTGCAATATTCGGAGTAACAAAGGCCCATTTAACGAATTTTCAAGAGTTTTTATTTAAAAATGGGCAATGGAAATGTATGCGGATGTTTTTATAACACATTCACACTCCTGGTGTTCCAAAGAGCTGCGAAACAAAAAGACATGAAAATTGACCGAAATACATTCACAGACATTTCTCAGTCCCATCTCTCGAGGAACAGGTGACCTCATTTTTTCATGGATAAAAAAACCCCAAACTTCCCCCCGTTTTCATTCTGAAATAATTGGGGATATGGGCAAAAATATATTCCAAGATTAATAGTAAAAAATTTCCACTGATGGGCAATACGAGAGATAACTGGAACGAACTGATAGTACCTGGAATGAACTTGGAAGTACAGAGAAGTGACTCAGCCTAGAGGACATTAGAGTTGTTATAGTAGAAGTGATGACAAGAAAATATTTTCTAATCTTAATTCTTATGAGAATACACGTTGAGGAGCGCAATATATCACGCATATATTTAGCAACACTTCATAGTCCGGAATGAACCATCTTATTTCCTACCGGATGGCTGCAAACAACGGATGGCACTTGAGAGTAAAATGGGGCTGTGAAAAGTGGTCGGCAGCTGCTACAGAGCCTTTTGGTGTCTCTATGGAAGCTATGACTGGGCGCTTTTAGATATTGTAGAGGATTATTGCGAGTGGGGTCGGATATTTAAAACGGTCATAGTAAGACAAATATTCTTCATCACTTCTAGTATAGAGTAACACAACAAATGGATGACTTAGGCGGGGTCCGGCTGGAACTATTTGTACTATCCTTCCTCATTCAACGACCTTGTCGGACCGACTTTAATGATCAAACCGTTATCAAGGGCTATTGCGCCTTCTATCGCGTACGAAGCAATACGCATAGAAAAAGAATGTCCGCCTTTTTCTTTCAATAAATCAAATTAACAGCCTTTTCTACTGTCTATGTAATGCCTATTTCATGTTTCTATTGCCTTTAGCTACCAGTTTGGATAAATTTAGACTGATATAGACTACGAGGAGATTCTACAGTAGTAAATAATTATTCCAGATACAGAGATCGGATTTTCTCTCCAAGATTGCCGCTTGGCTCGAAGAGAAGAAGAGATCGTTAATTATTCTACTTTCCTGATCAAACTCAAGCCACTTGCAGCGCTTCGAGCATAAATATCCTGCAGATATTTCCTTGGGCGCTTATATCCTTTCAAATTGATAGCAATTTACTTCATCCTCCCTATCTACGTTCGCCCACACACTGGAATAAATAAAGGCTTACAAATGATACAGAAAACTAAAACGGGTTTCTAGATGATAGATAGTAGAAATGAAGTCTAGAAAAGTATGAAAGGAGAGCATAATATGCTCTCGTTTCATACTTTTACTTTACTCTAATATAATTGGAGTAAGATGAAACACCGCGGTGTGATGTAGTGCGGAAGTAGGAATGTATTGAAGTTGCCGGCGTATGGGTGGAGACATAAAGACTGGAAATTGCTCGAGTATACCATATTGGAGCGAGGATATGGATAGAGTTAGGCGAATTTTATGTAATGTTTTAAGCAAGAACCACTTCTAGTTAATAATGTTTAGCTAAAGGGGTAGATAAAATTGCAGCGGATTGGAAGAAAATATTTGACCTCTACTGAGGATATTTGGAAAGAGCGTCTCACGTCCTGAGATATATATAATTAGCCATCAGCTTGGCTTGAAAGGGTTAGAAGGCTTCTGTTGGAGTCTCATTTAATTATAACTTATTTAATTAGCTAGGATAGCTAAGAGAAAAGGAAAAGGAGAAAAATCTTGTTACTGGTCCCGTGCGAAAAAGAGAAAGGGTGTAAAGCGATAAATTCATAGTAATAACTCTCTCAATGTCTCACTATGATGTAGTATAACATTCGGTCAGTGCTGTCTATAATTTTCTTGTGTTGCGATACGTTTTGACACTAATTTGATGTGGAGGATGTGCTAGCACCATTTATAGATGTTTTAGGGAGGTATATATTCGTCATCCATATCAAGGACGCCTCTATCATTATATGTTTGAGTATTTAAACCTTCATAAAATAATTCTAACTAGGCCTACAGGTACATGGGTACTCTAAAACGTTCCAATACTGTATTTGTAAATATTAGTTTCACAGGATACCATTATTCTAAACTATGTAGACTAAAAACGAAATCAATGCCCATCTCACAGCCGAAAAATCAATGACTGAAAAGAGGTAACAGCTATTTACCCACAATTAATTTGCTGCCAATTTTCAAGGTATTTCGGAACGCAAATGTCCATTCCTACCATTTTCTTATAACTCTAACCATTAAAATATTTTTGACTCATTTTTGGTGACCTGATCGAACTTTTATTAATTCTGTATAAGAACTTATTGCTTAGACTTCGGGCACAATAAAACTTATAGGTGGGAAAGATTTAACCAAAACTTAGGGAATTGTAGTAGTCGACCTGCATTTCTGATAGATTATTTACTATAATATACGTCCTTGCTATCTACTCTTGGAAAAGTTGCTCTTATTTTCCTTTTTTTTGTAGTCGCAGTCGTGCTCGCCGCAAATTTGGGACATACTCCCGGGAAATTCTTAAGGGAATCGATGCTGCGCTAGAGGCAGCCAAAGACAGAAAAACATAAGAGTCGATAAAAATGACCCTGAACATTGGAATGATGTCGAAACATTTTTAATTATATACTACAGGAGAAAGTATATATGAAGAGAATTTATTCTTGTGGCCGACATTATTCAGCTTTCTGAACTGCAATCAAAACATATCATCAATAAATATACCAGACAATACCTAACAACCATAATTGCTGATCAGAATATATCCTTTATCGACGATTTCAAGCCTAAAGAAGATGATAGCACATAGTTTGTAGAATGGAAGGAACAGAAGTAAAATGATTTCCGTCTTTTGAAAAGATTTAAAAAGTTTCTAGAATGAAATATTAACGTTAATGGAAGTTATTCGCTACCGTAAACAATAAACTAGTGTGTCCATTTTCTCCTTCAAATAATTCGTTTGTTTCAAAGCTCGTTTAGCTGTTATTATCCTGCAATAGATACTCAAATAGATTGTAATGTGATTAAATACGATCAGATCATCACCGACGGGGTATTTTTGAGAAAAATATAGAAAAGTTCTATAGAGTAGCACCTAGTGCTTTTGAAAATGGGAGAAATCAACATTTTTATGTTTTAAGAGCCGCCTTTAGAGTAGCATGGTCTGCACCAAACTTCATTCTCAGAATACACTAAGAACTTGACTTGTTATCGTCACATCGCTTTGATACAAATTGATGAAAACTAATATAGTCAAATAAGTACACGTAGGGCACCATTTCTGTATTAAAGTAGTACTATCTTCTTTCTCCAACAATCATGTTTCAAATTACTGAAAATTTACAGAGAATAACTACATGAGATGACGGTAAAAACCATATTTACTCTGAAATAGAGTAAATTCAAGCGTTAAACGCGCTATCCAAGAGCTATAATAGAGATAAGTAAGTAGAATCTAATATGAAATGAAGACATGCTGAAGTTCCTTGGCCCGCTACGGGATCGCCAGTAGTCCTGTGAAAGCCGAAATTTTCAGTTCAAACTATTCTACCGTCTCTCTATTTCCCATGAAAAAGCAATCTTTCAGCTTACTTAGAAACTTTCATGCCCCAAATTCCTAAATAAATACTTGAAACACCATAAATACTTGGTAAAATTTCGTATAGATTAAAGATATTCTACAATGGATACTGAGAATATGCTAAAATTAACATATTACTTAACAATCTCATCCTTTAGATAAGAATCTGAATTTTTACGCTGATACTACTTCACAAATTAACATTTAAATTTCTCTGCCACACAAAGGAACAAAAATAGGGAGCTCCACAAAGCAGGAGCGCTTTACAGAGCAGAAAGGAGGCAGATAATATGCTTTCAGGGCCATTTATGGGAAGCCACTCGACTCGTGCTGGGTGTGCGATGATGGTATCAGTCCGAAGGGTTGTTGATTAGGAGCCTGCACTGGCATGTAGGAGGCGTGCCCGCAGAGCGGCCCGTTGAAATTATTCCTGGTGTAACATTCCTCCACTCGCAAATTGCTTCAGATTTAGCCAAATTGATGAAGAGAAGCTAAACTATGTGAGTGACGTGAATGGGACGTCTGAAAGATATGCGCTTTGTAGTAGAGGACGTTGGGACATGGGAAAGGTTCTGCAAGGAATGAGGAGAGCGATAAAAAGAGGCAGGAATCATCGTAAATATGATCATTAGATCTGATAGGGGTAAATCGTCGGGAGAAGAGATACTCAGAACCAACTACCCCAAAAAGGAGGTGTTGCAAGCGACAAAAGTGCTACCGTGGTATAGCTGAACGAACAAAGAGGACTGTATATGGAAAAGGAGTGTATATGGAATAGAGTTGAGAGGACTACAAGCAAGTATGGAAGGGGTATGGTCTACCACAGATGCTCTGTGACCAGCGAAGGAAAAATGTTGCTTGGCTCCGAAGTTGACAGTCAACTTCCTACTACTAGGGACTTGACTTGAAGTTATCTGCCAACTTGCCTGAACTACACAAGAGGAAGCAGTTTACTCGGCTTGTACAGACTTTTTGGCTAACCCTAAAGTCTTAAACAAACAAACTAGGAACCATAAAATGCATCAAATACAATCCTGTGAACGAGAAAGACTAACAGCAGATACTATAAGGATAAATATCTAGATTCTTTCCTTAATATCTTAGTTCTCTATATCAGAGCCAAATAGTTCCCCAAAAATATCCATTCCACCCAGGCGGTCCACAAAAATATCCGCGAAAGGCTTAGAATTCTCAATTGCCTCCTGCGAAATATCTAGACCACTGAGGATGCCCCCATCCAGTTTCAGAGTCGGGACCACCTGGTCCGTATTGTCTGGCCCCTTCCCCATTAATCCAGCACTTTCCATGTCTCCTTCCCCCTCATCCTCCTCTGCCTCCTCTTCAATCCTCTCTTCATCTTCGTCAGAAGAATCAGGGATCACAATTACTACCTCAGTCTCCCCTTCTTTCTCCATGGGAGCCCTCCCACCGTTATACACTAGTGGCTCCGACTGGTCTACCCGGTCCTCCTCTTCATCCTCCTCTTCCTCCTCTTCGTCCTCTTCCTCTAACTCCTCTACTCCCTCCTCCTCCTCCTCTGCCTCTTTGCCTACTCGAAGCAGTTACGGCGGACCCACTCCCGAACGCGTTCCCGGTCCAACCTTCTATAGTAATTATCGTAGTCGGTTGGACCATTTGCCATCAGGACCAAAGCGTTGAGTGGACGAAGGCCTCTGGATGACTTGGTGATGGTGAGGGAAGGGCGGAGGTTGGTCATGTTAAGGGCCAAAAGAAGGGGTGAGCCGATGGGGTAGTTAATGGCGGGTGGTTGTCTCAACGAAGTCGATTTCGAACTTTAAATACTGCGACGTCTTCGAGAAAAATGACGACCTTGGAAGTGTACAGTAATGTCATCTATTATTGACACCATGTCATAAAGTAAAAAATAACCGCATGATTTTGCCACACTCATCCAAATTAAAAATATTTTGCAAATTCAGAAACCTGTAAAAATAACTTTCAAATTCCGATACTGTATCCAAATTTGGTCCTCTTCTAGATTTTTTTTCGTGTGCAAATTTTGCGCACATCACGACCTTAATGGCCGGTGTGAGACCGAATAATCTCCATGACAGCCAGCATAATTGACGTTGAGGAGTGAAACCTTGTGAAAGTTCCCTTTACTTCTTCCTTTTCATTTGAGGCCAAGCGGAATCTACCTAATCCTGGTCCCAATCGCTTCCCCCCAGTTCTATATAGCTTCCGGAGCATCTGTTGCATACAGCAGTGGGTCGACCCTCGCCCCCCGTCGGGACACTCGTCCCGAAGACATTATCCTGCATTAGTGTATTGTACTTTACGTTAACCACGGAGGCAAACAGGTCTACGTTATTTTATCCATTTTTTCTAAAACTTGTCAAGCTCCACGAATAAGTTACCCCGCCTTTCCCTTTGCAAATATCTTTCCGGCCACCCGTCTTGTGCAGCGCGTGTTCGTAGATACCATATTCTTCCTTACCCATCGCGCTACCATGCCTGCGGTTGTCACCTACATCTTTGGTTTCCCAATGTATTGTCCCAGTCTCAAGTGCCCCCTGAACTTGCTTCCAAAACGTACCGGCTCTGCCTGTGGTAACACGGAGCGACTGCAAGTCCTAGTCAATAATAAACGCCTTCCCGCAAAACCCGTGCTACGCTGCCGCTCCGCCTCGGTCCACATTGTGACGAACATCTTCATGTGCCCAAACCGCGGTCCCCGTGTGTTTGGCCTTCCTACCACGGAAATCAGCGAAAGAACGAAGTGTAGCACTAACGCACAGGTACTCCCAAGTGTTACTAGGTCTGGTAGCGTTTCAGTACATAAGGTCGTGGGCTGATGCGCGTGGTGTGAGGTGTTATTATCTCGCGGCGAAGGTTGTGGGGCGTCTGCCTTAGTTCACTGTCCATGTGCGAAGGGCGATGAATTCTGCCGGTTTCCTCCCTACAAATCTTTCTACTCATTTTCACCAGACTTCCATTGCATCGTGGTAGCCACAGCAGGTTCCCTACTTTACAAATGCTCCACTTAATTAGCCCATCCTTTACGGCGTAATCTATGGCGCTCAACAAAAAGTTTGTGCGAGGCAGCAACGGCGGACGCGCTCCTCGACCCGAGCTCGCGTTGTAGGCTTCTCGTATTCCAAGGGCTGCGAAGAAGATCACACCCACTAGTCGTGGAAATCTTATGTGTCGCTTGGCGAACCACTCATAAATCACCAAAGTCATGTTCGTCAGAGATAAATTGCATTTGCCATATGAAATCCGTACCTCCCAAAGGGGACGCGCAGTTCATCAAACTAAGAAAGATTAACTTGAAGAGCTATTTGGGGCCCGCACAGCTGCCTACGTGATGCACACCTGCGGAGATGATCTAGCGAGTGATAATTCTTCCTAACACGGCTTGAAGGAGTCCTTGTACGACCGGTATGTCTACAAAGAGATACGAAAATATTATTGGGCGATTCTCACGATGCATATTTATAAAGATGCAGATAAAAAAAGAAGGTAGCATTTTAGGGAGCGTAGTTCCTTCCCCATTACTGTATCGGTATACCCTTTTTGAGTCGATTGTGGTAGTCTGGAAAACCATGGGATAGATCGGATATATCTTCCGAGAGTAAAACACCCAAACGTTCCCCCGATAAATAAAATGCAGTGAATGCCGAAACTGGGAAGGATTATTTAGTTATCCTCTCAGCTCCAGCCCTCAACGTCAATGCCGCGGTTTGATAACGTTAAAATAGTGAATTATCCTTCAGGGTTGGAGCCGACTTGGGTCTATCCGTTACATCCAAGATTGGTTTCAAAAGCACAGGAGGAGGCGTCATGTTCTCTTTTACGTGTGCTCCAGGGAACCGCACACCTCAACTTCTTCCTTACTCACAGACCAGCGCACCTATATTTTATAAAAGGCAAAGTAGGACTTCTGCCTTCGTTATGCGATTGCAGTGACCTTGTTGAAACACGGGGCACCTTCAACAGTACAAAAGTGCTTTGGAATCTTCATGAGAACCGAACAAAGTCCTAAGGCTAAATTCAAGCTAGGAGGTCTTATCAGAAGTCTTAGGGACGCCGCCTCTTTCCAGATGATATACTTGCATCATTCTCTCAAGGAAAGCTTGTATTTACAAAAGGCTGTGTAAGTCGTCATTTTCCAAAGGTCAAAGAATGTATCCCATTGCAAAGTGATGAACGCGACTAATAAACATATTTGGGTTCATAGCGAACCATTCGCGTTATTCATTTTCCCTGAGGCAATGACAGACTACATTTAATGGAATTCAGTGTTCATGTCCATCTTAGAAGTACAAAATGTGGCCCTTAGCGTTGATAAGAAGCGTTGAAAACAACGCACCTGACGTATTTCTCTCTATACCTGAAAGCGAAAGCGAATCAAAACGGAAAAACAAAGGCAGAAGCATCCAGGCTCCTTGAATTATTCCGCCAGTACCGGGATTTAATGCGTAGCTATCCGACTAACTACGGTTTTTCCTCATCTATCCTGAGTCCTTGCTTTTGGATGTCCTTAGACCTAGTTTTTCTGTGTATCATCTTATTTTACCTGCTTCTTTCTCTCTTTGACTTGATAGAGATTACTTGAGTAAATGAGCAGGCCGCATAATATATTTTAACAGCCTCCGCGAATGAATTAACTCACTCGTAACGAGAACAGTAATCAAAAAAAGTTGATAACGCGGGATAAAAGATTTGGTCTCACTGCTAGGAACGTATTAGTAGGATTCAAATATGAAAATTTTGCGGATATTGTTGAAATCTGGGCCATGCGCCACGGAAAATTAATCTCCAATGGAGAACTTCATCAATTTCTTCGCGCCATTCCTTGGTTCGAATAAATTAGCGGCCCCACAGTGCCTGATCTTCCCAACCATAGTTTCTGACCTTCTTTTCGCTCTCAGAGCGTAAGCGAATAAGACCTTCCAGTCCAAAACCTTACTACGCATGAAACTCTGCACCGATGCGGACATAAAACTGTGGTGTTGTCTAAAACTATCCCTCTCGGCGGTCAAAACGGAATAATTATATTCTGTCCCATGAAAAGTACAAAGAAGCTTGTTATCTAATCATTTCTTAGCTATTAAATAGGCCATCTCATCAGAAGTTTTTAATCGATCAGTGGGAACCATTTTCGGTCCTGGACGGCTTCAATGATCCGGAAAGGTCAATCTAAAGCTGATCAAATAACTCAGCGACAGTCAATCGCAGGTTCGATAGGCACGAAGAAAACTTCCTCGCATGATTATAAACGTCGCACAAAATCATGTAATCCGCCACTTCGCGATAGATCCCGGGGCACCGGAAGCGATCTCTTTCAAGCAGTTCCTTGTCTATTACATGTCCTAATGTCCTCCCTCATCACTAAATATATCCATAATTTACGATAGTTGACCAGGAGGCGGCACGAATCGAGATAAATCCCTCTTCCTACGGAACAAATTGTCGTTTCACAGAATGAAATTCTTTATCTTTCGCTTATGGCTAATATACTCTTCAGATCGGTCTCCTGAACATTTCTTCTTGCTCTGAACTCTGCTACTTCCAATAACTTTGCTACTTCCAAGAAAAATGAATCTAAGCTGGTCCATTTGATTTAGACCCATTGAACGGTGGTAGCGATCCCACTAATCAAATTTAATCTCACTTCCTTCCTCGACGATGAGTCGACGAGAGAGGTAGTTGGCCGCCCAATTCGAAATCCGGGCGGTACTGAACCTCAATGTTGTGCTCATCCATCAGATCAAACAATCGTGCTAACCGCTTGTGTATAAACTTTTCCTTGAACGGTGTTTTAATGCACAGTGATCGGTTTAAACAGCAAATGGTTCCTCTGAGAGAGGATAGATCCGAAAATCAGTCAACTTGAACACAACAGCTAGCTCTTTACTTTCATTGACAGAGTGCCGGCGCTTTTGCGCGGTCATTGCATGCGAGGCGAGGTAAATCGGACACACTTTTCCATAATCCTTTTTCTTGTCCGATAAGACACCTGAAAAAACCCAGAAACGGTCCGTTTCTATAAATCCCAGGGATGCGAAGTCAAGAAAGAAAAGAAGCGAAGGCATTTTCAGCTTCTACTTGAGAGATTCTGCAGAGCCTCCTAGATCACTTCTCTCCATTTTCTCTTCACGGGTGTGGCACTGCTGAGCTGTCTGCGAAATGCTTTATGACATGGCTCTAATATCCGGCTATGTCAAGGAAATGTCTGAGAAGTGTTCCTTATTTCGAAACGGGAGCCTCCAGAATTTCCCTGAGCTAATCTTCATCCACTTTCATCCCAGTGGTGCCGATGAAATTGCAGAGCAACCCCAGCTCCGAATGATTGAAGCTACTTTAGTTCATCTTTGTCTTCAAGTTCACATTCTTAATAAGAATTCATGGAAATGGCGGATTTAGTCCTCCATTCATTGGGAGAGTAGAACTAATCTATCGAAAAAAAATTGCGAACGCCAAGCCGCGAAAGTAATAGCCCATATTATTCTAGAACGCCGAACGTGCATTCAATAACTTAAAAGCATTACTTCTAACTTGAAAGTTCCATAGCGACATATGGAATGCGACATAAGAATTTCTTCACATCATTACATTATTCCGACATCCGCACTTTCCAGTAGCCAGTGTAGAGATGCTGTACAAGGACGTAAAGAACATAGCCTCTGTGAGTTCATCAAGGAGTTCCTCGATCTTCGGAAACGGCAAACGGGCAGGTTTCATGAACATGCTGAACTGGCGGCATGAGACTCAAAAGCGAGGCTTTCCATCCATCTTTGTCGCGGTAAACACCGGAACAAACCGCTCAGACCTAGCTATTGTAAACAAACCTGCCTACAGTAGCACGTTGACCTCTTTACTGAAGACTGAGTTGCGCTTAGGTGCCGTACGACATGCACTTCAGTGTACTTTTGTCTTAGCGGTCAGATCTAAACGTTGTATAGACGTAATTATAGCTTGCTTTAGATCCTAGATATCTCACACAATGGCGTTAGTATCTTTTAGTGCTTCTAATATAGGCTCTTAATTCTTCTCCTTGAGGTGCTTTACATTCGAGGGGATATAAGCTGCCCAATGCACCTCTTCGTTGTCCCCTGAAGAGCTCTCCTCTTACCTTATAGTTTTGAGAGGGGTCTCACATGGTTCCTTCTCAGATTCGCCACAACAACTCATGATAGTCGTCTGACCCCCGGTCGCTGCTACTTCATTATGAGGATGAAGAAGTCCTAAACTACTCACTTACCGAACCCTTATGGAAATTGAAGTATTACCTATCTATCAAATCCCCATCGCCGATAGGAGGTTCGCTGATGAGCACTAGGGAAGTCTTCTACTCTCCCACTGTTAGTGAGAACTGCTGTCTGCTATAATCGAGACAAGGTATCACCGCTGCGAGCGTAGGACTCCCAAAAATGACGTCAAGTTGGACATTATGTACTACCAAGAAGTCCAGTGGTATTAAAATTGATGCACATGAAACCAGAATGATCTTTACGCAGCCTGAGACTTTTCCCGGAGTCCAATAAGTGACTGTGACCTACTTTTCTGTGGACTTGGGCTTAGTTGTAGCCTTGCGCATTAGCCCAAGATATAAAGTTGTGGACAGATCCTGTGTCCAGAAGTGCAAAAGTCTCCGTTTCATAAAAATTCACGGTCATTAACTTCAAACAGTGCGGGCCTATATCAGCGCTCACCGCTGAAGCTCTGTTGGCGGGGGCAATCTTTGGCAGTATGCGCTTCACATGCTTCTGAGCCTCCTAACCATCTCCGCGAAGAAGCTGCCCACATTTCGTGTCGGTAGGGCAGAGGCAAGCTCCGCCACGACACTATACTTCCTAACGTGATCCGACAGCCCTGAAGTCTTCCCAGACTTCTTGGACCCCCTTTTCCTCCTTAGAAGCCCAACTTGCGACAATCGACATATTACTAACCGGAGCCTGGTTCAAGATCACGTTCATTTCCATGCAATTGTCACTCCTCTACTTCTGAAAGGCCTCTACCTCCGCAATTATCTTCTCTTGGGCAGCCGAGTCACTGTCTTGAGACTCTTAGACGACTGGAACGGGCTCCTAGCCTTTCCTTTCTTTCAGCTTGACTTTTACTCCAGACTAAAATCCGAGATTTTGCAATTCAGACGCTACGATTCCCGTGTCGCTTCCCATAGAACAAAAGTGTTGCTTTGAAATTACCCTCATCCCACTAAAGGTACAAGGAGTGTCTCTGTGGGCATCTAACGTACACCAGGGGTCACGGTGGTGAATTTAACCGCAGTATCTGGAATTAAATTCTTCTTAAGTAGTCGTTGCCGGTCCATACTTCTCCATCAGATTATTCACTAACAAGGAGAACGTAACTAACTGACCAGTAAAGTTATTAGCCTTGGTTTTGAGATTCTGCTCGTTTCTTTCACGAATATTCAGTCGCTATAGAATTTTCCTCGGAGCCACAGATGCTTGCGATCCATGTCTTGTCTCTCTAATGAATGAATTTGCTGCGCATCGCAACATTTTCGTATGATAAATGGAAATGCGAAACATCGGAAGAAGTGGATCCATCTGAAGATAGATTGGGGGCGTTGATGTTTTTCACGCCGCTGATGAATCTTGTATTTGGAATGATAAAAGGTTCTAACTTTCCGTTTATTTTCTTTTAAGGGCCACGCTATGTATGTGCTTGGGCAGGAGTTTAGGGTGGTTCCTGGAATCGTTTCAGGTGGGTTGGAAAGGCGGTGGAGGTGCCTTCGGGATGTTTAGTGGCACGATATGGTTGAAAAACAGTGGGGTGAACTTGTTAGTACTGGTTCGTGAGGGAGTCCCATACGCTTATAGCCGTGTCATCGATGGGATGCATATACCTTACTGGGTGGACGCGGATGATTAGTTTAGTTTTAGATTTGTGGATGGGCACGTGGGCGATTTGGACGAACATGAAGATCTTGGCTGTGTGGGGTTTGGAGTGGAACTATAGTTCCGCGGGGGAGCACTTAGTGGGGATAGTGCATCATGGGGTTATATTTGTAGGCGGCTTCACGTAATGCATCCTCACAGGATTTTTCCGGGAGATGGGTTCGTGTGGCTGTCATGAGGGTCAGGTTTATATGTTCAGCTCTAGATTTTTCTTGTGGCTGGTATGGGGCACGGATTTTCATTATTGTCCCGTTGCGGTGGTAGAAGGATTTCAGTTCGGAGGTGAGTAATTATCTAGCGTTTTCGGTTCTGACGGTGTACGGCGGGCATCCGTGGAGGGTATGGATGACGGCTATGTGCACTGTGGTGTACTATGGGACCTGATCGCGGCGAGCTAAGAACGAGACTGTCAGATAGCGACTCTACGCAATAAAAAACGTGAGAAAGTGTTCTTTACCGACCTGGATTGGGTTTTTTTAATTGCCCGCATATGTGTGTGCTGGTATAGCTACCGATGGTGTAATTTTTAAGGTTAGGGAAGTGAGAAGAGGCAGTGAGCTTGGCATACATACATGGAGAGCATTTTATTAAAGGAATAGTTTGATTGAAGCAGGCTGGAATAGAGGGTTTTGTTCCGTGCTTAGTTATATTCTGCAGTGCACGTGGTGGGGAGTAGTTTAACTTCAGGTGCCATTTGCGCATGATCGCTGTACGTTTGGTGTTACACTGCGAGTCTATAGGTGGGGTATGGGTGGAGGGTGTTTACGCAGTTTAGTGCGGGCGGTAACGGACAAAAATCGGGAGAGTTGCTGAGGTGTTAGTAGCGGTTGGTGTTCTGGGATTGGTTCCGGTGAGGGTTTGCATGGAAATGGGGATGATGGGGGTTGGTGTCTCGGCGTTGTGCGTGGCTTCTTTCCACGCGAGATGTAGGGGTCGAGTGTGTAAAACCGTGCGGCGGGGGAGATATTAGTTTTTGCGTGGAGTATGTAGTCTTGGTTCTTTTGGTTCCTCTGGTTTTGAGCGAGTATGCATGGTTTGGCGTGGCGGACGTCGGTAGCTACGGCGTTTGTGGACGTGAATATAATAGGGCCATAAAATGACGCCAGGGAGAGGAAGGAGAGTATGTTAGCTTGAATACTTGGATCAGAGAGAACGGGGAGGTAACATGGGCCATTTTTGGTCTGAAATTTGGCGTTTCCAGAGTGAGTGTAGTGAGACTATTCGAAAACGGCAGAGGTGGTGGAGATGATGGTGTTGAGTTCTCGCATGTTATTTTTGGGGTGATTGAGGAGGGCTGGGTGGGCGCCGGAGTGGAAGATAGACATAATTTCGTGTTGCGTTTGCAGATACACTCAAACAACTGCATCGCGCTTGTCATAGAAACATTGGGTGAGGACCGGGTCTTCCAGGGCTACAGGGTTGGGTGTAAGTTGGTCTCCAGCTTGCAGGCTTGCGGCGTCAGCAGTGATAGATATTAGCCATGGCGCGGAATTGGTCCTATCGGGTTGAGCGATCTTGGGTGTATACTGTATAGTGGATTTATTGTTTAGTTAGTATGTTGTTCGGCATGTTCGTGTGTGTCAATGTCTGTAAGGTGAGCGATTCGTAATAGTTCGTTGGATAGCTCTGTAAAAGATTCTTTAGCGGCCCTTCTAGTGGCCTGTTCAGCGCGGTTGCTGGGGGCAGAGATTGTGAATGGGTAGAAGGGTGGCGCATCCAGTAGGGATGTGTATTCTATAACGATTGTTTCCTTAGAGGCAGGATGTTGTGAGTTGTTTGACAGTTGTTGCGTGGTTGCCTATAACGTAACGAGACGGCAGAATCATTCTCTTTATTCCAAGGATGCTACTTGGGCCGACGGTTTTTTTCACTGGTTCTTGCCGAGAGTAGGATACCATGTTTGCTCCGTTACATGTGATACTACAAAAAGAATTACAATAAACTCTGCTGCGGATGTGTCACTTGCCCTTTGGCGTGAGTTGTGTTGGTTGTATTCTGTTTTGGTGCTTTCTTTTGTTTTTCCTTGGCGACAATGGGGTGAGATGGACCACCGTCAGTTGCTTATATCCTAGGATTCGCCAGCCCGATGGGTATGTTGAGGACGCGAGTGTAGGGTCGCGTGCGATTCGCGGGAAGGGAGCGTGTCGCGGAGGAAGGGGTGATGCTTGATTAGAGAAAAGGTGTAGGATGTGCCGGAGTTTGGAAAAGTGGTGATGTTATTGTACCTCTCTCTCTCTCTACCCTTCCCCTTGCTAATGGTTTATATACCGCACTGTACAGTATCGAAATAAATGAGCTACAGTACAGTATCAACGAAGGTTCTAGAAGTAGACACGGAGTTCTGCGTGGGGATGTTGAGTGGCCTTTAGTGGGGTCGAGGTGCGACACAGTATTTTTGTGCCACAAATATCACGACCTCCGCACCTCCGACCCTTCCAACCCTCCGACTAATTCCTTTGCCGCTACGTATTCTCCTCTCGTTACTCTTGAGCTATCCCTGTTCTCACCAAGCGAGTATTGTTCTTTGCCCAAGTGCCCCCCCGCATTCCAAATCGTCCGCAACAGGGTGCGGAGCAAGGAACGAAATATAAATAGTGGACAATCTAAAACTTGGAGAAATAAATGAAAAAAGTACTAATTGCAAGGATGTAAGCATAGTGCGTACAGTGCTGTAGAGAGTGTCAGCAACGCCCTTACAACTACAGTACTTGTAGGCGCACAGTACAGTACAGAAGAATGACGCACTACACAGGACCTTGGGTTCTGGTAGACGGACAGTACTGTCTATACTACAGCAAGGAGGCAGTGTCTGCGAGCCTATACAGTGCTGTTTAGATTCCAACAGTACGTGGTGGGTACTTTATTCTCGTCTCGAAGTTTCGAAGCGAAACAGCCTTAACGTAGTCGAGCGGGGCGCGTAATTCAGGCCCCCCTTGATACAAAGGTCATTACACAAGTTTTCCTATTCGTACATTCCGTTCTCTAGGCGCCACTGATTCCTGCCCCTCTGGCATCCAAGGCGGTAGATACGACGTCAAATGACGGCCTAGGGCACACAGGTTAGGATACTGCTTTCAACGAGGTGATTGTAGGTGAGTAAATACACCGCGAAATTAGTAAGGCACATCAACTGTGTGGGGTCAATTGCCGGTACCAAACTGCTAATCTGAGGTACAGATGGTTCAGGGCATTCCGTTCATGTCTTGTGTAAACAAATTTACATATGTGCATGAACCAGCGTCCAATGTACAGTACTGTACAGTAGTCTGCAACAAGAGATGATATACAGCTGGATGACGGTTTTGCCACAGTGGGAAACAAGCGGTCCATGAATGTCTTCAAGTTTGGACTTTACACAGAAAAAAATGCAAGCTGACCAGTTGGCTGACAGTTAGGCGTTGATTTTCGGACAGGACTAGTGTAAATATTAGTCTAAGAGGCTTGCGTAAGCATGAATATTTTACTGTAAACAGTCACGAGTAAACCTTAATCGTGGTAGTTACCACCTACACTGTACTGTACGGTATGGGGGCATGCTGTACAGCACTGTACTGTACTTGTATGGTAACAATACAGTACAGTACTGTACTTTGGGAAATGCCTTTACAGTATTCGATTGAAATTGTCAGAGGTCTGCCACTGTACAGTAACATCATTAGTTCAAACTGTGTCTGAACTGCACAGTACAGTACTGTACCGCATCAGCATACTGATCACTGTACAGTGGTCCGACTATCGTACGTACCGAACTGTATTCTTCGGCTAAGGGCTAACGTACAGTAGGTTATACTTGTTCTGTACGTGCTGTACTGCACATACTGTACTGTACAGTACAAGGGCTCTTTGGAGATTTAGGGTGCACATGGTGTATTGATCACCAAGTGCAATAGTGGGATCTGTTAGCAAATAATTGAGGCGAACATACCATAGGGGAAAATTACTCTCCGAATTCGAAGAAAGCCAGATAGTAACTCTATGTCAGGAGTGTTTCAAGCATAAGAAAGATTGCTTGCCGGCTTAGATGATCTCCGGGGGCTATAAAAGGGTTTCTGCAGCTCTATAAAAACAATTATGCTCAAATTACACCGCGAAACGCAATATAGATAACATAAAAGCAATCCCCCTGGCTTTTGAGGAAGGTGTGTAAGGGACGGAAGTCGGTTTCGGAGCTGGAAACTGCTTTAGGTTTACCCGTGAGAATACGTAGCATGCAGCATTTACTTGAAGCAACTCTGCACCTCAAGCAACTCCGCACTTCAAGTACAAGAAGATGATGCAACGTCCTTTTATGCCCCAGCGACATAAAAATATTCCGTTGGATTTGGCGAATAAAGTGGTTACAAAGAGATACGGCTTTTGGGGGATGGTGGTATTTTCTGATGAAAAGGAACTCAATTTGGATGGACCCGGTGGATTTTCTTCGCATTGGCATGACACAAGGATGGCAGAAAACTTCTTCAATTAAAAAGCAGAGAGGAAAATCGATTTTGGGTTAGAGGGGCATTTTTTTATCATTTCAGTTCATTTTTATCGGATTTCAAATGGCATTAAGACTCTATCAAATGCTGCAATATACTTTCGGAGGACTTACTGCCATTTATTGCGGAAAAGATTCGCGAAAACTGGCATTTTCAACAAGACGGTGTTTTTGCTCATAGATCTATATACACGGAAAATTACTTCAAGGAAATTAACGTTGACGTATTGGAGTGGCCGGCAAAGTCCCGAGGCCTTAAATTAGTGAGAATATCTGGAGAGTGATGGCTCGGAATTTTTATCGTATTGGGAAGCGTTTTAATGATTTGGATGAATTGACTTGGCGAATATTGTAAGTCAGGGAAAATCTCAGTTCGGACTTCCTCTATAAACTTCAAGATTCTGAAATGCCTGAAAGTTCCTTTTATTCTTTCCTGTCCTGCCTTAGAACAAGCGTAACCTTCCCGTCCCCCTTTTTACGCGCGCCCTTGACACAGTACAGTTTATATGTACTGCACTGTGCGGGGTAGTTGGAATAAAGAACCTGACCCTACTGCAACTGGAGAGATACTGTACAGTACCTCCCCAGGTCAAGAGGTGAACTCGCACAGCCCACATACCCCCGTACTCAAAGTGCGACACTGGTGCACAAATGGCAGGTGCAACCTCACCCCAAACCTACACCCCACAATCCACTACCATCACCCCATCCTCTAACAAGTCCATTCTATCAACCCCAAACTACTGCGGTATGACCTCAACTATCCCTGCCTGCTTCCGAGAAGCGCCAATGTGCTGTTAAGCAGCTGGTGTGCTCATGGCGGGCCCACTTTGGCGTGTAGTTGCAACCGCCTCTCTGCAGACCTTGTCTACTACATCATCCTCCCCTCATCCCCCTCGTCCTAACGCTCCTCTCTTCATCCTTAGCATCACCCTCCCATCGCACTTGGCTTCCCTTTCCTTATCGTCGAGTCCCTCGCGTCTCGCCCGATATCTACTCCCTTCCCGCTCGACCATGGCCCAAACCAAGCAGAAAGAGAGCTTGAGAACAGGGGGAAGGAACCCCAGTAAGTCCATAGCCGCAAAGGCATCCCTCGTCCCTCGTCCCGATGCCGGCGTGTGGTCTCGCCCCGAAGTACTAGGGCTTCGGGGCTGCCAGGATATCCAAAAGATAGTCTACCATAACCGAAGCTCCGTAAAATACGCCGACTACCGTATTAGTTTTGCCCGTCCCATCACGATGAACGAGGAAGAGCACACAGCGCTCTTCGGTCGCCATATACCTGCTTTCGTGCGCCATTATGCAGGTCAGGAGTTCAAGAATTCCGAGGCCTACCGGTTAGCCCTCACCGATTCCTAGGAAGACCCTGACCCTTATTCCTCTGTTCCATCCTTCGCCTGATGCGTACGTTACGTTTATTGGCACAGCGATGCCAACGTGTACTGTGCCATTGACGACGACACTGAAGAAGAGCACGCGGTGCTCCTGTACACGATGGCATTTGATAGCTCCTAAGGGTATCAAGATCCAGCCGTGGATGGAAATCAACTCATCTTGGGCAGACAAGACCGCCTTCAGACCATTGACAACATACATCGGTGGTGTCAGAAGTACCCAGATCGGATGCTCCAGCCCTCCTTCACGCGTTCTAGAGGCCCCTGTTCGGACCCTACTCAGCACCGCTGTCTCCATCTCTATCCCGTCCAATTCAGGGATCACACAGACGGTTGCATTGGAACCTCTCTTGGAAACGCCCTGGCTGAACACGGCGAGACTACCCAGGCCCTTCACTGGGTATCTGTCTCCCGTGAGATGGCCGCACGTACTAGGAGTGACCTCACCCAGGGCGGCCGCGTTCGCAGCCTGAGGGAAGTCCCGAAGCTTCTTCCATCACGTAACGTCGTCCTCCGGAACTGCCTTCCCCTGAACCCCCCGCTCGAGTCCGTCCTAATTCTGTAGCCCTGGTTATACCTAGCGTCTCTCATTGGTTCACATGGCGACAATCACTATGTCATAATCAACACGACCAGTCGCCGACTATTCAACCCGGCCGAAAAATTCTCGTTGACGTTCTCCGTCGACGATCTGAAGGATTGCGTGGAGTACCATTCCGAATTCCACACCGTCTGCGAGATAAGGCGCGTCGTGCTCATCGATGGGGTTCCACTACAGCAGAAATTACGCTAGCTTCCCCCAACATCTCGACGAGGCGCACATTTGGGTTGGCTTCGCCCAGAAGGGCTACTGCATTGCTTGCCAACATCCTTGGCTCGATCCCCTACATTAATCGGAACGGCGAGTTGACGTCCCCACAGTCATGTCGGCGATAGCCGTACAAGAAATTCGGTACAGCCTCCTCCCAACCGCCTCTATTCTGCACAAATGACCTTTTGATTGAGTTATTTGTAGTCCCCACCCTCCTATGAGCCCTTTTATTTGCCATCGGGGCGTATAGGAGGATGGACTTCCATTCGATCCCGAGTTTCTTCATAATATCCTGAAAGGAAGCCGCAGTAAAAGCCGTTGCGTAATCCGAAACTATCCTCCGCGGGGGCCCGAACGGCTCGATGATTTCCTTCTCAACGAACTCGATGACAAAATCGGATGTGGAGCTCTCCGTTGTCCAGGCTATTGACCAGCTGGTCATGTGCTCCACGCCAATTAAAGTAAACCTCTTTACCTTCCTAGATGGCTTGATATGGTCCGCAAAGTCCACCGAAAACGTTTCAGACAACCCGGTAACGGGTGCTATAAGACTCGTATGATAAGTTGATAGCTTTCGAGTGTGTTGATAGCCCTCGCACGCCTTGAAATGCTCCGTCACGTACCGATAAACCTCAGGCCACCAAAATCGATCTCTCACGAACTTTCTCGTGGAACCAGAATCCCAATGACCAATATCATTGTGGAACGTTCTCAGTATTTGTTCACGCTGCCCGATCGGCGGAACAAAGCGCAGTACATCCTTCTACCATCGGAACAGAGTATCATTCCAGATCATGAATCAATACGCTTTCCTTCTGATGGAAGTCTTCTTCTTTGGGTCCTTTTCTGAACCTTTTCCTCATCCAGAAACCTCGTTTTGTCCAGGATGTCCGGCTCCAACCCAGAGAGTTTAGGATCGTCCCACTGGATTATCGCTACGAGGCCCTTTGTGTCTTTTTCTTCCCTTGAAGCCTCAGATTCCACTAAGGTCTGCGAGAGAGATACTTGGCCGCAATGTTGGCTTTTTCAGGCCTTTACTTTATCTAGAAGTCGTACTCGGCCTTCAGATCCATCCGCCTCGCCAATTTCCTATGTAATCCTTCTTCTTGAAAGCCGTCCTCAGGGCCTGATGGTCTGTATATACCAGGAATGGCCTGTCAGACAATAGATACACACGGAACTTCTTGAGAGCGAACACTACAGCAAGTGCTTCACGTTCGCTCGTAGTGTACCGACGTTCCTGCTCTGTCATTGTTCGATATTCAAACTGTACCGGATGCAATTTTCCATCTCCTTTCTTTTGAGAGAGAACCACTTCTATATAAGATGAGGAAGCATCCGTCTCCGCCACAAAAGAGGAGTCGAAATCCGGGAACGCGAGTACTGGAGGCGTCGTCAGCTTCTCTTTCAGGTACTCGAAAGCCTACTGCGTTCCTGTAGTCCATTCAAATGCCTTCGTAACGAAGGTTTCAGCGTGCTGCACTGCCAAGCTACCTGAAAAGTTCCGGAAAAAGCGTCGATAGTACCCTGTAAGCCCGAGAAAACTCCTCAATTCGGTCACATTCCTTGGTTCGGGGGATTCCACTATATCCTTTATCTTGTCGGTGTCGACATTTATGCCCGTCCCGTTGACCACGTGCCCAAGCAACTTGACCTCCGAGTGCGCGAAACTGCACTTTGTCACCTTGAGCTTCAGTCTCGCCACTTGAATCCTTTTGAAAACCTTCTGACAAATACCTACGTGTTCTTCCATTATCTGGGAGAAGATTACTACGTCATCCACACAAACCATGGAGAATAGCAGATCTCTGTGAACTTCATCCATCATTCCTTGGAATGTCGTAGGTTCGTTAATTAACCCGAACCTCATGAACTAAAAATTGTACGTTCCATACCTAGAAACGACATTGTCTTCTCTTTGCAACTTTCGGCCATCCTTACCTGCCAATATCCGGTATACAAATCCAGAGTTGTAATGAACTTCGAACCAGACAGATCTTCGAACAGCTCCTCGATCGTCGGTAATGGCCATTGGTCTTTCTTCATCACCCTATTCAACTTTCGGTAATCGAAGCAGAACTTGGGCCTTCCGTCTTTCTTAGTGGCGAAAACTACCGAAAAGCACCAGGCGGACCTCGACGGCGTGATAATTCCAGCTTCCAATAGTTCATTCAATTCTTATTTCACTACTTGATTATGCCTTGGCAGTATTCGGAGGGCTTTCGAATGTATCGGAGTCTCATCCGTCAAATCGAAAGAATGTACCACCAACACCCGAGCCGGCTCCAGATCATGTAGGTCCCACGCTATCACGTCCGTCTCCTTGAGCGCGTTCACCAATTTTCTCTGGTTCTCCTCCTCGAGATGCTTCACCTTCGAGACGAGAAACGCGGCGTGATCCTCTTCCTCGTCTTCCTCGGTGGGCCCCTCCTCCAACATTGGACCGTCTAGATCGGGCTCATACGGGTCCTTGTTCAAGATCGCCAGCACTAATTCATTGTCGGTGTCCGACCCACCATTGCTGCCGCCTGACTCCAATTCGGACGAGACAGGAAACTGCTCCCCATCAGACTCTCCAGGGAATTTGAAATCCTCGCTATCAGTCTGCATGTCGTCAATCACAGGGGGCCTACCTAGTAGCGGTAAAAGAGCCATCTTCCTCCCAACTCCCAAGGTGACCTACTGCCTCCCGTTATCCAGGTTTGCCTGTATAGATTCCACTGCAGGACTGCTAATAATAGCGTCGAATGGCGCGTTCCGTACCACCACCAGCGGTACTACCAGGGTTTCAAAGGAGACTGGAACCTTATGAACATACCCAATAACTTCAGCCACCGTTCCGTCGGCGACGGTGCCCTGACGATCCGTAGCCATCGGAGCGAGTGCCAGCCTTTCGCAAAAGCCCCAGAAAATCAGGTTTGGAACTGCAACCGTGTCCAACAGGGCATGTGTTTCCGTTCCGTACGCCTTCATAGCCACGACCTTCATCCGACGAGAGACTTCGGGGAGACTTGTCATGGACGCCTGAGTCACCGTGACAGTCATGGAAATTAAACTCTTCAGCTGATTCCTTGCTTCATCCGCGTCCTTACGGAGAAGCTACCTGAAGTTCATTCCCGACAAAGTCAAAGCCATTTCTGCGACCACCTTATATTTCTCTACGTGATCGTGGAGGGCTTTTGAAGCCTTGTTGGCCTGTTGTGCCTTAGTTTTCGTCCCCTTTGGCTCTAAAACGACCATCAGCGGGCGAAAGAGAGGAGACTCATTCATCAGCTCATCAACTTCCAATAAATTGCCCCTGTGTTTCATCGGTAGGGCTTTTTCGCCGGCGTTTCTCTTTGCTGCGGCCACCACATCGCCCTTGCGAGACTCTTGGATGACGATGACGGGCTCTTCGTCATTCTTTTTCCTCAATTTAAGTGCTTATTTTGACTCCGAACTTGCTCCAGCAATTAATACACGACGAACTCCATTCTGCTGTTCCTTGGTCCAACAAATCCCCTCTGATTGACCTTTTTTTCCCTAGAGAAAGAGCACCAAATGTTTCTGTAGGGGTTTTGCAGGCACTGTGTGTCACGAATGCGGCTTTTTCACACGGAAACTGCAACTAAAGTCGTCATCGACTATAGCGGCAAGTTTTTCCTTCTCAAACTGTCTCTTCATAAAGAGAGAAAACTCCGCAAACTGCCCCGCTAGCTGGTCAACTTTGCACTTCAGCTGGTGCGGCTTGGCAGCATGCACGTCAGGCCTCTGTAAAATCCTCTTCGGAGCGACAAATGGCGCTCAAGCCGCCTCCTTGTCGACGAATAATGCCTTCTTACCTAACTAAAATTATTCAATTGCCTTTTAAGTTCCTTGTAGTCGGTCGCGCTCGATAAATGACAAAATGAGCCATCTCCACGGTTCCTGCCACCGCCTTCCGAAGCAAAGCGCAAAAAGCCGCCCCGTAGAATCCTATCCTCTTTTAGAAGGCATCTATATGCGCCGGAGACCCTCCCATGTATTTGGCGGTCAATCCTGCGGCAACGGCGCCGTGTACATCCTCCTCCGGCTTCACCTTCTTCGTGAACTCAGCAAGGAGCTTCTTCTTGACGATATAGTACTTCTCGACGTCTTCAGTGAGGGACCCATCCTGCGCAAACGACTTGTTGTAGAAGTCGATAGCTTCCTCCTCCAGATGGCACATAATCTGGGGATCCTTCTCTCTGTCCGTCTTTTCGCGCATAACGACGCTCTCGAGCGCGAAACGGAAACGAGCAATGTCGGAAGAGGGAGGTCCATCCAAGGAGAGGTGAGGGGCGTTAAAGTCTGTCATGGCGTCGTCGAACCTTCGATGCGTTACCATGAAATGCTTGAAAGTTCCTCTAATCTCTTCTAACCTGCCTTAGGCCACGCGTGACCTTCGAGTCCCCCTTTTTCGGTGCAACCTCGACACAGTACATTATGTACTTACTGTACTGTGCCGGGTGATGGGAATACAGCACCTCAACCTACTCAAACTGGGGTACAGTACAGTATCTCCCCAGGTCAAGGAGTGAGCTCGCACAGCTCATAGATTTTATTCCGAGACGTGTGGTTGAGGTATTTGAAAAGAAGAAGAATGCAACGAAATCTTTTTTTTGTGAAGCATCAAGTTGATTTTGCCATATATATAGTTTTTCGGGTATCTATCCAAATTTCTTTCAGCTATTTTTTATTATTGCCGTCTGCGTTGGCAATGCCTTAAACAGGATTCCATATTCGTGTTTAGGGCTACACTGTACGTTAGGTCTGCGATGGAATCGCCCAAAAGTCTTAAAAGCCATTTACGGTGCTCCACCGCTCTGTATTGATAGCCATTTCGTGCACTGTAGTTCCTTCCCCATTACTGTGTAATACCTTTTTTAGTCGATTGTGGTTGTCTGGAAAACCATTAGATAGATTGGATATATTTTCCAAGAGTAAAACACCCAAACCTTCCCCCCTGTACAGCATACACCATATGCACCCTAAATCTCCAAGGAGCCCTTTGGAACTCTATCAACACACCATAAAGCATACTGTACCTTACCCAAAGTCGACATCTCAAACCATAACATTAGAATCATGACGTGAAATGCACCGTTGGATCCGAAGACAAATCAAAATCACATCCAAATCTGCCGTATCTACTAAATCATCTGTACAGATCCATTTGACTCTGTGCTCATCGCAATAAGCTCACAATCCAACTTCCACTTGAACAAGAAAGCAACCCACAGATCTCTGATGAATCCCTCATATATCCACCTTTCCCCATCAACCCATCCACCCCTTGTCCCTACCTCGCATCTCAATCCTGCGCTGGATGTCACAGTCTTCCCCTGCTCCTGCGCAAGATGAACCCGTCAGCCCTCCTCATCCCCACCCTCCTCACCATCTCACTGATCCCAATAATCCACGCCATCGACAGATCATCCTGCCCCCCTGGTACCTTCTTCCGCGTCAATCGCTGTCAAAAATGCCCCCCAGGCACCTACCAGCCGCTACCTGCCTCAACCCGCTGCAAACCCTGTCCTCAAGGCACATTCAACATCTTTCGCGGTGCACAAGGCCTCGACCTCTGCGAACCCTGTCCTCCAAACACCTTCAACAATCACACGGCTGCCACAACACCCTCCCAATGCACACCCTGTCCTACCGCCACCGTCTCCGTCTCCGGTTCTGCCACCTGCGTCACATGTCCCCCCGGCACCTTTGTCACATTACAAGACGGCAGCGTCGAATCCTTCCGTCGCGGTTTCAACTTTTGCCCCAACCGCAACCCGTCCTGCTACCCCGCAAACTTTCCCCGCCGCACACGCTGTCGCCCATGTCCCGTCCTCTCCTTCTCTAGTGCCCCGAACAGCCCCTTCTGTACACCTTGTCCATTTGCCACCCTTGGATCCTCGTCCTGCGACGGTTGTTCAAGGCCTGGCATCCAATGTGTGAACGGTAGGGCCGAGCGTGAGTGTCGCTCCTTCCAGTTTAACAACGGCACTACCACTGCACGTTGCGAGAATTGCCCCCCCGGTCTCATTGGAAATAGTGCCGTCGGCGCGACCCAATGTCTTCCATGTCCGGAGGGTACTTTCAAATCCAGATTCCAAACACGGTGCATGTCGTGTCGTGGAGAGAATGCAATTTCCGATGACAATTCCTCCTGTCTGCCTGCAATTCCAGATACGGCGTGTCCGAGCAACTTTCTTCAGACAGCGCGGGGTACTTGCATTCAATGTATGCCATGGGAAAGGGCAAACTTCCGTACGATGATGTGTCAAGAATGTCCTGCCAATCGACAGAGTAACGGCGGGATCGACCGACGTTGCCGGCCATGCCCGGTTGGCGCCATCCGGGCAAAGGGGTCAATGTCGCGATGCCGGTGTCGACCAGGGTGGGTCCGCGGTCACGATACGGAGAATTGTGTGCCGTGTCCTGCGGGGACATTTGGACAGGATAGCGCGTCGTGTATTCCATGCCCGAGAGGGTCGTTCTCTACTGCAGGCTCTGCTGAATGTCGGCAGTGTCGATTTAATCTTGTCGCGCCGGACAGGGGACAGACGAGATGTGAGCGATGCTCTAGAGGCATGGCCCCGAATCCAATTCGGGGATGTGTTTCGGCGATGACCAACTGCCCGCCGGGGGAGACTCGTTTAGTGGATGAGAATAATATTTTGGCTGCTTGCAACGTAACGAGCTGTCCTGAGGGCACGTTTCTCTTTACAGGATCTGTGGAAGGGGTGACACGAACTTCATGCACTTCTTGCAACATTCGCAGTCGGTTTGATGCGAATTTAGGGCGTTGTCTTCCCTGTCCGCGAGGTCAGTTCAGTGCAGGTGGAGTTTCGACGGAATGTTTTGAGGTTGTATGTGAGAATGGTTTCCGGTTAAGGCAGGAGACCGGAGAGTGTATATGCGGCGGGTCGCGGGAGATTATCAATGGGACTTGTGTAGAATGCGGAGCTGGGACCAGTGGTGGTGGTTTGAATGGGTGTGTACCATGCCCGATTGGAAAGTTTAACATACGTGTTGGACCCTGCATTCCCTGTCCGGTTAACACTTTCGGGGATGTGGAAGGGTTGTCTGAGTGCAAACCTTGTCCGGAGGGAACTATTACATCATATAGAGGGAGCGCGAACTGTGTTGTCCGGGGTGGACTTGCATGATGAGTAACGTTGATAGCGGTCACGAGCAGTCAGCCCTTTCTGTGACTATATTCTTTATTTCATTCAGTACGGTAGGGATTGGTCGTATTATAGAAACATGCAAGGGATTAAAGGTTGCCCATGTTGAATATAAACCCTCGCTGTTAGACGGAATTTGAGCGAGAACGGCCGCTGCAAAACTGGACCAGATAGCAAAACTTATCCGTTGCAGCAGGTGGGCTCTTGACCACAGAGTAACGACGAGCAGGCCGAAAAGAGATCTGTGCGGCATGGTAGTCGAGGACACGTCGAGAGCGCGTGGAAAGCGCGCCAAGGTTGTCAAATGAAGGCAGGGCGAGGTGCCTTTAGACTTGGAGGGATGGATCAGCATCCTCGTGACGGAGGATGATAAGTTGGGCCTTAGTTGAAGGGAACATCTGTAGTACGGCCGGAGCCTCCCTCTCGCTTGCACTGTAATTTGTTTGAGACAAGTTCATCGCATGACTGGCGCACTGCACGGGGTTAAACTTCCCAGCCTCCCTTTTCTGTGCCAGACCAACTCCAATTGCTACTATAGATGCGTCAGTTTCCATGACAGAATGTGGAGAGAAATCTGAGCACGTGAGAACGGGCGGTGACGTACGTTTCTCCTTTGGGCATTCGAACGCTGATGCCATTACCTAGTTTCACACAAATTTCCTGTTTCCCAAAGTTCCTACTTGGAGAGCAGCTGGAATTCCACGAGGCCTTTGATGAATCGTCCACAGTATCCAGTTAATCCAAGGAAGGTCCGAAGCTCTGTCATTAACCTAGGAATATTCGCATTTTGTATGGCTTTAACTTAATCGCTACTCATGCGGACACCGCTCGCCTCGACTACGTGGCCGAGTAAGGCTACTGATGGCATGATGGAGTTGCACTTAGTTATTTTAAGCCTCAAGCCAGCCGTAGCGATACCTTAGAGTACTGTTCTTAGGTGCTGGACGTTTCCCGTCATGTCAGATGAGAAAATTACCACTTCGTTAAGATATGCACGTGCCAAGCTTAAGCCACAAAGTAATTTTTGTCCCTTATTCGCTGGAACGTTGATGGGACATTCATGAGGCCAGAAAGCATGACCTCGAATTTGAATGTTCCTTATCGGCACGCAAAAGTCATCATTTCGTTGCTGTCTTACTTCATTTGAATTTTCCAACATCCCGCGAATAAATCTAGAGTGCGGAGGACTACGCCGCTCTTTCATTTGTCAAATACCTCCTTTTTATTCGATTACGGGCACTTTTCAGCCTTAATGTTTCGGTTAAACATCCGGTAGTCCACAAAAAAAGTGCTGATGACAATAATTTTTTTTTGAAAGGTAGCTGATAGGGGTAAATCGTCAAGAGAAGAGATATTTAGAACCAACTACCCCAAGAAGGAGGTTTTGCGAGCGACAAAATTGCTACTGTGGTACAGTTGAACGAATAAAGAGGAGTGTATATGGAAGAGAGTTGAGAGAGCTACAAGCAAGTATGGAGGGAGCAGGGTCTACCACCTATGCTCAACGACTAGCGTAAAGTAAATGCTTCTTGTCTCTGAAGTTGACTCTAAACTTCCTAACTATTTGGGACTTGACTTGAATTTGTCTGCCAACTTGCTTGACATCTCCATGAGGAAACAGTTTACTCAGCTTATATAGACTTTTGGCTACCCCTAAAGTCCGAACAAAACTACACGTACCAGGAAATGCATAGAAACAATTTGTTTGGATGATATACTTTAAAAAAAGATACTTAAGAAACAAACTATCAATGAGGTCCTCTTATTTCCCATTCTCTAAATCAGATCCAAACAACTCCTCTAAAATATCCATGCTGTCCAAGCAGTCCCCACAAACATCTGCGAACGGCTCATAGCTCTCTATTCCCTCCTGGGAGATATCCAAACTACTAAAGATATCTCCATCCGGTTCTAGCGTCGGCACCACTTGTTCCATACTCTCCAGTCCAGGCCCCATCAGTCCAACACTTTTCATGCCCCCTGTTCCCTGATCCACCTTGTCGTCGTCCTCGTCATCCTCGTCATCCTCCTCTTCATCCTCCTCTTCCTCCTCTTCATCCTCATCTTCCCCTTCCTCCTCTTTATTAACCTCGTAGACCAATTCAGGGGCCACCCACTTCTCGAAGGTACCCCAGCTCCCTCCTCGATGTCCCACTCCCGCCCCTTACCTACCTCCTCCGCCTCATCGTCAATAAAGAGGCGACGCACGAATTAAATGACCTTTTTCTTGGTTTGCCGGCGCTGGTAGTCCTCGCGGTCAGTAGGTCCGAAAGGGAGTGGGGGAATAGAGTTTTGGGGACGGGGATGGCGATTTTTGGAAATCACTTTCGAGGTGCGTAGATTGGTCATTTTGGTAGGTTTTGGGGAATGTGAGAAAATTGAGGGTGTTTTGGGTGAGTGGGGGGAGAGAGGTGATGAAAAAAATTATCGGGGACGTTTTAAACTTGAAATAAAGGGGTTTAAATAGGCTCCCGAGGCAGGTTCTATAGATTAGGAATAGGTAAAATAAATCTGTAAGGGAATTTGTAGTAGAGCATTTGCGCCCTTTTTCTCAAAAAAGAGAATTTGGAGGAGGAGGTAAGCAAAAAGGGAAAAAGAACTTGATTCGGGATCGATTCAGAGGGGTAGATACAGTATAAAAATATCTAGATAAAATGGAAGTAAATTTGGAGAGGACCGCAGTAATGATAAGCGAGGCTCAGGGAGGACGAGGAAGGACCGGAACTATAAGCGAATTTGGACAAGGAGAGGTAGTGCGGTAAACTAAAGGTCTGTAGATGACGACGAAAAAATAATGCGTTCCTATCAGCACGCGCCTAACAGTAGCTATAGGAAATGATAAAGCCGATGAACCACGAATTATGATTCCTGCACCCATCATGCTATTTATTTCTTTACTGACTACCTCATTGTGTCTTAAGGCCAATTTCCGGGCCCATTAGTAGATCTCTTTTTGCTATTTTAACTCAAATATGTGCATAATGGGCATTGCTGGGGGGATAAACTCGTTTATCTTCCAAGCAACGACACCGGTTTCCCACAAGGAACGGTTTATGTCGACTTTTAGCTTTTCAAGAAGGTGTGCTAACCGTGATCTGATAGTGCCGCGTAGTTCTTCTGTTCTGTTCTCATCGTAGAAAGTTTCCATAGACGAGTCGTGAGATATATATTCCGATTTATTGGTTCTTGTAACTAAAGATCGCTGTATATTTTTTCGCCCGCCACAGCTCCTACCGAAGCGTCTTTCATGTTGCAGGTACCGGTGAAAAGATTCGATTCTGAAGTTAAATTCTCAGTAGGGGTCAAGTTTCCATTTACCTTCACAATTTTTTATTCAGAGGCCTGGTATTCGGGCTCAAGAGGCAAAATTAACCCTTTCTATAAGCTCTCATGTTGACTTAATCCGTACAATAGTCTGTTACTGCTTTGAGGGCTCTTAAGACAGTCCATTCAATGATAATATGGAAAATGGTATTTTTAGCCACTAGGCACTCAAGCTGTACGGTGAGGCCCTCAAAGGACGCAGTAACGAGAGAGAAGGAACTATAACAGTCTTTGACTATAGCTTTTTCCACTGTATTCGCCCTATTCTTGTCCTCCGGTTTTAGAAAGGGCCGCTTTGAGAATTATTTTGACATGACATCTGGAACGGCACCGGAGTCTAGCAAAGCTCACTCCTCTGTTGCGAGTAAATGTAAAATATTAGGCCTAGGAGTCTTTAAGCGTCTTCTTCAGACCTCATTTGCTCTATATGTGTAATTGGGCTGTTTTAGAACCTCATAGCTTTCCGAAGAGACGGTGAATAACATCCACTGCTTCTTCTTCTTCCCCTCTTAGCGTTTTTACAAACCTCAGACCACTTCTAGCACTTAAAAGATCCGCTATGACGTCATAATGACTGACGTATTCCTGTACCTGACTGGGGACTGGGTTTTTTTGACCGGAAAACTCTATTTTTCAATTCTGCGAGCGTGAGATTGTTTTGTGGCTATGTATTTGTCTTTGACAAATAGGGAATACAGAGGACGGCTAAGTGGTCAGGATTTACAATCCCAGGTCTATCATCTTCTCTTGCCTTTTCAGGTAGCGGATGTCAATCCCCTAGCCTTTTTTGTGGTTAACTGCTTCGCGCTTGCTTCGAAACGTCTCTTCTAAAGTCACTTTCCCCCTCTTTCTCTCCGTCATTCTTGTTATCAACAAAATACACTGACTTCCTTGCCTTTTTCCAGCAGGTTGCCTCTGAATGACCAAGCTTATTGCAATGGGAGCAGCAATAATATCTATACAGGGGTTTCGGTCAACAGCTAGCCCAGATCCAGGTTCACTACAGTGCGCCAGTAAGTTCTCCCGCCGGATTCCTTCCCGATGTCCCAGCAATGCTTTAATCGGGTCTTTCTGCTTCTTGATCAACAAAGTTAGCTTGGAAAGATATTCTGCCAAGGAGTCGGCCTAATCTTCGGTATTCCTGGAACGGGCATCGGGGCGAACCATAAGTTTCGGGGGAGGTTGTCTTGAAAGCCCTATCTTTGCATGGGATCCTAAGAAAGCCATACTGTTGAGCCAAAAGTTTATTAAGGCTTGCTCAATTTTAGAATAATCTTTCGGACCTCCAAAGGAGAGAAAATAGGCCGACTTCCCGTAAAGAAAAGAAATGGTTCGCAAGAGATCGAAATTTTCTCGGTCCTCGAACCCTGCTTTTTCCTACAGCTGTAGGATATTGTTTTGCGAACCGTTTAAGTCCTTGATACCCAGGTGAGCTTCTAGAGCTTGACATATTACGTCCTGCGGCTCTTCTTTGGCAGAAATTGTTCGATTATTTTCTTCATTATACTCTGATAATCCTTTACATTTTCTAGCAAGGATCTGTAATTTGCCAAGGAGTCGTATTAAAAGTCGAAGGCAGCGCCAGGTGCGGAAAAAGCAGCGAGAAGTTTCACTGCTTTTTCATCCTCTTCTTTACTAGGGATAAACATATTTTAAAGGAGAAAAGAACCTGCGAACATCGTCTCTTCCATCGACAAATAAGACACTGTTACCCGGGGAGTTCGAATTGGAGAGTGAATTAACCATTTTTGGCAAGAGTTCAATAATAATACCCTATTTTTTTCACAGTACTAAAACAGGAAAGTTGTTTTTTACTTTTCTCTTTCATTCCACGAGGTATCCAACCTTTCCATTTTTCCATTTTTTCTAACTCAAAAGCAGAGTGACTAAAGTATTCGTTGCTCCTACAGGTAGAACAGCTTCTTGTGGTGTTTTTTACTCCTCAGGTTGGTCTAAAAATCGATTCTCTGTATGAATTCAATGTCGCAAGCATTACGTCTTGGACCCTCGACCGCTGCTTTCTTCCTCTCAGCTGTCCTTTTGTTCTTAACACCTGCCTTATGCACTTACCTTTGCCGGAGACTCACAACGTTTATCTCGCAAGCACGGAAGTAATAAGAATTTTCTTCTTCTTTATGTTCCTCTCCCTTCGCTCACGGTCGGTGGCGACCCTCAGTGCTACCGGCCAAGCTCTTCTCCTCTAAATTCTCGCGAACAATATTATATCTTGAAGGTGCTCCTAGTGGGAACATCTCCTGCGAAGGTCGGACAGAGGAGCTGTACGAATGCTGCGAGGATGAAGCAGCATCTAGATACTGTGGCACGGTAGTGAAATCCGCGCGATAGCTGGAGAAAGCTTTTTTGACCTTGTCCTCAATGAGCAATTGCTGAGGGTATGTGGTCCTCTGCAACGGCGGAGCCACCACTGAAAAGGTGCTTGGCGAAGGGATTCCGAATGATTTTGTGGCGGTGTGTTTTTTGTAATAAACTGGTGGATGAGATACTTACCCGGTTCGCCTTTCACATGCGCGTTAGAGTCGGAATACCGTACAGTGCAGTAGCTCTAAACTTAGTATGCTTCTTGATGATAACTAATTTCAGTTATTTTCTGTGTTTCGAGGATTAACATATTTGAAATTTATAGATTTCTATATTTGAGATATTTTTTCGATGTAATAACCGCCAACTTCTTCCTTGATACCTACACGAAGGTAATAATTGGGCATGCCCAGAAAATACCAAATTTTGTTTTCTTAAAATATAAGTAGAAAATGCTTAATACTTTTAGGAATAGCTTGCACAACTATCAAGTGAATACAGAACAATTCAATTGATTTTGTTCTGCCTGAATGAATCAGATGGAAATAGAATTATATTAAAAGATTAAAATAGGTCATTGAAAACGGAAAAAAGATGTTGACAAATTCCTTTCAAACATTTTGGTACAGGATGGACATCATTATCGCTTATACTATGAATAGAATTTTCGGTCAAATATATTTCCTTGTGTATAATTATAGTAATCAACATTTTTGGTATATTTAATGCTCTCTATGTTTGTAGAATCGAAAATTATGGATTTTAACTAGTTAACTGAATTTTTAAGAAGGCATGCTTGGTAAAAAGAAAACCAGTATTATGAAAAGGGGCAAATGCCAAAGAAAATAATTATTAATCTCTAAAATATTAGAGACTGACGAAAAAGTTAAATGTTATATTAAATAAATTCCAAATTTTTTAAAACCTCCAGAATGAGAATTTTAGGAATTTAAATGAAGCTGAATGTTTTTTCTATTTAAAATTTTCTTCCATTTTATCGCAAAAGAGTCTTTAGATCTCCCTAATGTGGAGAGTAGAAAATTATGTGGAACGAAATGTTTCCATAGTTCCCTAGTTTTTATATATCCTTCTTAATCATCGATTCTCACCGATGAATATTATTTTCATTCAAATCAGATATATTCTGCAACTAAATAGAAGCCTAATTTATTTATTATAAAATAATTTAAGTTAGAAAATATCAGAATCAATATTCAATTATTATAATTTAAACCGTTTCTACCCTCAAATCTTAAACAAAATGTCAAAACGTGTAACGGGGTATGGTATAAAGCGATAACACTTTGCTATCTTCTGCGCTAGAAGAATGTAAAATAATAAAAATTTTCGCTGGAAACAAGAAGCAA
Organism: Kappaphycus alvarezii; assembly: GCA_002205965.3. Lineage (NCBI taxonomy): Eukaryota > Rhodophyta > Florideophyceae > Gigartinales > Solieriaceae > Kappaphycus > Kappaphycus alvarezii. The sequence goes on from NADL03000852.1 coordinate 227,991, forward strand.
GGAACAATTTAATTAGTTTTCTACTTGATTTTATCAAATTAAAGTACCCATAATGTCCCTTTTAGCGTGAAAGAAGACTATTTTACATTGATAGGTAAAAAAAGTAAAATATGCACCCGATCAATGAAAATGTGTAGCCTTCATTACAACATAATTGAAAACTTTGGATATTCATCGAATTATATTGAAATACGGAGCATTTTTATGGGTGGGAACAATCTACATGAGCTGGTTATTACAGTGAAACTATTAATAAAAATAGATAAGAATACTACGATATAATTTTTAACGCATTAATTTCAAACAATATGAATTAGAATAATGAACTCCTTCCGAGTCTCTAGCTGCGTATTAAATTCGTAAAATGAAAATTTTACAATTACAGAATTTACACCGGACGTAAAACTTTGGAACCATGAAAATCTGACCGTAACTTATCAGTTCTTTTTGTAATTTTTTGAAGAGTATAAAACAGCAAGGAAGTTTGACAAGTAAATCAATTAGACTAAATCTCAATCTGTTTGAATAATTCAGCTGTGAAACTTTTTAATGATTTTTCAAAGAGAGAAAGCCTGGAATCAAAGCATTATTTCAGTTATTAAGGAAATCTAGCACCGGAAATTTCAATGAGTACTTAAATTGAAAATTTGTGAATTTTGAATGGGAACCGAGCCTAATTATTTTGAAAATCTTGATACATTTCATCAATAGGCAATTTTTCCCAGTTCTGAAGTTAATCTTCCACGAAGAAAATGAAAACTGTTTTAAATCAGTTCAATTTCGTTGCCGAACACTCTGGCACAGTTAATTATAGTCAGAACTCAGTAAATCCCGCAATTATTTACTTTAAAAAAAGATATTGCGTCGAACCTTTAGGGTGCACTTTCGAAATTTCTGATCTTTGCATTGTATCAGACTGAGAACTAAACTATTACCGAGAGATGAATACGGAAGCAGGATATTTAATATGATTTCTCTTACAGTGTGTGCATATCAGAATAATACGAGTCTTTCTTAGACGGCAGAGACATTACAAAGGGCAAAAATTTTGCGAATTTGTAAACTATCTTGGACCTTGTTCAGTTTACATCTGTTTTATCTTACTATAACATTAGCTCTTCTCAAGAGCAGAGCAGTTTGAGCATACAGATATGTATTAGAATAGAAAATGAGAAATTAGAGAATTTCATAAATTATCATGAAATGAAAAACCTAAAGCACAGCACGTAATAATTCTTTATCAATTTTTCAGTAGAATAAAAATTGTTTCCTTTATTGTAAACTTTATTCCATATCATATATATATAAAGGGCTGGAAAAGTTGCAGTAGTGGTCCATACTGATAATAACAGCATATATACAAACCGGTAACATTGGAATCAGCAATTATTTGGACCTCAGGTGCAACATAGAAACACGACGTAATCGTTCTTCTTTCTCTGTGGACCTTTATGACACGAGTGAGTCTTTCTACAATATATGAAGAGGCAGGCTGTTTCCAAGATATTAGAAGCTGTACTGAATCCGTAAATGTCTCTGCAATCGGAATGGATCGGCGCAAATTATCCAAAACACATCATTGAGTGTGGCTCTTTCCTTTAGGGACACAGCAATCAGTACCGCTAAAAATTGAAGAACCTGAAAGTTGTCCCTGGTGGGCACTTATAGCCATCTTCAAGGTGTCTGTGTAACGACTGCTCCCAGTAGACGTCAGATCTCTATCCTTCATCTTCCTGTGACGTCGATTCTCTATCTGTCTAACTCTTTACGCCCGATTTACGCTTTCTCTTTTAACTACCTATTCGTGACTCCACAATGCCCAACCGTCTCAACATTTTCTGGTTAGTTTCATGCATCTGCTCGCCGCCAATAACCTCATTCTTAGAAAAAAACGACACGCATACAAAATCTTTACCTGACCTATCATCTCCATGGCGCTTGAGGGTCGCTGGTAAACGCTCTCCTAATAACTACTAGTGTCTTTCGGACTATTGTCCTCATGTGGGTATAACGTTTAGGGCTGATGTTTTAATTAAAACATATTCTTTTACTGTATTTTTTGCTGTTTTATACTTTCAACAATAGTTAAGGTCGAATGAAATAAACTTTCGGTGATTTTAGCGCTAATCATGGTACGAACTACTTTATTACAATTGATAATCTTAGATTTTAATACCAATTTGCCGACAAATTTTATCCTTTAATACCTGTACTTGAATTATTCAGCTGAAATTAGTGTACAGTTGAAGCCACTGAGCACTTATTTACGATAATTCCATTTTTTAGTGTACTGCTTAGTAAATATTTACGGGCCCCAAATGTTTTCTATTTCCTGTCTATATATATATGGCAGTAGCACGTGTTTCGCCTTGGACATTTAATTTTTGGATAGATAGCACTAGAGATCTCAACTACTACGTATTATTCCTGTCAGTAGTTTTGTCAATTCTCTGCTATTGTCAACCACTGGTTTGTTTTAATAAACTCAGGATCTCTTTCACTGTATAAATTTGAATCTATCGACCTTGATACAATCTGAGCATCAATTTATGGAGAAAATAAAGTGGTGAGCTGTACTAGATAGATGATTCTGCCCTCCAAGAAAGTAATGGCGGGTGAAATACACAGTATCGTGCTGTACAACACGAAAGAAAGGAAGAGGAAGATTATTTTCGTCTTCAGAGGCTTAAAAGGTAGAACTGCTATTCTCCAATGTTTTCTTCGTAACCAAATCTCCATGCCATCTTGATACAGCCAATTTTTCATTCTTAGGAAATTCCGGCAAACAGTAAGGACTTAGCACAAATTGCTCTTGCCATTATCGCAGTTCCTTTGACGATAACTGCGGAGTGTTTTTCTGCTCCCCTCTGTATTAATTTCCTCTGGGAGGAAAATTTGGAGTGTTTCACTGATTAAAAATATAGGAAGGCTATTATCCTACACGAGTAGGGCGGTTCTATGTATTGGAGGGTCTTAAAAGTAGACATAGTAAGGTGAGGTTATCTCACAAGCCAGGTGTAAGGCTAGTAGTTTCACCGTGATGCACGTGAAATTTAGACGGTCTAGAAATTTGCCCCACAAGAGACATTAACTCGATTATGTAACTATGGCCTGAGGTATTCTGGGGCCAGTACACGTAGATAGGATGCAGCGCTAGAATTCAGGAACTCTCTCGCTTTCCGGGTTTTCACAATCATTGATCGTCGATACAAGGCTGGATGGTTTTGTGCTCAGTTATAAGGCAAAAATGGCACTAAAGGAAAAAGGAACCACTGACCATCCGAGTTGAGAGTGGTTTCGAGCGACTTAAGTGCTACAGCTGAAGTTAACGAACAGTGGGGAAGAGTGGACGTGAAATATGAATGACAATTATAGAACCCAATTCCAAAGGAGCAGGCTCTACCACCTCGCTTATAAGCTAGAGTTTTAATTGAAGATTTTCGTTTGATGTCGACTCGCAACATGTTTTCCGTCTCATGGAGGAAGCAATTTATTCAGCTTGTTTAGATTTCTTTTCCAAACAAGAATCTCGATAAAACTATTAGAAGGGCTACAATAAGTACAAAGATGAATTTGCCAGAGGATACTTGAAAGAAACGAGTTGAATCTACTCCTCAAAATCTTCACCCTCTACATAAGAACGTAGCACTCAGACATCATAAGTACCCTTGTAGAAAAACCCCTTAAAAACCTAAACACTCCAAATCAGAACGCAATACTTCCCTTAAGACATCATAAGTACCCATGTAGTACCCACAAATACCCGTGGATGGTCCACAATTTATTACCCCTCCCTGCAACGAATACAGCTCACCTGAAGCCCTTCCAACCGGGTCCATGACCAGGACCCCTTGTTGCAACCAATTCGATCCTTCCCCTTCTATTTAAACCGATTCGACATCCACCTCTCCATCCGCAGACTCGTCATCTTCCTCACCTTCCTCCCCGGACTCGTCCTCGACCTCCTTCTTTTATTCCTCGGACTCGCCTTTTTCATCCTCTTTTTCCATCCTCTATATAAGATCTGGGCCCATTCACTGCTCAACGTACTCCTCTAACTCATCAACAACCTCCTATGAGCCCCTCTACCAATTTCTTTGCTTCGATCTCCACCAGGTGATCAGCAACGAGCTCCGGCGGACGTTTCCTGGTTTGATGACTAAGTTACTCCTCTAAATCGGTTGCGTAGGGAGAAATAAATAAGAAATGGTGGTGGAGCGAGGATAACGGGCCTTGGAAATGGAGCGATAAGGGACTAATTCGTGCATGATGGCTGAGAACGGGGAGTATGATTTGTTAATTTTTTGTCGTTGCGGGACGTGGATAAGTTTTAGGCGTTGTGCGACGGGTTCAAAAGTGCCAAACGGTTCAGATTGAAAATCTTGTTGGCTAAAAAAGAGGCGCAAATTGGTCTTGTCTTGTAGTGGGAACGAGTGAATACTGTCTTTCAAAGGGTGTTTGACGGCGAAAATCACGTGTAGAAATATTGATAGTGAAAAATTTAATTATGGGCGAAGAAATCAAATAAACGAGGAAGGATAAATGAATTACTATCCAAGGAGAATTCAATCGCACATAAACGGATCCACTAGAAAAAGAAAGGAGTATGAAGAAATGTACAATTCGTCGCGTAAACGAAAAATAGAATAGAGGGAGAAACAAAATAAAAGGAAATGGAGATAGAAACGTAACAGGAGGGAATTTCTGCGCGAAAAATAATCCCTTCAGTTCCTCGCCGAACACTCACCTTCACCCAAACTTGTCCAAATGGTTGGACTGAGAAACACATGGAGTGGGAGGTTAAGACCCCGGTCCGATTAGATAGAATTCGCAGCACTGGGTGGTCCAGTAACAGCTGAGAGTTCAGGCAGAATCAGTTTATTGAGTTGACAATGGTAAAGATCATTGATGTGTTGAGCAAGGAGGACGAGGGGAGGAGTACCACGCAGCATAAAAGTACGCAGCACTTGTATTAATGGTCGCGCAGGAATGCGACTGAGTCAAGTGCACCATTCGGATTGACCGACAGTGTCGGATGAATTGGCCAACAGTGTCGGATGTAGTAAACATATATGTTGACAAAACTTTGTTCAGAGGGATAACCTCCTCGAAAGATGGAGTTTACCCAGGTAATGGCACCTTCAGGGGATATACTGTACTGTATACCGTTATGTACTGTACTGTAATTGCAACTTTATTTTCCTAACAACGCTGTAAAGTTCAAATTTTATTGCATTAAGTATCACTATATTGCTATTGTCTATACGACCATGCTCTGTCCTCCCTCATATAAGGTGCACTTTGTCCTCATATGAGGACAGTTTCCGTTACATTTTGGAACAGAAAATGTTTTGGAAGCCTGAAATTTTTACTGGAAAAAAGGTTTTTCATGTTAAGTTACAGTACAGTAATTTTTACTGTACGTGCACCCTCGTTTCTGAAACCCCCCACGATAATACGAACTATTTTCCCTTCCAAAATGTAGTCGTTTTCACAACTTCTCGCGAAGAGGCGAAGCTGGTGAGGGAAATTGCTTTAGGCTTAACCCGAGGTCAACAATCTTGAAAAGTTTGTTTTGATCGGCCATCCACACTCATGCACTAATGCGGAAGGACAAGAAATGCCCTGAGGTGAAAAAGAATTGTATTGAAAAAAGGGCCAAAAGTTGTCCTCATATGAGGACAACGGTCCAATAGACACTCTAGCTAGGAGCCAACAGTATGGTCCACGTCGTCCACGTGCAGCGACATGCGCGAGAAAATAGCTTGCGCAACTGACGACCAGATAGTGCAACCAGATAGTGCAACTGATGCGACTCAACACGCGCTTGCCGATCACTCCGACAGGGGTGCCGAACTTCTCCGCAATACGCGGCGGAAGACCCTCTATGAAGAGGAAGGTGGCAGGCGAAGGTGACCCCAGAGAATCGAACGCCAGCGGTTGGAATTCAAAGTTGGGGGCTTGTGGCGGGTTGTCTGAGGCCGGTGGCAGACGCCGCGAAATTTTTCGTTCCAGGTCAGTCACCTTGTTGCGGTTAGCGATAGCCGCGGCACCGCCCATTTTGCGGGTGGCCCTCGATCGTACGTTGTCCTTGAACGGAGAGAGTACATTAATTTATGAATACCCTCCGCACGCTTCCGTGCAACATTGTACTGTACAACCCATAAAGATTTACCACCACGTACGGTACAGCACTGTACAGCACTGTACAGTACTGTACATGGTCAAAGTACTTATACGTACCTTAATGTACGGGGGGAATTTTGGGGTGTTTTTAATCCATGAAAAATGTGGTCAGGTGTTCCCTCAGGGATGTCGTGATGTGGGTAAAAGCTTACAATGTAAAGGATTGGCGGGAAGCCATCAAAACGCTAGAAAATTGGGTGTATGTATTGTACAGTGCCGTTCAACTTACGGTGGGACGGATGCATAGGACCGTCATATGCAATTGCGCACGCTATTAGCCCACTTCCTACATGGGACAGATATGTAAAAACAGAAAGATCTACCCCCTCTGCACTACTCCGCTAGCAGAGTACTGTCCTAGCTATATTTTCAGGATAAATATAACTGCACCACTGGCTCCGAATAGTCCTCATTCGTCGCCATTAAAATACTCGAAAAGGCGTCATGTTTGCAGGAGAGAGATAGTTTGGGTGCCTTATTTTTGAGCGCTCCCTCTTGTCCTTTCCCAGTGCGTAGTCATGCCTCCTTCCTTATCGGAAACAGCCGTCATGTCCCTCAGCAATAGGGCACCCAAACTTTTGCCCCTATTGGAAGATGTACAGGCTGATATCCAAATTTATGCAGCTATGTTTCCAGGAGTGTTTCCTTTACGCAGGATCGCTCCGGTTCTTAGGAAACTTGTAGTATGTCACTCCTTGAAAACAAGGCCAGCTGCCTCCCGAGGGATTTGATAAAATAGTACAAGCTTACAAACTAATGGGTTTGTAGGACGCCGTTCTTCCTTTGGGCCGTTCTAACTGATTGTTTAGGCCCAGTTCTATCCCTGTGATGCTATACTCACTGTCCCATATTTCCCCTCTAGATGCACAATCATGCTGCATTTTTGTAACGTCAAGCCATATCTTAATCCTCATGGCCGTAGTGTTCCCGACATCACTCTCTTCTTCTTTAGACTGTTGCTGGTTTTGGCTTCCTACACCAATGACTTTGCATTTCTTTGACCCTAACTCTGTAGTTTTCAGCAAACATCTCCATCGCAAGAAACGAACACCCTCGCTCCCCGTCCGTTCCGCGCCCCAACCGCAATAGAATCAGTTGGAAACTCCAGTTCGGACCTATAAGAATCAATGGCTGGAAATATTCACACGCATCTTTCCAAGTCGATGGTGTCCCCCTCATAAAGCATTCTTAGCATTCTATAATTTCCGTTCTCTTTAGAAGCACCCCTATCCTGGTTCCTTGTCGATTCTACTCCTGTAGCATTTAACGTAGATTCATTCTGTCTCTACGGACACCTTTCATGAAAAACACCAGGTGGCCTTTTATTTTACTGATCACTATTCCTTTCTGCTACAACTCTCTCATTCTGAAACACCTTCAACACAGAAGGTAGGGTGCAAGAGAAGGTATCAACCTGGCCCAGTAGTGTTTCACGCTCTCATACTGCAAGCTCTTAGCATTACAACGTATCTTCTTCTCATGGTTACCATCACCTTCCTTTTCATTTGTTTCACTGGTTGAATCTCTCTGCTGCCCTTTCAATTACCTCCAGAGGCCATAACCATACCGTCCCATGCATTGAATAAAGAAAGGATAGGTCTTGAACCGATGCAAATTACTAATAAATTCCATTTCGTGCATATATTACTTCACAGACACCGGAAAAGCCACTTGGCCAACTTTTGGTGAATTGATATACGCATGGTCGTCCTACAAATTGCTTTCAGAGGCGTCATTGCTAGGTGATAATTATGAAGAATAACCAAGACTTTCATAACATTGACCACGCCCTTTTTGTAGTCATGATTTTTGAGAGTGTTGCTTCCTTAAAGTTTCCATCTGTTTTCAAGTTCAACGTGTCAACTGCTGGGACTCTCTTTTACTATAGTGATGCCCACTTTCCGTAACCAGCTCCCCGTGCAAATCGACAACATCTGATGGGAAATATAGTCTTTACTATGGTAAACGTTTTGATTTGCTAACAAAACCAGGTCCAAGTTCGATAATGTCAAGTAATCTGAGGGATTGTAGAAATAAAATCATTATAACCACCAAATTACTTCCCCTTAGTCACATTCATACACTGCTGCAATGTGTCGACGTAACCATAAATACTCGATATCTCGCATCGAGGAAGCAACCATGCGGACTTGTTACTTACTAAACTCTAGGAGCTACCACGAAATATCTCTACAGCACGAAGAAACATACACTTTTTGAAATATTCCTCTAAGATTTTTTCGTGCGACAGAACTTCAAATTATTTGTCTCCCTAGCATGGTCCTAGCTGAATTCTTGCAAATAATCTTCAATCTTAGCCAAGGTGTCCTTTTCCTCCTCGCCGTCCATTCGATAGTGGACTTGAGCGCCCATCTTCTGGCTTGGATCCGAATAAATCTTCGAACCGAACAAACTGGACCTTCTATATTACCAACTGCTCTCGACCTGAAACATTGTATTTACTTCCATATTTTAAGCTTTCCATACCATTGGCATGGTCTCACTGGAATTTTCCAATGTACAAAGAGGATTCTGTTTGAACAAACAAGGAAGCCTGTCCTCCCTTCTTATCCCGTCCGATACTTGCTGGAGTCATCTCTCGTAACCTTTGTCAGACCAGCCGCAGATCTAGGCGATGGAATGTTCCGGCTTAAAATTGAGAAGTTTTTAAGTCCAATTTATCCTGGCGACCATGATTGTTCCCTATTCGTCGAGTTCAACGCAGAGTCTCTCCATATCAAAACATTTAAGTACAACGAAATGACCATACATTGTTCCACCGAACAAATCAGCCTTTTAGTACTCACAGTTGCAACCGCTGTACATCCTGCCATTCACAAGCATCAGGACGAACATTACAAGCATAGGAGGAGAGCAGGTCAGTTGTACGATAACTTGTTCAGGCATGGACCGCTTCTGAACGAGTATGCACATTTCTATCCAGGTATATTGTTCAGGCACAGTGTGAAATGGTTCAGAACTGTACTGGTTGAGAACTCCCGGCTCTGCCAACCGCCCAGGCACACTGTGGACACGTTTCAGGACCTTGAACAGCATTCACGGTATGTTCGATTCGTGTCCAATTCAAGGGTCATCCTCTTTCGTCTCATTCGAGAATACAATGTACAGGTGGATCCTGAACTTTGTTTAATTAACTCAGTGATTCACTCTTTAGATCACTTCGTTCCAAGCTTTCTAGACGGCATTCATTTTGAGCATAAAGTGACGTCAAACAAGCCGTATTATAATCTTGTTCGGGCTTTCTTCTACGACGCAATGGGTCGATTTGAAGCTTTTAAAACGAATTACCTCGTCGACAACCAACATAAGGCACCCTTTTACGAGAGGCTCTACCAGGAACTAGTTGTTATAGATAGAGAGATTGCAGACGTTCTTATGCTCTCGATTTCGTTTTGATAAAAGTCTCGGTATCATCACCCTAGGAAAAATTCATATTTTACTTGAATAGTTCAATTTTCAGACCACCTGGAATCATAACGACGAAACTTGGGAAAAGTTTGGACGTTTGATCTTTGGGGTGATGTACAGAAAATGGTCCTCCCCTTGTGTAATGCAGGAAACGGTCCTCCCCTCGTGTAATCCAGCAACATACAACGATCCCGCCCCTGACTTCGCTCACCATCCTTTCCAAATTTGCCGATCATCCTCCCTATACATTTTAATACTGTATTCTCTCCTCCAAATCAGCGATTTACGCCTTCTTTATCTACCTTTTTCATCAAATTCACTCCTTATGTAAAAATTTCACACAAATGCGCTACTGTAATTTCGATTTTAACTTTTTAGTACCGACTCCAGTCCGCCTCTAAAGTGTACTTAGACCCATTTTACCCAACGTTTTTGAGATCCATCAATCCCTACACACACTACCCTCTCCCTCACACTCCCTATCCCCCACCCACAATCGTTCCACCCCATTTACAACAATAATAAACAACATTCGACCCTCCGCCTCTATCACCAAAAATCGCCACTCCCGCCCCCTAAACTCCATTCCCCTACTCCTTTTTGGACCTAGTGACCGTGATGACTACCTACGCCGACAAACAGAGAAAATTGATCAAATTTGCGCGTCGTTAATTCGTTGATGAGGAGGCGGAGGAGGTCCCTGAGGGGCAGGAGTGGGAAGTGGATGGGGGAGGTGGGGAGACCTTCGAGGAGTGCGCAGCCCCGGAATTGGTCTACAAAGTTAACGACGAGGAGGATCATGAGGACCAGGATGAGGACCAGGACGAGGACCAGGACGAGGAGGATGAGGGACAGGGAGGCATGGAAAGTGTTGGAACAGTGGAATCTGTGGAACAAGTGGTACCGATGATGGAACCGGATAGGGATTTCTTTAGTAGTTTAGATATCTCCCAGGAGGAAATAGAGAACTGTAAACCGTTTCCGGATATTTGTGTCGACTGCTTGGGCATCATGGATATTTTGGAGGAGGTTTTTGGATCTGATTTAGAGAATGGGAAATAAGAGGACCATATTGATTGTTATTTTCTTAAGCATCTTTTGTTTAGAGTATATCGTCCACACAAAGTGTTTTTATGCATTTCCTGGAATCTTCTGGGGTTTTGTTCGGACTTTAGGGGTACCCGAAATTCTATATAAGCTGAGTAAACTGCTTCCTCATGGAGAGGTCAAGCAAGTTGGCAGACAACTTCAAGTCAAGTCCCAAATAGTAGGAAGTTGAGATTCCACTTCAGACTCAAGAAAAATTTTTCCTACGCTGGTCACAGAGCATCAGTGGTAGACCCTGTCCCTTCCATACTTGCTTGTAGCCCTCTAGACTGTCTTCCTCATCCACTCCGTTTTGTTCGTTCAATTATACCACGGTAACACTTTTTTTGCTTGCAACACCTCCTTCTTGGGGTAGTTGGTTCTGATTATCTCTTCTCACGACGATTTACCCCTATCACTTTGGGGAATGGAATCATGTCCCCAAATGAGGACAGTATTTCGACAAAGAACTTGCCACGGAACTCGGACAAAAGAAACTGATCATTGTCTGCAAACAATGAAACAGCTAGCTATTCCAGCTCCATGATGTAAAGTGAGCGAATCTGACAGAGTAAAAATGACGTCAACAGAAAGACGAAACGCCAACTATCCGATATAGTGGTTGTTGTATACGACTAAAGCGCTACAATGACTTTGGCGGAAAAGGGCGAGGAGTGTTAGTGAAAGATTATTAATTGCTCTAACAGCAAATTCCATAAGGACAGGCTCTGTCACGTCGCGTACAGGCTAGAGATCTTATCGAAGGTTTTTTGTTTAAAGCTGACTTAACCGGTTCCATGTCCGGGACTACCAGATTCATTCAATTGATTTCTTACCTTCCCATACGACCCCGTTAGACATCCTCCTCTTCATCCCCGGACTTCTATTTTGCTGCACGGAAGGGTTTAAGACGAAAGTTAATATAGATATTCTCATGCAAATGCATATGAAAGTGTTAATAAAAGGATTAATTACTAATTTCACTGTCCATAAGCACATTAAACGTATTTTGAGGTGTTATATTAAGTAACGTGTGATAAAATAGAGTAATCTGGATGAAAGATTACTCTAATGTTTTCAGTTTACACACGGAGTGAAGCGGGCAGTATTTTGTAGTTTTTTTCAGACCAGAAAACTCTCAAGAGCCCCTGGTAAAACTAAATTAGCACAAATGATTATTCAACAACCAAATGTCTAAAAAAAGTTTATTTTAGGCCAAAAACGTGCTACTGTAGTCTAATTCCAGGAAAATAGGAATAAGGAAAAGGAAAAGGGACAATAATTACACATTTATAAATGGAAGAAGAATATTTTATCACCTCCTTTCAGTGGCCAGGCGTAAGTGACGAAATGTTTACATCTGAAATTGAATTTAAACTTGAGGACTACTTAGGTTTGTAATAAAAGTCATCTCCGAAGTTTCTTAACTTATCACACAAAACAAAAGTTTAATCGGCTTATAAATGCTTTCCAGATAACTCTCAAGCCATTACTTCACTTTCATAATAACGTGCAATGAATAAAAGCGAGTACTGTGGACGAAACATGCGAATTGCAGGTTTTTTCAGTATAAAAACTACCTCTAACCCTTCAAAAGCAATATAGTTGATATAGAAAACAAAATAATTTTCTCGAAAATATATGCATTCTAAAAATGAAAACCCCAAAGATTCTAAAAACTCTTCAGATCGAAGTTAGATGGCCTCCTCACACCTATTCAGCTAATCCAGTTTCCTTTTCCATCCTCAAAGTCCATGTTCTTTCCTTTAAGTGTTCAAAAATTGGAGTTCAATGCGCGGTGTGCAGTTCCTCTCGTCTACGACCGGAACACGGTCAGACAATGAGAACCCAACACATACACACGAAGACCCACAGGGAGTTCGCTGTCCCTCTTTCTCTTTAAGCGCCCTGCGATGTAATAGCACAGCTCGTCGACGGCGAGGAGAATTGGGGTTGGAAGAGCGGGGGTAATTTCTTGGACGGCTGGAAGGTATGCTTGTCCTCCGGGTTAAAAGGCCGGACCGTGATCCGCGGAATGCTATAAATTTGGTATGGATCGATTCCAAAGAACCGTAGACACCGGGGGTGTAACACAGGAGAAAGAAGAGGTAGTATTGGACCAGCCGTGCCGAATATCTCCTTTGGAGATAAGGATGTTCTCACCAACGACAATCTCGAAGTTCCTATTTGTATATAGCTGCCGGAGTCCGGGGCGCCAAGCGTGAGTAAATATCATAAACAAACAAAAAAAGGTGTAGTGTAATATTGGATAGAGAGGGGGGAAATAAAAACGGGACCCGGGCGGATAAACGTGGCTATAGCCAAAGTTGCCGTTAGTAAGGTTTCTGCAAAGGCTGAAGTTGGGAGTCAAGTTCAGAGCCAATACCGGGGTGGCTGTTTACTCTGGGGCCCTAGTGGCCAGGTAGATATAAATACTAGTTAACTAGGTTAGGGTTATATAAGACGGCGGGGTGAGTGAAGTAAGGGTCAGTCAAATTAGGGAGATCCAAGTTAGAGATAAGTAAATTCGACACTTGGCCCAATAGGTGCCTTTCACCTGCGAAAATATCCGGTCCAATTTGGTGGCCTTGTGGTCCAGGTTGCAAGCACTCAAGCCTCATCTGGTGAGTATGCAGTACCATGAATAAAAGTGGGAGACAAAAGAAAATTGCCCTTACTGTACTGTACTGTGCCTGCTGGATAGCAGTGAATCAGATCAAAAAAAGATCACTAGAATCAGCTCTGCTGATGAAATTACAGTTTGAATGCCGACTGCACAACAATAAATCTTTATCATACTTATATTTTCCCGCGGACAGCGATCGAACACCTATTGGAACCTCTACACACTTGTACTGCAAATTCAACCAAATATTCACCTACTAATTCCAATTCTCATCCCTTTACATCTGTTTTGTTTCTTTTTTATCTTCCCGCCTTTTGCTCACGAATTCTTCCAGATAAATGAAAAAATAAAACCACTACCCGCTTTCTTGGTCAATTTTGCGGCGACAACAGCCTTTTTTGGACCCAAGAAGCACCAGGGCACTTCAGGTGATGCCGCAAGGCCATATAGTTGGCTTTTTGATGAACCTATAGGGCTTCAGGCAGGCTACGGTGCTATGAGAGCAACCAGGTGAGCAAGTGAACTTTTGAAGCGGTTTGTAATCGTTTTTGTGCGTAGTTGACGCCGTTATAATATTCAACCAATTCCATGTTCCCGATATTTTTTTCAATGCCTTGTTCGGAGTTAGGGAGTTTGCAGCCAGATTAAAATCTTGAATCTTTGCTATTTTTTGTTAACAGTATAGTCAATCTACTCAGAAAAATATTGAAACTGGATTTGAAAAAAAAGTGAATGGCGAGTCAAAAGGTTCCAATTCGAAAGGGATGAACCAAAACCTTCAGATAAAACCTCAAATGGATTTTTGCGGTAATTTTGAGTCCATACAGGCAAATTTGTTTTCTTATTTCTTTTTCTAAAAAATTTTAAGAGTATTTTCGAAGGAAATGAAGTATTACAGCTTTTCGTAGGAACTAAAAGTTGTTCATAGTGAATAAAGCAACATTTATTTGCAGAAAACACCAATTTACTATGACCATCACTCGTATATTTCAAGAAGATGAGTTGGTAAGAACTACATACGAATTCAACGTTAGCACTGAAAAATAAGCTGAGTGTGTCCTAAGCTTGGTTTAAAAGATTAATATTTGTGGCCACCTTTCTTTGCCATGTGTGATTTAAAGAGAGTAAGTAGGCAGTCTTTCTTGGAAGGAGGTCAACTGCCTTGACTGATAGCGGTAAATTTTCTAATTTCCTGAAAGCTCAATTACAAAATTTTCATTGCCATAGGTAGAAGATAAAAGCCGTAAACAATTCAAAGAAAGTGGTGATAGGTTCATTCAAAATGTTTCTTGTAAAGGAGGTAAGTTTTATTCACGCAGAAGGGTTTTCATTGTCGTGAATTTTCCATTTCAAAGGATCCGGGTATAACCGCATATCACGTGAGTTGTAGTTTGAGGGACCAGATTGCGGTATATATGCTTGTTTTATAGATGCGGATGAAATCAGTACCCGAGCTCGTATTACGGCGACGAGCGAAATAGGAAGATAAGAAGAAGATTCGTACTTGTGGGGGTTCCCAATTGCACAAAATGTTTCGAGTTCTACAGGATAAAACTTGGCGTTTAGAGAGGAGCTGGAAACGGTATAGCCGGCTTTTCCTGTGCTTCGAATACAATATTTGCGTCAGTTAGATGGCGCAGAGAGTCATATATTGTGCGAGAGGTATAGGGGGTGACTAAAAAGATTTTGATTGTTTGTAGCAAAAGTAAGACCTCAAGATCGTCAATAAAGAGTTTAAAACAGTTTCTTGTGCCCTGTAATATCTTGGTGACACCGCAACGCTAACTTACTCCTAGGACATAGATCAATGGATGAATTCCAAAGAAGTTTGATCAGCTTATCCTCGATGTGATGTTGACGTAATACATGCCCATCTAGAGGGATGCAAGTGGTGACTTGTAATCTAATTTGATCCCATAATGGCAATGAGGGACCGAATAAGTGTAAAAAATTCCATAAATGATGGTTGCATGGGTAAAAGCTTTTTTCGAGCCGTAGCGGAGCCATCTTAGTCCAAATTTAATAATCAACTTTTTTATTAGGCTTGGTGGTAGAAATTTCGGTGAATGGAAGGTAGGTTGATGGTGATAGACGGCACAGGTTTCTAAAAAGACGAGGAGAAGGAGGTTCGATGATGCCAGGAGCATATAATTAGAAAAATAATGAGAAAGGTGGTATAGAGCGGTTAGGACTGCCTGGGCGTTGAAAGGTACCCTTTGCGATGGAAAGAGGCAAGGTCGACGAAAATATATAATTGGCGAGGAATACTCAACTAGAGCGAAAAGTGGGTATACAGTCGGGACAGGTCTGTATGTAGAAACTTTTGGACTTTCGGGTATGAAATGGCCAAAACTACGGCTTAAACGCTGAGAAGCGAGCTTTAGTGTGCAATAAGGGAAATTATTGTGTTAAGATCAGTGCGTGCCTCCCATTAGAAACGTAAATACAGCGAAAACCATGCCTCATCATGAAGATCCCGGTCACCTCGCAGTCCTAGTCCAAACCGCTTTGCACTAGAAATGCTAGGTGACGGGGGTGTAGTACGAATATTTAAACCAAACGGCTGGGGCTATTATACTAGAGAATCAGGTGGTTTTTAGCGTATCATTTTATGCTGTAGTGCAATAGCATTTTACTTTGATTTGACGGTTATAACCGTAATTGCAGTACTCGATTTTTAGAGCCGAGCCCCATTCCATAACGCGTGCCGTCCAGCATGTTAGCACTATTACAGTACCTTTACAGTAGTCGCCCGTATTGGGGATGTCACTGGTCCACTAACTGGCCCTGATATTTATTCATGGCTAGCCAACTAATAGCGTGACATGTACCCTAACTAGTGAACTCGAGCTCGACTACCTAGCTACCTTTAACTTATTATTTATCCCTGGCCTGAGTGCCACTTCTAGTAAACAAGTACCGAAGGTATCAACGACCTCACCAGTTTCTGTTTTTGGCTCTATTTGTTACTCCTGCAAGTTTCGTTCCCTTTTTACAAGGCGCAGCGACTGCAGCTGTAGTAGCTACTAACCCTTTCGCCCCCCCTACGCCAGCTTGGCTTTGTAGCCTGTTGCTTATTTCAGGTTTTTACCCTTTTTGGGCCTTTTTTCCTTTGGAAAGACGAGTATCCCAACTGTCTTGTAGCACGGAGGACAATTATCCATTGATCTTGGCTAACAGGTCTGACCCATAGTTTTTATCACTTTTACCTCTTGGTCCCTTCTTCTTTCGCCTCTTACAGGCCTCTCCCACCTGAGCTATCCAAACTCTTGAGCTACTACACTGCGGAGGGAATAAAGTGAAAGCGGCGTCGAAGACAGTGTAGTCATTGCTTTACGCAATAGGTAGCGTAATCTTTTCTAGGTCTAGTTCGGTGCATTGAATTACACGAACGATAATTTTTAAGAGGCCCGAAACTGCTTCGATTCATCGCAATACCAAGTGACTGTATATGATTCCTAGCTAGTGACCGGTGAGTCTAGTGCTGCACGGGCTCAGTATAGCTGGATATATCTAACGTGCTATCGGAGCAGTCAGCGCTACCCTTTTTTTAACCCTTTCAGGCGCTCCCAGAGTAGGATTCCCTACCCTTTCCTTTACACACCGTTTTTCCTTTCCCCCTTTTATTTTCCTATCTTTTACCCCGTTTTACCATCCTTTTTAGCCCGGAGAAATTCCCAGAAGACCATAGGGCATCCTCCTACCTTCCGAGCGCGACCAGCAGTCGCCCTACACTGCTAACCCACTTAGCTGTCTAGGACTCCTAGATTGGTCTCCAGAAGAAGCTTTGCTTCTAAAACCCCAACTACCTGGTGTGTGGTCTCTTTAAGGGCCCATATTACTACATTAACTGTTTGTAGAAAAGTTTATTTAAGTTAATATTGCTTTCTCTGTGATAGCACAAGCGAGTTGGGAGAAAAATTCAATCGTACACTCGAGTAGTCTCAAGATTTGATGTAAACTTCTGATCCGCGAAGGGTTTTTTCGCGCTATTCGGCGCTCCGAGGGGAAGAGGCCAAATCTGTAGATAACCCAAACATTCCCCCCCTCTAAAGGAGACGCGATATAGTACTGTATTCCTCCTGATATACCTATGCACATCTACCTTCATGGCCCATCGTAAAGAATTCACCACAGGAATCGGGCAATGCAGGCAATACATACTGCAGAGTGAATTTACTGAGAGTCGCGCCGTGTTACATAGGTTGAGAGTCCTTTGAACTTGAGTAATGAAGTGAACACCGAAATCAAAGCCGACACCGGTGGAGCTATAATTTTAATAATGGCCTCCCTTCCACCTTCTGGTAGATTGGAGTGCCATCCACAGCTTTTGACGCATCGTACGGTTTCGCAATTGGCTTGACAATGATACGATATCTACGCTCCGGTACAAATTTACTGGATACCAACCCACAAATCTACCACAGTAAATTAACCCCCTATACAAAAAAAATTAATAATTATAGTACTGCCTCTAGGGTAATTTAAGAGGTATTACTGGGCACCCTGTAAGAAATTCCGACCATATCTTTCAAATATTAAATCACCCCACATTTACCCCCCAGTGCTGCCTTGTTCTATTTTACATGCCGAAAGCGGCGGGAAGGGTATTGGTCGAGATGGCGTCAGCGGAACATTCGTATAGTGTTTACAGTATCAGTCATTGACTGCACATCCTATCCCTGTTTCTTGTCAGGTCGCCTTCCTCATTGCTACACAGTAATTTAAAACTGAGGCGGAGAGAACGAAGCTTTCAAGTCTCGAGAGACAATTTGATAGTTGCAGCATACCGTGGATAAGGTATTAAAATGTGAACGAGTTAACTCTCCCATGGAGGTCTTTCCACGCTGGTGCCATATTAAGAAAATCTTCCGAACGAGATTTTCTGATTGGAATCCACTGCCCGCATCCCTTGGAATGCCCCAGTCGTCCATTTCGCAGTCACTCTCCGCACTCTTGTTAATCCACCCAATCCAAAGTGAACAGTATCAATATACGATAGTCCACCAGATTGTGCACCCCTTCCCCCGACCCTTCTCACTTGCTTCTTCCCATTGGGCATAAACACTGTAACCACTGCATTCAATGAAGTACATGCTAGGGTAGGCTCGTTTCCTACCCGCACCAGAAGATAGTTTGAGGCCTCGGCAAGTCGCATCTCATTTTTCATCAATCGGTAGTTTCCAAAGTAGAGCGCCCTGAAACCTTGTCCGGCAATATAATCTACCTTTCCATCCAAGTCGTAATCCATTGCCATCACGTTTGCTCCTCTCGTCGTTTCCCTCTTAGTCGTCTGTGGGTCTGTCTGAAGGAACGTACCATTGCCCTGATTCATCAAAAGAATATCAGGCCCTTCAAATGTAGTAATTAACACATCCACATATCCATTGTTGTCGAAGTCCTCAGCTGTGACTCCCATACTATCCGTATCAGTTGGAATCCCTGCTGTTCCAGCTACATCCACATAAGTCCCTCCTCGGTTCATCAACAGCAAATCTCCATACTCCGGCACAGAAGGGGGCCCCCGTGGCGTAACCATGAGCGATCTCGCGCGAGCAATGTACAAGTCCATCAGACCGTCGTTGTTAAAATCCAACTCCACCACTGCCGATACCGACCGGAAAAGTATGCGATATCCCGGCCACACCTGTCGAGTAACATCTTCAAACTGGAACGGAGCGATGAGCTTGAAGAATCGCAGCACCGAAAAGTGCACCAGCTCCATGATGCCATCGCCGTCAATATCCGTGACAATGGCACGCTCCTCATTCACCCGCGAGAAGCCTGGGACATCCTTGAGGCTATAGTTACCCTCATTGTTCTGATAGGCGAAATGCGTGAGATTCGGATCGTTGCCAAGCAAGTTAATGAACAGGATGTCTGGCCCCCCGCCATTTTCCCGCCTCTCTTGCCTAGTGCGCATAGACATGTCCAAAGCGACCGGAACCCTACCACGCGACGAGGCGTGACCAAATCCAATGTCCTGTGTAATATTTTGAATGGTGCGATCTGGGCGGGCGAGAAACATGTAGGGGGGGCGTAGGTTGGTGCCACGACCACCGCCGACGGACACGCCGATGATTTTTTCCGAGGATCGCGCTGAGCGAGGGGTGACAGAGACGCCGTGAACATCTGCCTTGACGGTGAAAGGTGAGCGTCGGAAAGTGCCGGAAGGGGAGCCAAAGAAAAGGCGGGTGGGGGTTAGGTTGTGATAGGTAAGGAGAAAGTCGTAGTGCCCGTCAGAGTCAATGTCGGCGATGGTGGCACCGCCAAACTGCTCGTCCGCTGCGGGCTGGTAAATGCCGACAGATTCAGTGACATCACGGAAGGGGACTGGGGAGGGGGGGTTCATGGCAAGGATTACGATTAGGAAGGTGGAGAGGAAGATGGTGTTAGTTGGGAGGTTCATCTTTTAGTAGAAAGTGAGGGCTGGGCGCGGGGCGGGAGAGGTAGACGCGTATTGAAGCTGGGTTGTGAGATTGCGGATAGTGGGGATGGGAGAAACATGTGGAGAGGATTGGTATATGTAGTTTTTGGAGAAGCAGATAGAGGAGGCGGGAGAGGGGGTGGATTGCCGCGGGGATGTATTATGGAGTGTTGGCAGAATGACTTTACAGGAGGACAAGGCATGATTGGCGGTGCGGGGTGGAAGTGAAGGTGGAGAGGTATTTCAGAGAGGTGTTGCAAGATGTGTCGACAGTAAATTGATGATGAATGATTAGGTTGACTGGCAAGTGAAAAAAAAGTGGGCAAAGGAATGGGATAAATCAGGGGCTGAGGTTGGTTGTTTGCGTGAAAGCAGGTGCTGGTTAAAGGGAGGAGGCTTTTCGCATTGGTGATGCGGAATTGAAAAAGTTGTCCACAATGGGAGGGTGCAGTTATGGATTGATCAGCTCTGGTTCCAAGTTTCATACAATGCAGGGCAGTATGCAAAAATGGGACAACCCTGTTGATAGATGGTTTCATTCTAGGCAGATTGTTGGCATGGATCTGTTGATCAGTTGAGGTTACAGTACATTACCTTACACATCTACCATAAAAGTTAACTGGGTATCAACTAGAGTAGCTTATCTGTTAGAGAAAGTGAACCCCTGTGTTCCCCTGTACACGTCGAATGGAAATGTTGTTTATGATCGCAGAGCCGCCAGTTAACTGAAAGGTTGTGATTTCCACTGGTGTGCAGGAACAATGAGGAAGCCTTTCCAATTGGTATGCGATTAATAAAAGGAGGTGTGACATGCATGAGGAAAACTCAAGCGTGCTCCACGCTGAGGTGGTTGATGAAATCTCGCGCTACCATTGGAGTATGAATGTGTTCCACAAAAACAATCAAAAAAACCCGCAGCATCCATCATCTCATGGCAGGGCAGTTGGCTAATCTCCGATTGGAGGGTCCTTTCTGAATTGGGAAATGTTTGTCGCCTCTGTAAACAAAATTTGCTGTACAGCACTGCTGTGTAGCGCACATTCCGCCTTGTTTCAAACTGGCAAACACATACTGTACAATATTTGGCGCTGTAGCTCATGGCATAAGCGCATGGTTGTGTGGGGGGGGGCATAGTCGTTAACAAACTCCCACGGCATATAACAGACATGGCCTGGCGCGAATGGTGTATTACAGCACTGTACAGTTTGCCAGACGACAAAATACCCAGAGCTGCGGGTGAGGATTCATGCAGATCCATACGCATGCAAGAACAGCCCACCCGTGAGTTTGTAAACGTACAGCCAATTCCACGAAAAAAAGGCAGTCGCAGTAAGCAATCGGGGGTGAAATACGCACATGATTCCTCTTTCAAAAAGCGCCGGTTGCACCTTACGGGCTTAAAACGGGGGCAGTGAATGCATGGCATGCAGAAAGTACTATATGTCGGAAAGAGAGCAAGGCAGGGGCGTGGCCGGGAGAAGCAGGGGTTGTGCCAAGGTCATCGATAGCTCTGTGAGGTCGGTTGCCGGTGGTTGCAGGGCTGTTTACCAAATGCGAGCCATTCTCCGCCACCCGGCACGTCATTCGCGCAATGCAGACCCCCCGAGGTGATGGACACGCTGTTGATATGGAGGTTTTTGATCGAGTGCACATGGATGACTTTCAACGGGGCGACGCAATGAGCACCAAAGTTGAGTGTGTTCCAAGCATGGCCGGATCAAACTCGTTGAGTCCATCATTTACAGCGAAACACGTTTTCCTGTTGACATAGAACTGCATGCAAAAACGGGAGGATGTTGCAGTGTACTGTAATTTGTTCATTCCATTCCGAGTAGCGTTACAATAAAGTAATGCTACTGTACTGTACTGTACAGTAGATAGAGGTACGTACGGTACGTGACGGGAATGTTTACGATAATAATAATAATTATTATTATTTATTATTTTACAGTGGCACAGGTACCGTATTTTAATTTAAATCATTTTCTTTGCTCATCCATCGGCTCCTCTTGCCTGCATTGTGTATTCACCGTCGTCCTCAACACTCCCCGTTCAAACTTTCAACTTGAAACTTCCATGACTCCAATGCTCACATATCTTTGATGCCAATCCTTTACAGTCCCCATTGCCCGCTTCCGACCTGCCGCACCGTATGATTTTCATTCCAGATTTTTTTCCAACCTGTGCCAACACCACCACCCTCACCGTGACGCCGCCGTTTATACTCCACTCAATTCAACACCCATAACCATCTTGAATACAGGTCCTCCCCGTCACCCGTGCCCGACATCCCGCCTTGCTCCCTCCCCATCCAACCCACCTCACAATCACACTCCACCCCCGCCATTCCGTACTCCCCCAGCTTTAGACGCACCCTATCTCGCCTCACCAATTCCTAGTCTTCGCCCTTCCACCATGCCCTCACTCCCCTCACCCCTATCCTCCACTATAAAACCTCCCGCCACTCTTCCACCCCTACCTTCCTTCCTCCCCCACCCATCCTACCACCCCCACCATGACCCGCCATCCCCTCCTTCCCCTCCTCCCCCTCCTCCTCCTCACCCTCCCCACCAATGCCAACCCCCTCTTCCAAGACGTCACCGAGCAGTCCGGCATCCGCCAACCCCCCAACGCAGAGCATTTCGGCGGCGCCACAATCGCAGACCTCGATTCCGACGGCCACTACGACCTAATCCTCACCTACCACAATCGCGACCCCATGCGCATCTACTTTGGCACCCCCAACGGCACCTTCCTCCTCTCCCCCTTCCTCCAACGCGCAGACATCCACGGCGTCACCGTCGCTCCCCGCTCCACAAACTCCAACGACCTCCTCCTCGCCGTTTCGGTCGGCGGTGGCCGCGGCACAAACCCCCGTCCCCCGTTCATGTTTCAGGTCCGCCCCGACCGCACCTTTACAAACGTCACCAACAGTCTCGGCTTTGGCCAAGCAGGCTCCAGGGGTCGCGTTCTCGTCTTTTTCGATATGTCCCTGCAGACCAGGCGTCAGCGCCGCGACAATTTCGGCGGCACCGATGTCCTGGTCATCAACTTGCTGGGCAGGAATTCAGCCCTCACTCACTTTGCCTACCAGAATGTGCGCGGCACTTACCAACTGCGCCGCGTTCCGGGCTTTGAGCGCGTCAACGAGGAGCGTGCCATCGTCACCGATATTGACGCCGATGGCGTCCTGGAGTTGGTCAACTTTTCCACCCTTCGTATCTTCCGTCTTGTCGCCCCGTTCACCTTTGAGCAGTCCACCCGCCGCTTCTGGCCTCGCGCCCGCAATTTGAGGAGGTCGCTCTCGGGCGTTGTGGAACTCGATTTTAACAATGACGGCCTCATGGACTTGTACCTTGCGCGTGCAGACTCGGCCTTGGTGACGCCCCGGGGGCCGCCATCGGTCCCAGAGACCGCGGATGTGTTGTTGATGAATCAGGGCGGGACGTATCTGGATGTTTCGGCGGCGGCTGGGGTCCCAGCGGATACGGACAGCATGGGGGTGACGGCGGAGGATTTTGATAATAATGGCTTTGTTGACGTGCTCATTGCTACTTTTGAGGGGCCGGATGTCCTGCTGCTAAACCAGGGCGATGGGACATTTACGAGAGTTGACCCGCGGACGACAAAGCGCGCGAGTGCCCGTGGTGCGAGTGTCATGGCGATGGATTATGATCTCGATGGGCGGGTGGATTATATCGTGGGGCATGGTTTGAGAACCGAATTTTTTGGAAACTTTCGGCTGATGAGAAATGTAATGCCGTTAGGGCGGACCAATAATTATCTTCTGGTGCGTGTCGGCAACGATCAAGGAGGCACGGCTAATTCGATAAACGCGCTTGTGACCGTGTTTTTGCCCATGGGAAGGAGAATGGTCCGAAGAGTCGGGGGCAGAGGAGCGCAGGCCAGTGGTCTATCGCTGATTGACACTGTTCACTTTGGGCTCGGGCGGTTGACCAGTGTACGCAGGGTGACTGTTGTTTGGACCACACGTACCTTTCAGGCCAGGAATAGAGTTGCTGCGAATACTCTGGTGACCTTTGGGGTATTCAACTAGTGGCATTCACAGCTGCCGAGATGGATTTTCTGACATTGCCTGGCAAATGTGCTATCGAGGTTCGACTACTGACTTATCAAAAATTGTGCAATAAACATTTCTTCCGAGTTGATTGTTGCAGCCGTAACAGGAGAGGGTGACCGTTTGAAGGCTGCAGTGTACAAGTCCTACGTTTAAAGGACAATTGCGCTGTGAAGGACCTGCGTAGTGTGTGCAGAGAAAGTACTCTCTTGTACCTTTTGCTTCGTTTGCATGGGACCGTACTGTAACCTATTTTGTTTTGCGTATAAAGACTACAGCTACAGTCTTTCGCAAACAGCAGTACGCAAACAAGAGGGGCCAGTAGTTTGAGAATTATGCGTAATCACATACGCAGAGAGGTAAATGTATTGTACACAGTGTATGGAAAAAGCTGAGGACATTGCACTTTTACGCAACTGTAAGAATCCGGACTGAATTGAGGGTGGTGGGAGCCAGCTGATGGGTTGCGAAAGCAGCAATCTAATCAACGAGTCCATTTGGTCCCCTTCGAGTACGTATTGTATCAATTCAGTTGTCGACTGTAGCAGTCAGCATACCTTGCAGAGACAGTTTGAACTTTTAAACTGTTTCTGTACGACACGGGTTTCAAGTTTGAACTTTACAAATATACCACTTTTGTGCAAATAAACTCGAGTTACGAAGCCACGTCAATGCAATAGGGTAGTCTCAGAACGCCTTGTAAGCACAATATTCTGATATGGAATTACGCGTAGATGGTAACGACCAAATATTACTTGACTGTAATTACAAAGGGAGGCCCTCGGTGTGATTCCGATTTGCCTCTGTAAGTCTAGATGAATGAATGGTATTGACCAATTACTCATTTTCAGATTGGCGAAAGAAATTACTCTCTTGCTGCTTGGGTAGTCAATGTACGTCGCAGTTCTGCTGACGGCTCTCCGCGCAATGCAAGTACTTTGCGACCCAAGCAACCAAGTCGTATTGAATGCTTGAGCGTATCGAATACCATCCACCTTTGGGTAGACACAGCAACCTACCCTTTGCTATTGCAACCATCTAATGTCGGTTTCCAAAGGAATCCTCGCGATGTCAAATCTATGGACAAGCCCGTCATAAGGGTGCTTACGGAAAGCGAGCAAATATTTTTGTCCTCTTGGATCCCCCAGGGCAGGATCTCATACAATGCAGATTCGATTTTGGTAAGAGCATCATAAAAAACGAGCGATGTAGAAATCCGCATTGCATCTGTGGAAATCCTTCAAGTCCTCAACTGACATATGACATAGGGCAACATACGCGTTGCAGCCCGTCCATGGACAATCTCGCACTGGAACAATCAGTTTCCTATATTTCCTTGGTCAGCTATCCAGGTTGGCTGCACTGTAGGCGCGACAACATCCAGCAGTCAACAACGCCCATTGAAAAAATATCCAATGTGCTTACCTCGGCAATTGACTCATGGTTCATACCTTTTTACACCATTGAATTTGCTTCAGGAGAAAATCAAACCAGATGCCACACAGCACCGGTGCACACAATTGGGGACCAAGCGCGTCGTAACCAACCCAAACAAACTATGCAGCACCATGCGCGCCAAAAGATACAAGCATACACCGCTGACCTATGACAAGCCGAGTCATCATTGAGGTTACTTCGATGGATCGCAAGAGACTCTCGAACGCTTTCTCATACCTCTTGTGCACCATGTCGTACCCTCTTTCGACAAGACCCCTGACACTTGAGATATGAAATATGATTGGGGCACAGCCAATACATCTGTCATAGAAAACGAACCAACCCCCTCTTTCCCCCCCTTTAGGTGTTGATTCGTTTTCGTAACGATGGATCTGCCCTTTTCTTGCACCAGCGCTGACGTCTCTTGAGTGTGGCACCGATGCATATACGTTCTGATTCTGATTGGTCATTTGGTTTATCCCATCGTAAGCCCTTATGGAGAGAGTCGATCTAGCATGCTCTGCAAAAAGGGCGCGGCTGTTACATCCAGTTGCTCTTACAAAGCAACATTCCACTGCCCAACAATAAAACGGCAGTCGTTGCGAGTGACGGGATGCTTTCGCACATTATTGGTAGACACACCCCTCGCATTTTCGAAACAAGCTGCTTTGCAATCATGTGATGTCGAAAGAGCAACAAAAAGTTAATAGGCTGCACTGCATGCGAAGAATCGCAGTAATCTAGGTTAGGAAAGTAGAAAACGTGTAAATGGCGTTAAAGACTACCCTGCGTTTCTACGTTCAATGCTTGTACTGGGCACCTGCTGGGACGGTGGATGAAAAGATAGCTCAAGTGGAATCATGCCTTTCAAACCCCAGCAAAGCACATGCCACATTGTCCCAATAGAAGCTGTCCACAACGCAACGGCAACACCCCACCGAGTTCCGTACTGTAATCAAGATTCGTCGAACCTCGGGGCACTCGTGAGAGCACGGAGACTATTCTAAGCTGTAAGCTCTGCAAAAGTCTATCTCTCTATCTCTGGGTCTCAGTTACCTGAGGGTTCACCTCAGGCATCCTAAGAATAAAAGTAAAGTATTTAGAGTCTACATTTTAGACGCAGCAGCATGCCCAGCTACGGAACTACAGCAAAAAGTTCTTCAGATTCTTGCGTCAAGGTCATGGGATGACAGCGGTGAAGTCATCAATTGTGATACGAGATATTGGTACTACACAGA
Source organism: Kappaphycus alvarezii (assembly GCA_002205965.3). Classification (NCBI taxonomy): domain Eukaryota; phylum Rhodophyta; class Florideophyceae; order Gigartinales; family Solieriaceae; genus Kappaphycus; species Kappaphycus alvarezii. The sequence goes on from NADL03000852.1 coordinate 254,498, forward strand.
CCGCCGGACCAATATCTGCAGGTCAGGGCCACCCTGTGCAAAGACATGACACGTTACGGGTTGCTCCAAACGCGGCGTGCCGGTTGGCATAGCGGCTTATAACCACTTTGTAGCACCATGGTAGAAATGCTCCGTTGTTCGTACTGTAGATCTCGCGTCGTGGTTTGGACTCAAAGCTCATAGGACACCCGACATTTGCACCAGTCGCAGTAGACCAACCGCTCTTACCCTAGCTGAAGTACCTGGTCCATGACATCTTCGCACCTCGTTTTACAGTTGATCCTTGGACATCGCCATACCGCTTAGCTTCCTAGGGCTTTAACCTGCTTTCCCATCGCGCCAAACCAACTGCACATTTCCCCGATATAAAACGCTGAAAATTTTGGGCATCAGATATTTTCGGACAGCATTCCGAGCAGAGTAATAGGGGGGATTGGGGTTTCATTTTAATGGAATAGAAAGGGGGTTAATTTACTGTGGTAGATATGTGGGTTGGTATCCAGTAAATTTGTACCGAAGCGTAGATATCGTATCATTGTCAAGCCAATTGCGAAACCGTACGATTCGTCGAAAGCTGTGGATGGCACTCCAATCTACCAGAAGGTGGAAGGGAGGCCAGCCAGCAAACAAGCGGCATTGGAGGTTACTGTCAAAGCGGAGTGCCGCTGTAAAAGAATGGCTCTAACCTTCGAAAACCGTTCCATTGCGCGGGTGGCACCGGTTCTCGCGAGTTCCTTGACGACAGAGAACGCCGCCGGATGCCAACCTCCAAGCGTTGAGATGGGGACAGGAACCAGCCTGTTTCTCCCAGGCAGCTCAGCAAGGAACCCTTGGTATTTCCGCTGCTTCTCTGCGTGAGCTGCGTTGAGGCTTGTGAGTGGGTTGAAAGCCCTGGCTCTTGCGTGGGAGGGAGCGAGCGGGTTGACAAAGGTTACGTCGAAGTAATCCGTGCCACCGGCGGCTCCCATCGCCCTGATATCCGGCCTCGTCCTGTTTTGGTAGTGTAGACGAGGTTCGATGAATGGACGTCGGGCGGCTCTTGCAAGGTCGTTCCCCAGTAAAGTCACCTGGTTGTTATGGCGAGTATTCCGCTCGCAGCCAAAGCGACAATGTAGCAAGTGGTCCCCGTAGATATCCAGCATTTCATTTTAATGTATGGAAGATGTGGTCGGTTGTATCGAATATATCTTCCACGAGTAAAAACACTAAAACCTTTCCCCCGCTGTATCCGCGCCTCTGGGAGTGCGCGTTGTGAATGACACCACAATTATAATCTCGCCCTCACACAGAAAATTGCTCTCGCGGTTAATCATCGCCTACTGGATCTTTCGAGCCCTGGTTGATAGGTTTCTATGCCTCTGGGCTTTGCATCTCCACATTCCTCCTCAAAAAAGTCTCGTATTCTCACATTGAAATCCATGACCCCGCGATTCTTCCAACACCTATCCTTTTGCCCCCCCTGCCATGCTCACGCTGGTACAGCCCCAATCCAACCAATGTTTCAGCGCGCGAGAAATTGACCGTATTATCACTGATGTGCAGTCTTGCGTACAACTCGCATTGGATATCTCATGTGCGTGAAAAGTTGAGCGCGAGAAAGCCTCGTGGTTCAAGCCTATCTGATTTGGCCCTAATTCCGCGGCCTGCGAGGTGCAGTGCGATCGAAAGATGGATTAGCGGTGAGAAGAGAGGGATCGACCATGCGGTTTCAGGGAAGGAGGCCAATCGTGCATGTACGTTCACAGGACTCCCAACCTTCGCACCACTCACAGTAGACCAACCCCGATTACTCGTAAATTGTGGGCAGGCCTGGAAAGCTGATAACATATGAGACGAGGACCGAATGGGGGCGGGGTACTTTGGATGTTTTAAAGTTTAAGAGATAGGTTCATCTGTGTTCAAGGGGGCACGAATCAGTCGCTACTCTCCTCGCAGTTTCGGTTATGGCGGGGTACGCGCCGAGATGTCAATTTCAAACAATTGATATGGGCATAGGGATGAGCCTGCCTCGAGGCGGAAGCTCCGATGACGGACTGGTAACTTTTGTATGTTGCGGCTCGAGCTGCATTCAGGCACCGAAAATGAAGAAGTTTTGGGTGCGTAGTGCACAGCCTGCTGGAAACTGAATGTTATTGGTGTAACTTGGCATTGACGTCGAACCAGTGACGTTGGTTTTTGAGGTGCACTATAAGTCGCGGTGGGCGACAACAGGCTAGACTTTTGAAGCCAGACTAAACTTGTAGCATTAATGACCAGAAGATTGAGGGAATGATACCTTTTACTCATTTATCACTTTGAAGAATAGTCTGTCTACTGGACGATGCGTGTTGGCATCAGGGTAGTTTCTTTGGTACATCGTCTTGAAGTTCTAAACCAAAGATGCCACTGCCAACTTGATATTGTGAATCAGGGGTGACATTCTGTGGCTGGTTACAGGAGCAAAGACTAGTCGGCAGGCACAGTGTCAAGAAAATCTAGAATACGTGATCAAGTGAAATGTATCACAAGACCGACCTGTGATTTGTTTTACAGTCCCAGAATGCAGCGCAAGTTTCACTCTGTGGCTTTTTCATGCAATGTGTTCTGGGCACATGATCAGAAGAAAATGATGGTATTTCATGCACATACATACATGACTGGGAAAGACGGCCTGCTATCCTTGATTGTCAGGTGAATAGGGCTTTGATCAAGATTGGGCACAGTAGTAGATGCATCATTTTAGACAAGGGAGGATCCTGCAGGTGCAGCTTCCACGGTGATTGGATGTCGCAAGCAAGGGTTGCAGAGGTGGATTGAAAGGACCTGAGAATATCAGGGATTTGTTGCCAATTGTGGACAGAGGGTTTGTATGAGGGAATATGAACAGCGGTATTATTCCGTTTGCTCAACAATTAGAATTGCTCCTCTAGGATTTGAGAGATCGCCACTCAAAATAAAGAGTGCTGGCAAGATTAGTGTGCTGGATTCATGGGTTGATTGGATCTTGGTGTAAGTAACTTTGGTGTGTTGCAAATATTTTGGAACGTTGAAGAATACGGCGAGTCGATTGGTCAGACACAGATGACAACAGCCTTGAGGCTTGAAATGATTCCCAGATGGGAATCAAATGGTGCAGATATTTGTCATAACGGTAATTAATTGCCGTTTGTTCCCCTTCCCAATTGCCGGATTCCGGAAACCCTCCTGTGGAGCAGTTCTGCCCTGCCATCCCTTTGACCATAAACTTGGATTAAACGGTCTACTCTTCCTATCGCCAAGGATGCGTATCTACGGCCTGTTGCAAAACTCCAAACAACATGCTTGCAACATGGACATGTCCAAGCCCCACAACCACCTCTATTGCCTGCCACCTGGACCAAAAAGTCATCTCTCAACCGCTTTGTCCAAACCATTGCAACCGTTGAACAACCTCCAAATCAAGAACCCTCCAACCTCCACCTACCGATCCCCTTGAACCATTCCACAATTTTTTGCTCAATCCACACCGCAAATCCGCTAATGGACTCCTGTTCCTCTTCCCCCTTCCCTATGGCCCACCCACACGCAACAAAACAAAACCCTCACTATTCAACCCATCGCTGTTGTCCCAAATTCCTCCAATCGGCGCCTCCACTCTCAATATCCTCCCGTTCACATTTCAACCCCATCATCACCACCACCCCACCTCACCTCCGACGCCCCCCCTCACACGCCCCCATAAAACCCGCGCACACTACCATCCCCCAACTACCCCCCTCCTCCTCCCGTCCCTCAATCCAAACCCCCCCCCGAACAATCAACCATGTCGCACGCCCCAACCCTGCTCCTCCTACTGCTCCTGCTCCTCCTCTCGCCCCCCGTTGCATCCCGCCCCTGTCCCAATCGTTGCTTCCGCAACTTTGACGACGCCCAACTCCAATGCACACGCCTTGATTCGTGTCGTGTGCGCCGTTGTCGCGGTGATCGCCTCCGTTGGAAATGCGCACTCCCCCTTGTTTCCGTCACACCATACCCGACGCCTGTTCCAGCTTCATGCGCCATTCGTGCGTTGGGGAGCACGAGTCGATTGTCATTCGGTTGTTCTTGTGTTGAGGATATGTTTAGTGTGGTGTTGGAACTTGGGGTGTCGTGGAGAGGGGAGAGCCCGACTTGTGTGGCGCAGTGTATGGCGAATCGATTGATTGATAGTGAGGTTTGTGGGGAGGGGGTCGCGCCGGTGGGAGGGGCTGTTGGTGCGGTGGTGGGTGAGGGGTACGTGAAGTGTTGTGGGGAATGTGGTGGGGCGTTGGTGGATGGGGCGTGTACGTGTAGTGGTGAGGTCGGGGAGGGTGGCTTTTGTGAGCAGAGGTGAGATGTATGGAGTGGGGTTTTGTTGGTGGTATAGATTGTTTGGTTTGTTCGATTGGTGTTTTGTTTTCGAAGAAGTTTGGATGGAGGGTTGGCGAGTGTCAGAGTCGTGGGCACAAAGAGCAGCGAAGGTCGTTGCAGGGATTGATCTCAACAAGGTATCAATAGATAGGGTGACTGAATTGTGTCGCTTTCGTAGAGTGTTATGAATTATGATCATCACTGTGAAAAGACTTGAAGTAAATTAACTGGCACCGCGCCTACGGTATTGTTACAACTTTTGCCCTCGTCTCAAAGCTTTACAGTACAGTATGATTGAATTCATACTGCTTCAATTTGTGCCTGGGTAATGTATACTGTACTGTATTGTACTGTACTGTACGTTCAAAATCTGGGACGTCCTTTGGCAGTCACAATAGCTCGCAGTCTTATTCCGATATACCGTACGGTACGGTACTTCCAAATCCCTTAGTCTACGATGTTCTGCGGTGTACTGACTGGATTCACGCGATGACATTTCTCCAACCAAATGTTTCCAACAAGTTGCTTCAAACTGCTTCGCTCAAAACTGTTTCCGGACTCTGCAGTGCCTCGATTACGCGTTTTGAATGCTTTCGCAGAAACCACCCAAAAGATCGATGTAATCTATTCTGAACGTGTTGTCCGTATGATTGGTTCCTTAGTGTACGAGCTTTAAATCGATTTCTGGGCATGTAAACAAATCTGCTAGACGGTTGCTGCCCAATTGCTTCTCACAACGCGCCAATCCCACCATGACAGTAACTCTGGATCCTGGGCTCGCAATTTCAATAGCATTGCTGTACAAACACTACGCGTTTCTCGCACTGTTTCTTCTGAAAGAACAAACCAACGCTGCTTTTCAAACCCCGCCAGATGTCCGCAGTAGTCGGATCGACATCTCTCGCGTGGTACAGACATGGTGCAGAAGTCTTTGGTTTCAAGTAAAAGCCTTACGACTTTCAATTTACATTCGTCGTATTTGTGGCTTTGAACAATGCAACCGTTCCGACTTCTAGGAAAGTCAACTGGCCCACTCGACACTACACGTTAATTGTCACCAAGTCATCAGAACCGCTCAATAGCAGGTTCCCTTCTCCCTGGAGCTCCTCAATAATTTGCAATACGTTCGTGGCACTGAATCACCGTTTTACAGCGGGTAGAACACCAAACGGTTTACTTGATCAACCTCTCCGGAATCTATCCGATCATATAGGTAGATTTAATACTTCAATAAATCTCCTAGAACTCCCAATTTTCGCACCATTCCTAGTAAACCAACCGCATTTGCGTACCACTCTAATTCTTCTAAAATATCGTCCTCTCCAGTTCTTGCAACAAACATGTGTTTGTACCCTACTCCCTTATTTCCTCATATGGAAAAGATATGCTCACCATATATGTTTATGTCACAACGCATATTGTCGACAGGTTTTGCCTTGAATCCTTATCAACCGTCAGCTGCTAATTTGTGTTAAAAAGCAAACCGCTACAAAGGTTGTACTTTAACATTTGAATCTTGATACTCATTTTTTACGTCCAGACTCTGCTTCATTCCAAGAAGTGGACATGGGAATTCGACTTGGTCTTCTGCAAGTTCTGGCAAGGTCCGAGTCCTGTGATCGGGCATTCTGAATTATTAACATATTCGTACCATGATTTATCTAGTATTTCAGTTAGTAATGAGCAGCTTTCACTCCAGTTTGCGAACAAACAGAGTTAGTGAAACAGAGAGGGAGGCAGACGGAGCGCTGCTAAAGGAGTAGTGGAGAAGATGTTGCGAGTATCGGCACAACGGTGACGGATATTGAAATTGATTGTTTTTGATTGCGGCGATATCAGAATCGCTTGACTTGTGCAATCATTTTTTGTTTGTGGCATGAAGCCTTCAGCCGTCAGGGAAGTCTCCCCTGATTGGAAACGTGGAGCAAGTGAGGAATCTGCGTGCCGTCCTGTGGTTCTCCGTTGTTGGTAGTCAGTATTGTCCATGATGTGTGGCTAATCATGTCCACCTAACGTTTGTGGTTGTCAGTAGTTCTACTGTTGCTCGGTCTCTGATTGGTTTATCAAGCTGTTTGTCTACATAAGGGCAAGTTTTAGGTGTTGAGCAAAGCATTTCGCCTGAAAAACAACCGAGAAAAGGGGGGCGCGTCTGTCGTTTTGTCTGATCATCTGCTGAAAATCTTGTCGGGTTATGGGCCCAGCGTTGAAACCTTGAGTCTTTCCTTTCCTTAGGATCGACTGACACCTTTGGTCGTTCCGTGAGACACTGCTGCGTGTGTTTTACTTCCGTAAGAGAAGAATCTGGTGTTTGTTATGTGCTGTGATGGAGGACTCTAAGCGAGTGCACAAGTTCCATGGCAAGAAAGGCGACAACCTTCATTTGTCGAAAGCTCGTACTGAAACTGCTCTCTGGGCTAGGATAGTGTTCAACTTAGTGGAGGAAGAAGTTGTTGGGAACGCCACTGGGACGTTGGAGGCAGAGCTGCAGCAAAATTGGACGATGCCTGTGAGGTGATCATTCGTGGGCTTGGTGATAAGCCTTTGAGAATTTGCATTATGGAGAAGAGAAATCCGATCGGCATGTGGAAGCTGCTGTACTAGCCATATGCTGTGTCGAATGTTGCCACGAGGGTGCAACTGTTGTCTAGGTTGAATCGTTTAAGGTAGAGAGGTCCCGCAATGGCGGATTATATTGATGAATTTGAGGATACTTAGAATCGACTCGAGGCAATGCAGTGTGTCATAGAAGAAGAAGTTCGAGTGGCTATATTGCTGGCGTCATTTGGTGATAAGGAAAGGTCTTCGTATGGAAGTATTGTGACTGCATCGCAGACTGGTGAGGACAACTTGAGCTAAGAGACCGTCTCGGCGAAGCTCTGCAAGAATGTGGGGACAAGAGCTGGTTCTACGGTGTTAACTCTGGAAAAAAGGAAAGTAAGGGTCTTGCTGCCTATAAAAATTGGGATGGAAAGGGTGGTGGCCACAAGTTTGTGGAGAAGCGTACGTGCTTCTGATGTGGTAAGAAGGGGCATATTGTCAAAAACTGCTCCGCTCCTTAGAAACGTGAGGAGAAGGCAATGGACAGCTCCTCGGATCAATAGTTTAGATCTAAGACTAAGGATGGCGACGCTTGGAAGGCCAAAGTGTTTATGGAAGGAGGAAAATCGTTATCTTCTGAACATGACAGCAATTCGTCAATCAGATCTACATTTGATCAAAATTCTTCCATCATACTTAACTCTGGGGCATCTGACCACATGGTTAAGGACACCAGGTTTCTATTCAGGAGGAAATCCATACCTCCAAAGACGATTGTGCTTGGAAATAGGGATACTTTCACTGCAACCATGAAGGGTGATATCTTGCTCTGCGGCTACATAAGGCATGGCCCTCAACTTTAGAGGCGCTTCAATTGGTTATCGGATGCACTATATGTGGCTGACTTTGATACAGATTTGGTATCAGTATCTCAACTTTGTGGACATGGGTTCACAGTTCGATTCAGCTCGAGAGCTGGGAGGTGCAATAGTACTGAATGCTTCAAACCGTTTGACTGGTCAGAATGGAGACGGTGTCTGTCACATCAAAGGGCATCTAGTGACTAATGATGAGGTAACAGCGGAGTCCAGCAATGACTCGGACTCTGACGACGGTGATAATGGCGGTGATTATCAGCCTGCCAGGGCAAGTTTTGCTATGTAAAAGGATGAGCTACTGTGGCACAAAAGGCTTGGAAATGCTGACATCAAGAGAATTCGGCGGCTGCACCGAGTAGATGAGACTGAAGGTCTTAGAATTAGTCCCGGAAAGCGGTTAGAGCACATATGCGCGGATTGTATCAAGGGTGAGCATGTAAGGTTCTCCAGTAATGAAAATGACCGTAGGGGTAGTCAAGTTGGTCGTACGATAGATTATGATATCTGCGAATTGATGTCTACAGCCTCACTTGGAGGTTCTCTGTACTAAGGTTCGTATGTAGATGAGTACAGTGGGTACGCAACGGTCTACCCAATCTTGAAGCAAAGCGATGTGTTCACTACTTTCAGGCTGTCTCTGCGGTGGTTTTAACGGCGATTTGCATGCATGATTCACAAGATTCACAGTGGTAGGGGAGGTGACTACTAGGGTTGGGGAGTAAATATGAAAAAGCATGTACCTAGTAATGAAACATTACAAGATTTCTAAGCACCGCGATACATCGGTACAACTGTACATATAAATAAGATTAATTTGGAGAAAATCGCGGTACATATAACATATAAAGCAATTTAAATACATTAAAATAATGCCCACATTCCAGGTAAGTGTCTTGAAATTTCTTCTAAAAGCACGGTACATGGGTACATGTAATAAAATGCACCAGGTACATCTACAAATTTGCCAACTTCCTGCATGCACTAGTACCTGACCCAGACCATGTGGTCAAGTTGTAAACAAATGGCCAACCAATGGAGAGAACGTGATTTCAATTCCAAAAAAATGCATCCCTAAAACTGCACCAATGAGCAGGTCACAGAAAGCAAGGGCCTGTCGTTTCGAGTCTAATTCTAGTCTGAAGAACCGCCTTTGTTTTTGTCTGGAGCCTTTTCTTTCCCATCCTGGCAACGGGAAATAGATTTCATAACCAAGGTTCCAAAGGCAAGGATTAGATATTAAACATACTCATTGTAAATGGTCAAATGACAGTACCGAGAACTATGCGATAGGGGGTTTTGTGGCAGCTAAGCACTTCCTTTAATCTTCGCCAACATTTCTGTCGTCAGAGGCATTGCCTTCTATCTTCAACAGATAGTTACTAAATTACTCCATTGACTTGACCTGATTAAAGAAATTACCGTCATCATGAAAGTTCTTTGCAATTGTCCCGAAGTCGTTAATGCTCTCTGTTGAAATTAAATTACGAAAAGAACTACCAATAAGACCCGCTAAGCTGAATACACGCTCATTTCTGATCTGCATGGCAGGAATAAACAGAACGGGTGCAGCACATCCAAGAATGACTCAACAACACAGCAGCCATTTTGGCTTTGAAAATACCTAGTTATGCATCAAAATAAACAGCAACCACTGGCATCACAGTCTGAATATTCTTCTGAAACATCAAGTACGCGTCGATTATATATGCGAAAGCTTCATTTACTGTCCACGTCTTTTTCTGGCTGAATAAACATGAGAACACAAGCTATACAAGTGTTTCGACGATGCATTGCACAATTTTTCATGTCTCCGGACTCGAAATGCGGTTTCGAAGTTTTGTGGTCAGCTTGAGATCCAAAGCACTTCCGAAAAACTTCTTTGTATGAGAGCATCATTTGGAGCATCACAAGACCACTTACAAATTTCGTCTTGACAGGTGCTGGAATTAGCCTTAGATTAACATTCATACTTATGCATGCATCTCAACATTCCTTATGGATGTTTAGATTCCTTTGTCCAATTAATGCCCTTTTGCAAAGAGGATTTCACCTTTGAAATGTCAATGAGAGGAATTTTGTTTATGATAGTGTTCGAGAATGCTGAATTACATGCTCCAGATATAATATGAGGGAAGCAAAAACCACTGAAACAACTTCCTATGTCTGCTCCTCTAAATGCAGTTGATGACTTACTAATGTTGATGCATGCAATCAGGTTAGATACTCCGTCCTTGACACAAGCGAAATTTTTTTTCCGAATCCGAAATTTGTCCATCTGCTCGACCATGATATCATGCAAGGATTCACCTTTTGTGCTATTACGCTGAATTAGTGCTAAGTGAACTAGTTTCTGCTTGAAGTCTTCATCAAAATTATGTGCGATCAAGTCAAAAATGTCCCGCAACCGCGGCTCATCGACAGATCAAACTAGATAAAAACTGATTCTAACTTTACCAATTGCGGCATAGCCATGTTTTACACAACTTTATTTGTAAAAGCAGGGATATCCTTCTAGATAAAAGTTTTTCGATCTGTATTCGAGACAAGAGGGTTTAGAAAGTGAAAATATCTTCGGAAGTCCGGATGGTCAGCAAATGCAAATGGAAGGCCTGCCTTTGCAATCAAGAAAAATAGTTTCTTGTTTGCCTCTTTGGCAGTATCGGAAGTAGGATTGTACTTCTGATGAGTGTCAAGATTTGTCTGAAGCTTCGGTTTTTTGGAGGCTCAGATGATGATGAAGAGGTTTGAAATTTGTTTAAAAGTTCGTGATGGTGTTCTTTCAGATGTCTGCGAAGTGCGTTTGTGCCCATGCTTCCATGAAAATGGAATAGACCTTTGCGATCTCTTTTGTTGGGTCGAGATGCTGCCGTAATGTCAGGTGCACAGACAATACCAGCATTAGTGTTGTTGTCATGTTTCTTACAAAATCCCCAAAGGCTTGCCTTCTTTCCAGTTTTCTTGTTGACTGAATAAGTTTCTTGGGCGATTTTAAGAACATCGGTTGCAGAGCATTGGTCAGATGCAGTGTTAAGCTCAACATCAACTGATAGTTGATTTGATTGTTCGGATGCCACGGACTGATGTAAATTGAGCTAGGAGTTCGAAGGTTTGGTGGCTGTTGAGGAAGGGGTTCTTTGAAGTTGTTCTTATAGTAGTTTGGAATTCTGGTAGGGCTTTTCATTATCCGAGAAGTGGGTACAGGGAATAGTCAAAATCGGCGGTACATGAAATGATACTTACAGTCGTATTCAATCTTTGGGACGGCACATGGTTACTGTTGTAATGAAATTTTTCTGAACAATATTTTGGCATGCTGCGCTGGCTGCGCTGGATGAGGTGGCACTCTGCGCTGGCTATATACTAGTTTGGAATTCTGCGCTGGCTGCGCTGGCTCTGTAATGCAAGTTTTATTTATTTATTTTTGCATGTTGCGCAGGCATCGTTGGCACTGGAATACAAGTTTCATTTTCGATTATTTTTAGAGGGATGCTTTGCATTGTACTGTAGCAGTGTGGAGCTGGAAAATTTACTACGCAGTTGCTACAAATTTCTGCAGTTAGGAACTGTATATGAGGGGGGGTACGATTGAAATTTTAGGAGTACTTTGTGACCAGCAAACCCTAAAGGGACGCTCACCACACTAAGTCACACAAAACATAGAGTATAAAGGAAGTTGGCAGACAACTTCAAGTCCAGTCCCGAATAGTCGGGAAGTTCAGATTCAGCTTCAGACCCAAGAACATTTTTTGTTTCATGTGGCGGAGCATAGGTGGTAGAGCCTGCCCCTTAGAGTTGGCTGCTAGAGTAGTAACTCAGCTTCCACGACCACTCCTCCCAACCGCCCGGTTAGCGTCTACCGTAACACTTTAGTCGCTCGCAACGACTCTCACCTCGGGTAGTTAGTGGCTCTCTCTTCCTTCGACTCCATTTTCAACCTATCAGTTAGGTTACACTTTTTTTCAGAACTGCATGTACCGCGGTACATGACACATACTGATTTAGAGAATTTTAGAATTAGAAAAGGGTTTGGACAGGTAAATGCTTAATGTACTTGCGCATATACCTTTCCATGTACCTCCCAATGACACGTTTCCCCCAGCCCTGGTATTTACGGGTCAATGCGGAAGGAAGGCTTGGGGTGGGAGGGGGTGGACGGGAGTGGGTGTTCAACGAGCGCAGTCATGCCGGGTTCTTTGCAGTAGGGATGGAGGGCATTGGGAAGCACATTGAAACGTCGGGTTTGCCCGTCATCATACTTGCAGGTCATTGCATGTTTGCCCATATACTGTAGGCATTTCACGATACAATGGGCTTTCCAATTACTCTTATGGAATGATACATTATCATGGAGGAAATCTATTCGTGGGAACACGAAGGGTTCATTTACTGTAACGAATCTGCTTCCTGATACCAAGATAACTTGAATGGTATTAAACATGTACGTGAATTGTTATGAAATGCGCAGATGGAACTGCACTCTACCAGCCAGTAGAGGGAAGCACTTTCCATGTCTCTCTACCCCTTCTCCTCCTCATCCTCCTCTTCATTACTCTCTTCATCTTCGTCAGAAGGGTCAGAGATCACAATTAATCCCTGTCTCCCCTTCGTTCTCCATGGGAGCCCCCCCACCGTTATACACTAGTGGCTCCCACGGGTCTACCCAATCCTTCTCTTCTTCCTCCTCTTCCTCCTCTTCCTCTAACTCCTCTACTCCCTCCTCCCCCTCCTCTGCCTCTTTTGCCTGCTCGAAGCAGTTACGGCGGACCCACTCTCGAACGCGTTCCCGGTCCAACCTTCTATTGTAATTTATCGTAGTCGGTTGGACCATTTGCAACCAGGACCAGAGCGTTGAGTGGAAGACGGCCTCTGGATGACTTGGTGATGGTGAGGGAAGGTTGGAGGCTGGTCATATTGAGGGCCAAAAGAAGGGGTGAGCCGATGCGGTAGTTGATGGCGGGTGGTTGCTTCAATGACGTCGATTTGGAACTTTAAATACTGCGACGTCTTCGAGAAAATGACGACCTTGGACGTGTACAGTAATGTCATCTATTAATGACACAATGTCTTAAAATAGAAAATCAACCCATGAATTTGCCACACTCACCCAAATTAAAGGTTTCTTGCAAATTCAGAAACTGTAAAAATATCTTCCAGAATCCGATACTGTATCCAAATTTGGTCCTCTTCTAGATTTCTTCGTGTGCGAATTTTGCGCACATCAGCCACACCTCGTTTTAAAACGTCGTCTTAGTACCCCTCCAACCGCTTCTATTTGTAAGAGAGGAAGAGAAACTGGGATCTTTATTTAAGCCGGCATACTGGAAAGATACACGGCGGCAAAGGCTTAACGGATCCATTCTCCAACAAATGGGATGCAGCAAGCAAGCAAGCTGCATTAGAGGTTACTGCCAATGCGGATTGTAGCTGCAAAGAGGTGCCTCACTTTACTTGGAGTTTTGGTGCAAAGGCACGCCGCAGCAGCCGTTATGTCCAATGCGGCCTGCTTGATGGCTGGCCTGAAGGTAGAATTTTAGGGAGCGTAGCTACTTCCCCATTACTGTGTCGGTATACTCTTTTTGAGTCGACTGTGGTTGTCTGGAAAACCATGGGATAGAACGGATATATCTTCCAAGAGTAAAACACCCAAACCCTTCTCTCTTTACTTAGAGGATAAAAATGGAGGAGATCCTACTATCCAGTACGGCCCCTGGTGAAGTCGAGGGCAATTTATGGACTCAGCGGTGTAGTGAACGACGAAGCAAATTAGGCTGATGAGTAGCTTCGCTTTTTCGAACGCTGGCGAAGTGCCATTCTTTGCAGCGATGACATTCGCTACCTGCGGAGCACCCATTTCGAAACCAGACCAAATGCAATCATAAACATCAAACACTATGGGGTGGAGCTCAATGCCGTAGTGGGCGCACAGGTCTGCATAATGACGTTGTTTTTCAGTTTACTTCTTGACCAGGAGAGATATAGGGCCAGCATGAGCGTAGGAGGAGGAATGCGGGCTGATGACAGAGACATCGAATCCATGCGGGGAAGCAGAAAAATCGCAGTACGCTATATACATGTCTGGGCGCAGTCTTGTGTTGTAGGGTTGGACATCACCAGACACCTGCCTGAGAAGTTGGGCAGTATGTTGAAGGCGCTCAACTGGAGGGAGGGAGGGGACAGAGCCAGGGTCGGAAAGCGGTGGATCCGGAAAACGGTATTCTCGAAACTCTTGAATACCGTAGTGTCGAGCAACGCTGCGGAGGGCAGCAAAAGAATATTTTGCATCTTCGAAACCGGTCCCATTGCGCGATTGGCGACCGTTATCACGAGCTCCGTAACGACGGCGTACACGTCGAATTCCAGCCTCCGAGGGTAGAAATGAGGACGAGAACTAGCCAGCTTATCCGTGGCAATTCAAGGATGATTTTTTTGAAGTGTGAAATTTTCATTTCAGTGAGACACGGGCTGATATTCCACTCGAAGAAACTATGACTTTTGTTCAAAAGCTATGGAAAAGCGAAATATTGAATGGAACACACTGGTTCGTAGGAGACAGGTCATTGCCAAAAGGGCAATGACTTGGGATAGATCGGATATATCTTCCAAGAGTAAAACACCCAAACCTTTCCCCCTTGCCAAAAAGGGTGAAGTTTGTAGTGTTTTACTGGTCAGCAATTGAGGCCGAAGTGAATGTAATCGCTGAGGTCTTAGAAAAGGAGAACAAGCATTAGTACTATACGACGTTAATTCCAAGGATAATTTCCATTCGTGGAACTGTATGCATGTAATGGCACCAAATTTTGCACGGTGCTGAAGGGATAGGTTTCGTTATACTGTAAAAGTGTTTGGGTTTTTTGTTACTTGTGGAGTTTCATGGGAGAAGTGCGAGTTTTTCTTTGTTTCAGTTGTGACGAAGGGCGGAATCAGCGGAGTTGCCTTCCTGTATTAATCCTCTACTTCCCTCCTCTTTACCTCTTTCCCACCTCTTTACCTCTTTCCCACCTCTTCACCTCTTTCCCACCTCTTTACCTCACCACCTCTATATGCCACTAGGGCGAAGTTTCCCCAAAGGTTCCTTGCTTACCTGTGCACACGAAGTGCTCCGCCCTCAGTAGCGGGGAAGTTTAGGTAGACTAAACTCTCAGGTATTGCCGAACGACGCCCTTGCATACACACAAGCGACGCCGCACGACGAGGGACACTGAGCGGGGTTTGAGGGCCGGTTAGTAGTGCACAGAGGGAGAGGAAGGGGGGAGGGCAGGTTTAGTTGGTTGCTTTCTCGGTTGCAGGATTTTTTTTTGTTGGTGCTTGTTGGTGTCGAGGGTCTGCCCGGCCGCCAGAACCAAGGTTTACATAGACAGCGAGAATTTTTCAATTCTTCGCTAGACAGTACTAAAATCCTAAATCTGCAATAAAAATCAACTCCTACAGTACTAAAATCCCCTATTTTGTCCTTTTCAGGTGACTTGGACGAAGTGAGATTTTGCTGGAAGGAGAGTTTGGTCTTCTGGTGGTTACGGACGGTTTCACCTTCCGTAACGTTCCAATTTGTTACGGAAGGTTCCAACCGTCCGTAACGTTCCATTTTTCCGTTATCCCTTTCCATCAGTATGTAGGCATTAATAGGATCCGAGATCACTTGCGACAGTAAGTGCACCGCAATGGTTACTACATTAGTTTCTGGGGCTATTCATGTTGATTTAGAAATCCATGAACTCATTTTTCGGTCTGATGGAACCTCTGAATGTGAACTGCCAGTATGTTTGCGGCCACTGCTCACTGTGAGTACTGTACCAGCATGTCCATTTCCGTTGCAAAGCATGTTTTTTACCAAAGAAAATGTTGCGTATCGAACTGCAAAGGTTCATGGAGTTCGTCGAGTGGAAAAAGATGCTGTTGCCAGAGTGAATATCCTACACATACAGCCCCGTTGTTACCGCATGCGCTGTTCTCTTCTTTAATCATACGACATTGGCATTGGAGATCGTATGATATCACTGTAAAGATGTTATTTATGTCGATGCGCATTCACTAGGGCAGCATGCCAGCAATGAAGATTGACGAATTGAACATGAAACCTTTGGATTCGCGGAGCGGAGGTTTTCCTCATTCGAAGAGAATGAGAGCGATGGGTGTAACCAGCGCTATGGAAATGACACAGCAAGATTGGACTATTTCGGCCATGCCGCTTCATCTCCGTTCTCTTGCTGGACCCGAGGCACAGCATTAACATATGCTTCGTTCCTCGATGACTTCAAGCCTAATCGATCCCTCACTTGTTGAACTTCGGCATTACAAATACTAGGATAATCCATCTCCGTACTCTGCCCGCACGTGAACTATCATCTTCCGTTCGATCAACTATCAAAACGTAACTTTTCACAAACAACGAAGAAATAATGCCTTCCTACTTCTCCCTGCTCATTTGCACACTAGTCTCCATTACGACAGCCCAATTAACTCTGTCAACAACTCCTCAGCCTCTTGAGGAAGATGCTCAACTTCCGTTTTTCGCACCAGTTTCTAGTACTCCAATAGAAAGCTCGCTACCAATTGCATCCCCTGCGATACCAAGCGCATCTCCATCCACTTCCGCATTAGTGCTTCTAACCCAAACCACAGAGCGCTCATTAACGCTAACGCCGACACCAACTCAAACATCCACCTCTCCCTCATCACCATCACAAGCTGACGACGATACCTCCTTTAGGGATGTCACTTCCGAATCTGGCATCACACAGCCTACTTCTAGCGAGCAATTTGGCGGGGCTACTATCGCTGACATTGATTCTGACGGCCATTACGATTTCCTCCTCACTTATCATAACCATTCCCCTCTGCGTCTCTTCTTCGGCACTTCCAATGGCACGTTCAGCCCTTCCTCCTTTTCCCTTCGCTCCGACATTCATGGCGTCTCAGTTGCCGCCCGATCCGCTCGCACCAACGAGAAAATTATCGCCGTCTCCGTCGGCGGTGGCCGGGGCGCAAACCTCCGTCCCCCTTTTATCTTCCTTGCCAAACCAGACCGTTCCATCTCCGACATCACGAACCAGTTAGGCTTTGGTCAAGCGGCCTCACGTGGACGGGTGCCGGTATTTGTGCACCTCTCGCTACAGACACGGCTCGAGAGGAGGAGAAACGGAGGTGGCCCCGACCTTTTGGTGGTTAACTTGTTGGGTCGAAACTCGGACTTGGAACATTTTGCGTACCAAAATATCAGGGGCAACTACAGCCTCCGGTCAGTCCCTGGTCTGGCAAAGGTGAACGAGGAACGTGCCATTGTTACGGATATTGACAATGACGGAGTCATGGAAGTAGTTCACTTTTCGGTGTTTCGTGTGTTCTCAATGATTGATTCCTTTTCATTTGAAGACATCACCAGGTTTGTATGGTTCGATTTTCGAGACCTCAGACGCTCAGTTTCTGCCGTAACGGAGCTAGATTACAACAATGACGGGTTAATGGATTTGTACATTGCGCGTGCACGTTCGCATTTAGTGACTCCTCGAGGGCCGCTGGCAGTACCCGAACATGGTGATGTGTTGTTGAAGAATGTGGGCGGGTTTTTCGAGGAAGTGTCGGCAACGGCGGGGATTCCAACTGACACGGACAGTATGGGTGTGACTGCAGAGGATTTTAATAACAACGGCTACGTTGACGTATTAGTTACGACATTCGAAGGGCCGGATGTGCTGCTGTTGAATCAGGGAGACGGCACCTTCCGCAGGGTCGATCCCCGGACCACCAAACCGGCCACCACTCGAGGGGCGAATGTAATGGCCGTGGACTACGATCTCGATGGGCGCGTAGATTACATTGTGGGTCACGGATTGCGTCGGGAATTTACCGGTATTTACCGGCTCATGAGAAATGAAATGGAGTTGACAGCTGCATCAAATTTTTTATTGGTGCGCGTCGGGAATGAAGCGACGCTCGCTTGCACTTCGTTAAACGCTTTTGTGACGGTGTTTATCCAACGTGGCAAAAGAATGGTAAGGCGCGTGGGGGGAAGGGGAGCGCAGGCTGGGGGTCAGTCCTACATTGACACAGTGCATTTTGGGCTAGGGTCCGCTACGATAGTGCGACGCGTAACCGTGCGATGGACCACTGGCGCATTTCAAGGAAAAGAACAAGTCATGGCAAACCAGAAGATTTCCTTTGGCAGGTTCATATGATCTTCATTGTCCATGTTCCTTTGCTTAGGGGTTGCGCAATCTCTTCGTTTACTAGGTCAAATAGCAATTGCACCTTTCCATTAAAAGGTCACCACTCCCCCCTTTCCAAGCTACTGACATTTAGCTTTGCAAAATCGTTTTCCATTTTCTAAATCCATTGGCATTTCGTATAGCAACTAAAGCCACACAAAAAAGTCACACATAGGCAATCAACAAAGATAAACCTCAGTTCAGACTAACCAGCCTAATCCGTGCAAAATGTGTCATAACAGCCATCCCTGTCGAGAATACAATACTATAGCAAGTATAGGCGTAATTTTCGACTGGCTTACCACCTCAAATCTATCATGGGCTTGCCCAGCCTCTAGTTGCTTCAGCAGCACTGGAGTATCAGAGGCAGCGGTCGTGGTTGCAATCAGAGAGATATCAGTATTTAATGACTGTACCCCCTCTAAGTTAGAGAGAAGAGAACAGGCATAACTGGTTTTACGGAGACTAATACAGAGAAAAGTCCCTTTCCAATGACACCGAAAGGGGTCCGTCCAATCCCGCTTTCGTTGTCACTAGAGCGGGGATGTCACTGAAGCGGGTACGCCACGTGTCAGGTAGGGACAGGACCACCGGCGCGGTCGCGGACCAGTAGTACCAGACCGCCCTCACCGAACGACAGACTATGAATCCAGCTTGAAGGTTTCATAGTCTGGTTGCTCCCCCAGGATCCGCGTTGCTCGCGAGGGCTGCTCATTGTCGAGCAATGACTGGCCAGAAAAGAAAGCATGGGCTTTCGACCAAGCAAGATGCGTTGCGATTGCTCGGTGCTCGCCCTGATAGCAACTTTGGGCCCCCTGATCGTGACAAATAAACAAGCCTTACACAGTCCAAACAGTAGCGAAAAAGCTTCACGTTTTGCGTACGTCCATTTATAACTGGAAGAAAAACTCCAAAGACATTATGACAGCTGATTTAAAAGTGACAAGTAGCAAAAAAGTGAAGATTATTCGGGTTTGCGATCATTCGGCTCTCGAGAGAGCACTCAACATCTATCTGCGCTCGACTATTTCGTACCTTACAGGAGAATTAATATCAGGGAGGAGGCTTTACGTGAAAATGCCCTTCAAATCCGCGATGAACTTATCAATACTCTTTCAAAGCAAGCTAGAGACAGCGAAGACAGTACTAACTTAAAGAAATTGCTACTTTAAAATATTTTATAGCTAGCAAGCACTGGTACTATAACTTTATGAATCGTAAAAGTAAGCCCCGAGGACAGAATGGGATGTTGAGTGAGCAGGTTAGAGAGAGCGAGAGACGACTTCTTCGAAAACGTTTATGCAAAATTGATCCAACTGACCCATCAAACACAGACGAAGTGGCAGTACTTTTCGCTCTTTTCCGAGTAGGACTGAAGGATCTACAGACAGTGCATCTATTTATAAGCGCTTGAAATATCGTTTGGCAGACGTTTTCACAGTGTTTGCCGACTGTACCAAGGCCACATTGTTAATTATTGGCGCCCTTAAAGCTTCCCTAAAAGGTTTCACTCGCTACGTCCTTTGGGCATCTACTACTTTTCCCAGAGAAATGCCTGGAATACACAGGTACTTTGGGCTGAACAATGCAAAATAATGGACACTAAGGCCAAGGTAGAGAGCAGAAACATAATCAATCTTCTCGGTAACCGCTCCGCTCACGCAGAGGACTACAGTGATAATAAAAATAGCACTGCTGAGTTCCCTTCCCCCATTATGACGTCAGTATTGCAACTTGTAGACGCCACAATTGGACAATCATTTAAAGCGGGATTTCGTCGCTTTTTGGTTAACCATGCCATATGCTACATGTCGGATAAAATGAAGAAGTCTGAAAAGACCGAAAGCAGTTAGAACTAACTGTATCTGTTACTATTTATGATGCAGTCAGAATAATGGCAGCTGCTTGGACTATGGTGCCGAGTACAGTTGTTATCAATAGGTGGATGTCTTGAAAAATATTGGCTTCGTATCAAGAACTGTCCCTCAAGGACAGGAATATTTTAGAACCGAGGTCGTCAGAGGCCAGATCTACCATTTGCAGGAACTAGATTTGAAGGCGAGAAAGCTGTTTAAGCTGTTGCAGAGGGAATTCACTGCTATCAAAAAAGGTGAGGAGTATCTAAAGTTGCTAGAGAATGAAAAGGAAGACGCTGAGGACGAGAGTTTAAACAACGAGGACATGAATGAACTGTTTCTGACAACGAGTTTGCAATACCTGGAGGAAGACCTCAAAGATTTGGAAATTTTGGATGATATTTCAGATCTGGGTAGTACAACCCTAGAAAGGCTTTTTGATGACGAGGAGAATTAGCCTGTGTGCAGGACGATTGAGAACACCACGGCCCTGCAAGATTAGGTTAATTGTGCGCTGGATATTAGCGAGAGTGTCGAGAACGAAGATGTGAAATGTGAAATTGATTCCAACGCGGGGAGAAAAGTTGTTCGCGGGGCTCGTAAGCTCGAGTTTTGCAAGCCGGCAAAATCGCTGTGTAGAGAGATGGAGCTTCTCATGGCAGATGAGCACCAGGTCATGGAGAATGAACTTTTCCGACAGCTGCTCAGAGCAATAGAGGTGGAGGTAGCAGCAGCGTCCTTGCATTGCACCCAAAGTTTAAGGGAGAAGAGCATTATTAACGTTTTTAATTGAAAATTTAGTTGAAAATTTCAGATATCAAAGGCGGCTCAAGTCAGAATATGGCCAAATTAAATTGAAATTAAAGGTATTTAGCAGTGACACCACCCTCTGCAAGTGTCATTGTATGAGATTTTTCATTACAACGGGATTTCTCACCGTACAGGGCCAGACCCCTCTAAATGGCGCTGTTTTTGAAGGGGATCCGGGGCTGTTCGACCATTCTGTCATTACAAAGGGGTTTTCATTACTTCAGGGCTTCACCAGAAGGGTAATTTTCTCTGAAGTGTCGTCTAAATGTACTAGTCTACCCAAATCCAGCCCTGTGAGGTCGTACCTGTAAAAATTAAATGAAATGCGTAGATCCAAAATAGATAGTTCGAAAAAACTGAATAATAAAACCACCTGAGTAGGACTGAGTATTAAAAATAAAGAAAACTAATATTTAATGACACAGCAGCTGATCGACGGGGATAATTCGATGACTCAAGGCTTGCTAAAATTTTCTAACATAACAGCCTAAGACTATATATACTGTAGATCAAGGTAGAAAACCTACAAAGATGATTCCAACAGTATAATATATTCTTTGATGACCAAATTCATGCTCAGTAATAATTAAAGAAAAATAAGACCCGAAACGCTCGACCCAGCTTCGCGAGGTCTCTCTTTTATATTCGAGAGAAACCCTTCAGCCTGGAGTAAATATCACTCGAACTTGTGACGCTATGGCGCTGTATTCACAGATTTGGTACTGTAGCCTGCTGCACTGAAAAGTAAAGTCAGGCATACCTGAGAATCGAGGCCAATGGGCTCAGTCCCATGCCAGCTTGGCACCAGCCCATTGGCCCAAACCGCTAGCCCTACAACCAACGAGAGCAAAGCATTAAAAATGGTTTAAGAGCAAATCGCAGCGCAGTGCACGCGTGCACTCGGTGCGCATTGGTCGGAAAAACATAAAATTCGCTAATTTTTGAAAATTCAGCAGCCAATGAGAATGAAGCCTTGCTGCTGCTGCTGCTGCTGATGATGATGATGGTGGTGCTGAATTTTCTCATTAGCTCTCATTTTGTGGATTCTTGTCAGTTTTCGCAGGTCGTACTCGAAAGGGCTCAAAGTTGGCGGGAGTTGTGTGCCACAATACAGAATGTGCGATTCTGGGTACTTTTCCCTACATTCACTGTACAATGTAACCTGCCTAATTTGGTGCGCTACCTTTGATTTTGCCTACTTTTTCAACATTTCTCCTAATACAGCCCTCCTACTACCCCCTCTAAAAAGTAATCCTTCAACTAATTATTACTATTATATGACGATTCTAGAGGTGAGCATTAATCCAGTTAAGAATTTTCTGGGAGTAGAATTTAAAAACCAAGTGGCAGACATAAAAATGATTCATGCGTAATAAAGTATAAAACATGGGCCAGCGAAAAATAAATAAAATCATTTTCGATGATTCACAATAAATATTAGAGGCCTCTGATAAAATATTGTTCCATAAAATATTGTTCCATATTTTCATCACTGCATTTGGTATGGAAAACAAATTATATGGTTTTCCAACACTTAAAAAATAGTTTTTCAATTTTCACACTACCTCATGTCTTGGCCTCATTTTCAGACTCTAATACACAGACCTGTCTCCCTTCTCTTCGGAAAATGGGAAATGTTTGGGTGTTTTCATCTTGGGAGATGTATTTTATCTTCGGAAAATGGACGTCCTACATCTCTTATCAGTAAGGCACCCCAAATTTTGCCCCTTTTTCAATATTCTTCCGACAGATATACAGTCGAATAAATTTTCAATGGGGGCATCGGAGGCTTGTTTATTGTACTGTACGTGAGGGATAAGCTGACTGGTAATATAATGACGTGCTGAGGAAAAAAAATGGCCCCACTTATCAAACAATGAACCTGTATGTACTGTACAATGCAGTAAGACACAAAATTGTCAACATAATCAGTGAATGTAGTATAGGGGTGACCAATGTCCTTGGTCGCCGTAGGATGTCACTGCCGCAGGCAAGTCGGGTATTAACAGAGAAAATATCCCAGAATTCTGTCAGGTGATATGATGTGTCTGTACTAAGGGAGGTGGGAAAGTTGGATGCTGTACTGATTAGAGATACAGGACGGCTATTTTCCGAAGACTAAGTTGGATAGATCTGTGTATTAGATTGTCTAAGGTGCAATAAAGTACTGTAAATATGTGAAACTAAGGCTATGATGTCTCTACAGAAGTGGGTATGGACTGGAATGGCCGCGTATAAGCTGAGATTTGCGCGGGGTCTCAGAAACTGACCGAGTCACAGCGGCTTGGTTAGGAGATCAGCCTGTAACATTGCAGGTGGTGAATTTACGAGTTCTAAAATACCGTCCTTCACAGCTTGTTTTATGTGGTGGCACTTAAATTCTTGTTGAAAGACCTGGCCCGGGCGAGAGCGATAGCCGCATCATTATACATCTTGTGGAGGATTCTTTTTGAGGTTTCCATTTTCGAGGTCTTGGACCAGTCCTTGTATCCACTTGGTGTGTCCAATTTTATTGCTGGCTGCTATGTATTTGGCTCGCAGGTGCAGATGACGACATTACGTACCTTGTGTGAGCACCATGGTATGAAGTTCCCTGCGTGGCAAACCAGGGAGGCATAGGTTGATTGGTTGTCGTCTGTGCAGGAGCTACAGTCGACATTGTGTTGTGGTTGGTGTAAGTCCGGTCCCGTTGTGCAGAGAAATCCCATGGTGGCCGTATGTTTGAAATAACTTGACACATGTCTGAGGGCTTTCAAATGTCTCCTTGTCGGATTGGCTGTGTGGTTAGCCATTATGCCCGCGATGTATGCGGGGTAGGGTCTTACCGAATCCAGTAGATACCTCAGCATGCCTGTAATGTGCGTGTACGGATAACGCTTTGTGTCCGGGTGTTTCTCCGTGTTCTTAATGGCAAAGATATTTTGTGCTTATAGGCGCGTCGTTTTGGACAGCTTGCCATTGTGAAGCTAGAGAACATTGATGAACATATGTGTGACACGCGGTTGTGAGATGTTCGTAAGCTTTTTTTGCCCATCTTGCTGTATAATTCACCCAATAATGTGTGTAACAGCTCCAAGATTCTTCACTTCGTACTTTCTGCGAAATGCACGAAGATTTTATGTATACCTTGCCTTTTTGCAGGCTTTTGTTACAAAAATTATCCTTTCTGAAGGAGAACGGTCCTCTTCACAAACACCTGTCTTCCTCGTCCCTGTGAGTTTTCAAAAACAACCCCTCTCACCAGTATTCCCTTCCGAACAAAATCATGAAACGAATTTTCCCCTATGAATCCAAGTTCAATATATAACTCCATTTCCATTTTTCTCTGAGAATTTTGGTCCTCCTTTTCGAAAAAGAAATCTTTCGACTCGTGATCGGCTTCGTCCTCCAAATTCAGTTCCGATATTTTATCAAACCGATTCTTAGTTATTGCCCTGATTGCATGCAAATTCAAAGCTGCGGCATTGCATCACATTTATTATTTCTTTCAAGGCCGTGAAACTTTTCGAAGGCGTCGCCCTATTTAAAGTTCGAAATCGACGACTTTGACGAAAACATCCCACCATCAACTACCCCATCGGCTCACCCCTTTTTCTGCCCTCAACATGACCAACCTCCGCTCGTCCCTCAATATCGCAAAGTAATCCAGAGGCCGCCGCCCCTCAACGATCTGGCCGTTATGGCCGATAGAATATCAGACTACGATGATTATAGTAGAAGAATGGACCAGGAACACGTTCGGGAGTGGGTCCGCCGGTACTGCTTCGAGGGGGAAGAGGAGACAGAGTAGGAGCTAGAGGAAGAGGAAGCGGAAGAAGAGGTAGAAGAAGAGGAGGTTGAGGCTGAGGTGGAAAGATCGGAAGGTGAGGAGCACTGGGTGGACCAGCGGGAGCCACTAGTGGGCAGCGGTGGAGGAGCTGCTGTTGAGAACGGAAGGGAGAGTGAGGGAGTAATCCATATTCATGGCTCTTCTGACGGGGGTGAAGAGGAGATTGAAGGCTCTGAGGAGGGATTGGATATCTCCGGGGGGGCTATTTATAAATTTGGGCCGTTCGGTGGTACTTATAGGGTCTGTATTGGGGGTGGGGGTATAGATATTTTGGGGTAATGTCTTTTTTCTGATCTCGAGGACTATAAATGTAAGGAGGAAATATAGGTATTTATCCAGATAGTATCTGCTATTCCTTTTTTCGTTCAAAAGATTTCATTTGATGCATTTTGTGGTATTTTGTATGTTTTTTTGAGACTCTAGGGTTATCCAAAAAGTCTACATAAGCTGAATAAACTGCTTCCTCTTGCGTAGGTCAAGCAAGTTGAAAGACAACTTCAATTCGATTCCCGAATAGTAGGAAGTTGAAATTCAACTTCAGACCCAAGAACAAATTATCTTGCGCTGGTCAAATAGCATCGGTGGTACACCCTGCTCCTTCCGTAATTACTTGCAGCCCTCTCAACTGTCGCCCTTACCCACCCCTTTTTGTTCGCTCAACTATACCACGGTAACACTTTTTTCGCTTGCAACACCTCCTTGTTGGGGTGTTCGGTTCTGAGTATCTCTTCTCCCGTCGATTTACCCCTATCAGAGGCCACTGCAAAATCATCTAATGTGACAGCGATGTTGATTTTGTTTTAGCCATTGGCACGGACGTAGACAATACGGTCACTTGCCATACGTCGGTACCCATGATCCTAGAGGAAAGTTTGAATGCCGTTGTATAAGGTCTTAATTGATTTTTAGGTTCTATATATGTTCTTGACAATTTGAGCGATCTTGTCTGTGATTTCCTTAAGTCCATCGAATAGGGTAGTGTCTCAAGGTAAATGAACAAGTTGATATCATACTCCTCATGAAGAAATGAATTCTTGAGGTCAATGTGTTTTATATTCATACTGTGCGCTGTGTAAATAGATATTAGGAGGTGTCTGCTATCCCTGTCTGCAATGTGGACTACCAAGTCGGCAGAACCTAAACGATTACCTGGTTAGCGCAGGTGTACAAGATTGTTGATGCGGGATTTGTGCACCGAGGCATCAGGCTGCGCATCTTACTTGCGTATAAAGGTGACGAGGAGTTCGTACAGGCTCACATTTCGCGGCAGTTCTAGCCGCTCGGTATCGCAAAAAGTGCCAAAGTGTAGGCGCGCCCATAATTATGTTTCCTATGCCCTGCACCACATATCAGAGTTATAGTAAAGTACAAAATCTCTTAGATTACATGGAAGAATCGTATGGTAGTGTTCTAGTTGTTTCGTGGGCTTCACTTCATACTTGATTCCATTAGATATGTGTGGTATGTATGTGTGGCTATGTGTGCTGCAATGTGAGCATTAGTACGTGGATAGTGGGTGTCGTGGGTTGGTATGTCGTGGAAAACCAAGCGCTGAAGACCTTAGTTAGAATATAGGGTCGGAAATCAGTTATCTGTACAGTGAGAAGTTGAGCGTTGGTAGGGCCGATTACATGGTAGTGTGTTCCATCAATGACGATGGGGTAACGCACTAATATTGCCCTGGGTCAGAACTGCCTCACTGCGGTTGAGGATATGGAGTTCAGCGTCGCTTCAATGCCTGAGTAATGCAATAAAGTTCACTCGCGTGCGGAGAAATCTGAATTAAAGGGCAACGTTTGGGTGTTTTACTTTTGGAAAGTATATCCGATCTGAATGAAATGAAGTATCTGTGTAACGCCGCTGTACTCGGGACTGGTCCCAACTTCTATGTGATGATGGCGTTTTCGAGAGGCAATTTGGGAGTATGGAATGTTTGAGGGGCTAGTTAGAAGTGTGCCAGTGAGCAGCTCTGACAATGGTGTGGTGCCGTAGGTTCGGCTAATATCGGTGGTAATCCTTTTGGTAGCGGCATGTGCGCAATTTTTGTGGGCTTAGCTGGGGCGACATGGATTAAGAGTGAGTGAAAGTTGTGTGCAAATTCTATCTGTTGTTTCCGGTGATGTGGTATGTCCTGAAGATGATCTAGATATGCGAACCTTTGTGTTATCGCGTCTGATTTGGTACCGATCGGATTTGGGCGGTATGTGTCGCTGTTTTTTCGTGTGTGTATACAGCTGCTGATCTTCGAAAAAGACTTTTCTTGGACACCTCCGAATGTAATATTATTCGCTGTACCATGGAGGGTAGAATTTTATTGCGGAAGGACCTGTATATGGTGTTCCGTGTTTTCCGGACATTCTCTGCATCCATTACATTTGCTAAATTTACTGCTTGTAGTGGCTGTTAACTGCATAGACTTCTACCATGAACGTTCTAAGTTCCTCGAGGTCTTGCGGCTTAGTAATATATCTGCCATCGGGCGGGATAGTTTTCACGCACTTGTTTGCCTTGTCCACCTTGCGGACCGACACCAGACTCACGTTGAACGTGGGTGCGTGAAACAGATCTGATATCTTGAGTTCAGTGTTTTCAGTGGTACGAATAGTTGCTGGTGCGTGTGCGGTTGTGCAAAAGCTTTTCATATGCAAAAAGTTGACGTGTGAGCTGTGGTCTTGTCAGACGGTTTGTCGAGCGGGTAGGACGGATAGCACGCTGACTAAAGATTGTACGACTCAAAGGGGTCTCCGTTGGTGTCGACAGAAAGAATTGGATTGGCAGAGTTGCAAGCGATTGCAGCTGGTGCTGGTTGCCCCTGTTCTTCTTCCTAGTCAATTTCTTCGTAATGCATGTGATGTGCATTCGTGCGGATTGGGTTGTTGCGCGGTGCCCGTCTTCTGTATTTGACATTTAACGTCTTGCGTGGGTTTTCCGACCAGTGCGGTTCCTATATAGGATGCGATTGACTGCTCATCGCTTTGAGTGCCCTACATTTTCCTGTTGATTGAATGCCATATTGGCGGTGGTATGAGCACCATTCGGATTTTTGGGTCGTAATTTTACCTAATTTCTGGAGAATTTACGTTGGCGGCCATGACTGGAGCGAAATTTTCCATTTGTGCTTGTAATGGTGGGACGTAATCTTGGTTCTGCATGAGTAATAGATTCACCGCTGAGCTTAGATTCGGGTGTGTTTTCGACCCTCTGTCAATTCGCCTAACTATGCTTCGTTCATGGTTGATAAGTAGTACTGACGTAACTATTATTCACTATCTTAGCTTTATGAGGGCAAAAAAAAGTAGTAAAGCATTTTAATAGAGTCTTTGCGAAGGTTGCGGGCTTCATTGATGAATTATTGATGTCTCTTGGAGGACTTGACTGACTCGCAGATCGTGGTAGTCTATTTCACCATGCCGTGTGGCGTATAGTTGAGGAAATCCGGAAACTTACTGCCTAATATCTATGGGAAGAGTGTTTTTTAAATATTTATTCTGTCCTTTGGTGGCCGGGCTCGGAGTTCGGCCGGCATAGAATCAAGGAGTGGCACATTCTGTGTGACAATATTGCGAAGCTTGTGTTCTTCTGTCATTTTTGTGATGTTGAAGTGCCATGTATTTTAGTCATCGCCTATGAGGACATTAATGTGGAGCATTAGTTGCTGATCAGCCATCGTGATTTCGTAGTAGTCTTCCTCTTGTGCTATGGCCGCTGTGTACGTGAACTCGTAAATGTGGCTACGTAATTGGTACCGACGGCTGCGTGTTGCTTTCAGTGTATTGTGTCCCAGGTCTTCAGTGATCCTCCGAGGAGTCCCTGGGGTCGGTGCGTAGAATAACCTCATTCTATTCAAATGCTGTCAATCAATCTTATTTTAAATCTTAAATTATAAAAACCCAACTGTAGGACATAAAAGTTATTTCAAAATGAATTCAGCATAAAATAGGACCAGTGCAAAATAGATAAAATTATTCCTCGGTGATTCACAATAAATATAAATTGTGGGCCTAAATAAAAATATTGCTCCACAATTCAGCATCACTGTAGGACACCCGGATAGAGATTAAAATATTTGGTCAATTTGTACGTCCTTTTTCCTTCCATTGGTGACGTTTGAATAACCAGCATACTCCATAGATACCAAAGTGCTCTGTGTCAAGGCAAAGAAAAAAATTTGCGAGCATTATCTCGGTCAAGTTATGTCGTTCAGGTGATTCAAAGTTCATTATGAAATAAAACTTGTGTTATTTTTGTGACAATCGAGGCGTTATTTTGAATCCTAGTGTCATTGTAGCATGTGATGAACAAACATGACTTCGTTAGTAGCTGGTGTGGCACCGAACAGAGATATGGGAAGCTAGGTCGAAATTTGGTTGCGTAACGGGATCAATCACCAACGCAATTGGTATTTTTTGGGACAAAAATGAGGACCACAGAGAAAGAAAATTTTCGAGAGGTATGCAATAAACTATACAATGATTTGAAGAGCTAGGAACAATGCTCATCGACTGTGTCACACGGAGGCCGAATGGGAAGCATACTAAAAAGTTCAATCAAAGTCGTCGGAAGGAAACATTCCAGTGGCTTGGTAATGTAGCCAGTGGTGTGTAGCTGGTACGAGTCATGCGACCCAAAGTTTTTGATCACTGTGTTGCATTGGATTGAGATACAAAATTGATACATGGTTCAGTTGAAGGGATTACGATTAGGTTGGCGGCGGATTCCTTACGTATTTAATATGGTAAGAAAGAAGTCAATGAAAAATTGTTGAAGGTGATCAGCTCGAAAAGATGGAATAATATTGAATGAATGATAAGCTCATCTGAGATCTTTAACCATTTGGACCATCATGGTTGGAATCTAGTCTAGATGGAGATAATTCGAAATTTGTCACATGAATACTGACTCAGATGTATGCACATATATATGCTGCAGCTCCTTGATATGATTATGCTTCGTCAGTGCATCTGCTTGGTTGACGTAACCTCGAAAAAGAAAGGGGTTTGATACAAATCTGACAGAAATATTTTCTCAGCAACGATTTCCTATTTCAGACAGTGACACTGAGTCTTTCTTGGCAGTGTTTTTCAAATTGATCTACAATCTATGTAGGAAAAAATTGCTAATTTTTCATGACTACATAGAATTTTACCTGGCAAAAGTTTTAGACGAACCAAAATGAAAATTTGAGCGCCGTCAATATGGATTTTGCGGTGCTGTAAGCTCTCCTGGAAGCAAGTAAACTTCTTTAATGTACAGTGTTAAAGTTTTACTGTCTATCGGGAATAGAAATGAATTATCCAATCTGAGAATGTTTCTGGTCAAGGTTTTGGTAAGCACCGTTCGAATATATATATGCGAATGTGGAGTGACTCATAATCAATCGGCGCATACTTCAAGAATGTGCGGCGATTTGTGTCACGAATCTGTATTCACCTCTTTCAAGTCTCCTGCAGTACTTGCGGACGTGGTTTTTTTCTTTGTTATCTTCGATATGAGAAGCATGCTTAAAAATACTGAGCGTAGAGATGCAAAAAGGGCTAATCATGCGCGAACACCTGAATCAGACGGAAGTTTCTTGAATTTGTTGTCGAGATGTAACTACGATGCGTTATTTAATTCGCCTGGTATGCTCAGATTCTTCTTTTATGATGTCTGGGAAATATAAATCTTGTTCTTCTACACTGAAATGTATATCCCTTTGAACTGCGGTGGTAAAGGCTGCATATCGCGGCACTTGTATCGTTCATCCATCTTTGCTTCTTCGCGCTTCTGTGAAACAGGGATTATCGCCATAGTAACGTCTTTGCATATTCCGCTTGATGCAAAAAGTTCGCTGCTATACAGCAGTGATGGGTCGAACATGGATTACTCAGAGTCCATGATGTTCTCGCACAAGCAAGGGATGAACATGTGGAACCATAATTTCCACCTTCAACTTCGCCATACATCTGAACCAATGCCCTCAAATAATATTAATTTTATTAGGAAAATTCCCGGAGAACTCCCGTAGTGGTTGATAGCACACTTACCTATTTGACAGTTTTATTCGAACGAATGTTTTCGTATCTCCTCGAACTAGTGTGAATATAAACTTTTGGGTGGTAAAATCTTATCCCATATTGGAGCGAGTGGCAGTTGAACACGCATTGTACGCATATAAAGTGTCGTTTTTGTGCCGTTTAGTGCGAATCGGAGCTACATAATGTCCATTTCAGAGCTTGAATTTGGCTCCTTTTGACTAATTATTTGCGCTTTAACTCTTCGATTTATAGATCCCGTAGAAACTTAATCTCCTCCTACATTTCATCTCGGAATAACTTGACCTTATCCTCTGGGAGTTACTTGATGGATTTGATGTGCTCAGTGGTGGTCAAGAATATACCCTCTGTCAGTTCCTGTCCATGGTCAATATGGAATTCATCTTGATGAAATTATATAAAATCGGCGTCAATTACGGATATGTACTTGAAGTTGTACTGGAATGTCATAAATGATTCATCTGTCGTGAAAATATGCTTTCGGTCGACTCTCTTCTCCATCGGTGTCCAGATAACTATTGCACTTGCGATAATGGGGCAGGACAGGAAAAATTTCCATATTCGGTAGACTAGAATCAGCTGGGTCACATAGACGGATGGATTGTCAACATATCCGGCTTCACCCGTGTCATTGTATCGTATCTAGGGATTTAGTGAAAGTTCTCCAAATTATGGTCTCACGCGTTGCTCATTTGTTGGATAAATTCTTGAGTTGAATTCGACATATTTTGTTGGCTTCTTAACAATCTTGACTTTTCCTTTTAGCCAACCGTACTTTATACGATAGAACTATAATTTATAACTTATCACTATTGATGAAAGAACACAATGATAGCGCATGCCTGCGACGTGAATAGGGTATGTTATCCATGACTCGTTCAGCTCCAATTTGCTCAATTTCGATGTGTTAAAGTTCCATTAATGAGATTATTTGCTTAAAAATGGAGTATTGTCCAGATCATCTAGGAAGCGAGGCATAGTGCCAGATAGAATGTAATAAGGTAGGACTCGGTTCCAATATTTCTTAAAGTTCAAAGTCATTTCTTCTTCAGATGAAAGTCTTTCGTTGTAATTTGTCAGTTACATTGTGGAGAAAACAGCGGGAGAATTCGTTTATAGCGATCGACCACTGTGTTCCAGTGGCGATTGAGAAGAAGGTTTAGTCCATTTGCCTGAGAATATTAATCATGTAATCATTTGTGGGAGTGCAACCTCTGTCAGCAATGTTATAATGTGATGTATCAAACTAGGATATCCAGCGACACAGGAAAGCGTTAAATTCTGATCGATCGGCATCGTCTGGGTGTTGTGCTAGCTTTAACATCTGTTCTCCTTTGTCGAGAATGACAAGTAACGCTTTTCTTTGAAATTGATTGTGTGCTCCATGACATTGAGCGTGATTGTACAAGTGGGGCTAGCCAACGCGGGCAATGAAATTTTTGGGATTCTCGGAAATTTAGCTACCTCACCGCATGCTAGACACCTCTCCTTGATGTTGATGATTTCATCTTTCATCTCCATAGGTATTGTTGCTCTATTTAGTTGTTGCATAATAAGATTGAGTGTGAAATTGCTAGAAGGGTTTGTATTACATACATCTTTTCCCAATTGGTGTATGATCACGTAAACAGATTATGTTTCCAAAACGTGTTTTGCTGTTGATCCTTCTTCATGAATTTACCTTATGCTCGATGAAGATTTTAAGCTGTGAAGTTCTACCGTTGGGACATCTATTTCAAGCATAAAAGACAGATTTGTAATTAAGGAGTCGAACTAGAGTGCATTCTTGATGATATTTGACTAGTGAAAGCTGCCCTGTGTGTCAACATTTCTTGGCTTGAACGGTCGTGAGTTTTAGCCATTCGTGGGATTAAGAACTAATTGATGGGTTGACTGCAGTGTGTTGAGTCTCAGATGACTTCAGTTGACTTATTTCATGCAAATATCTGCTTCCAACCTTCTTGCGGTCTGTAATCAGAGGAAGAGCGAAAAAAGTGCTGGTGGATTGTCAAATGCAAGATATATGTAGGTATTTCCTTTTCTATAGATTTTTGGTATCTTCGAAAGCAAACATGCAATATATAAATATCTGATAAGAAGATGTGCGAAGCGAAACGGAAGAATTTACTCCGGAACTGAAAGTGTCAACGATGGATTCCGGTTGGACCGTTCGATTCAATTCGCTGCGTATAGGGTTTTGGGTGCCACGTGGCCCATTACGTGTGTTTCAGGATAGTTATTACACTGAATACACTTAGAAATATTTTATTCAAGTTACTTCAGTCAGTAGTAATACGCTTGCAGAATAAAATAATTTGTGTTCTTACGAGTAAAAGGAGCGATTGGGTCATGTTCATGGTTGTCCACGAAATGCAGGAATTCACAGACCCATGCGTCGATTTGTGATGCTTCTTCTTCTTACAGTTCATCTAGTTATGCGAAAAAAGATTCTATACTCTTGATATCGGATTCAACATAAGAATAGTCGCCTGTCTTTGAAATATCAACAAGCATCAGCCCATTTTTGCCATTACCCATAAGCAGGCCCATAATACGCAAGAATGTCTTACATTACGGACAATTTTTGAGTAGAACATTTTTTGACTTGAATGAAAAATATTTTTGAATCCTTTTAGGACCACCTTTATGGTTGTTAAAAATCCAAGGGTGCGATGGAGACACATAATTTGATATTTCTTTTGATTGGAAGTGGAAAATGGTCGGTACCTCCTACTGAGATAATTTTTGTCGGCTTCTGTACAGATATCGAGTTGATATCTTCGCTATATATGGTAGGCTGCAGGAATTCATTCTGTTGTTTCTAACTTTGTAGGCAGAAGTTACTGTGACAGCTTTGAATCTTCATTCATATCCATATTTGTTTGATAAACGTTCTTGATGAGTTCAACGAGTACTGGTAGAGAATGATTACATTAAGTCTCTTCTCGAGTACTGGTAGAGAATGATTACATTAAGTCTCTTCTTGTAGAGTTTTTTCATCAATATTTATCACGTATTATACTGCATATTTGCTCCGAGAGTGCTTGTAGCGTTAAAAATTACATAGGGAGGTGCTTGTGAATAATTGTCACGTGATCAATGCAACCTGCGTAAGCGACATGATATTTATGATGTCTCTACTTAAACTCTGCGTATTACACGTTTTTCCATATTTCGAACTTGCGGGCTTGTATCTTTTAGTCTTTCGGAAGCTTTTGAGCAATCTAATTCAAAAATTGATCAATGCCCATTTCGGAACTGGCAAACTTCTGTGCGACCTACCTTGATTTCCCAAAAAGTAGTGAGAAGAAGAGAGCAGTCACTATGTACTCTCTCGGAATCTGAGACAGGTTCGTCTGATTCAGGATTATTTCGATGTGGTGGAAGAAAGTTAAGTTTCTTTACCACTCACGCGTTCACCTTGTCCAAAACTTCTCTTGATAGTTTGAATTCTCCTTTTAATTCTAGAGGCAAAAACGAAAATCAACTACACTTGAACTCACGATAAATTGTTACTATTAAAAATCCGCTAGGGGTGCTCTCTGATACGTAAGAAAGAAAAAAAGGGAAATTTTGGTGACCATAGGGGTTGGGAGTGACTGTTACTTCTACTAAAAATGTGACCCCCTTGATAAGAATAAATAACCGTGGATAATATTATGAGAACTAGTTATCATAGAACGGGATGGTGAAGCGACATGAGTGCTATTGAAATATATTAATGGGAACCGGCAGAGGTCAATAAGGGCAGGGGTCAAGAACTACAAGCGAGTATACAAGAGACAAGTGCTTCTACATATAATCAATGACTAACGTAAAAGAAACGATTTTAGGGCAAAGGCTGACTTCAACTTCTGAAATCCATAGTTTTGTACTTGAAATTGTCTCCAAACATGCTTAAAATATCCTAGAGGAAGCAGTATACTAGCTTTTATAAATTTTAGGGCGAAAAATAAACTCTCAATATAACATAATAAATAAAATAAACTGTATACAGAAGAAATACATGGAAGAAAATGACTAGCAGGAAGATATTTATTCGAGGTAAATATATTGTTGCCATAAGCATCGCCCCAAGCTACTAGCCAGGAGTGGAAATGACGCGGCCAATAAAGAAAGGTTTCAGAGTCTTATTTTTAGCTCTTAGGACCTTTTAGTTCATTTAAATAAATTCATAACAGTGTTTCATGATTTAATGAAAGTAAATCGTTATGTTATCATTCTCCTATATGTTAAAATGTGTACCGCAAGTTCAGATATTGTACTGAAAGGTTATCCTCTTTCCTGATATTTTTCTGTTTCTACATGATTGGTGTACATAGCTCTCAGTGAGCAGTCGGGCTTCAATCGGAACGCTGCTTTGTTATACAGTAAGAAAAAACTGAGTAAATAGAATTACGCATTAAAGTAGTCAAATAGCCCAATTCTTCGGGTGCCACCAAGAGCTTCAAAACACCAACCTGCCCTTAAAGTGTCGGTTGGCGCTAAGTCTTAGAGAGGCTCCCTGTGCGAGGTCATCGACAAACGGACCCAACTTTTCCCACCGAGTTGTTGTCTTTCATGTTCTGCCCCAAAAATTCCTGCAACGGCCATTTTACTCTTTGCTATTACTATTTGTAGACATTTAAATCTCCGAAATCCAGACGTTCTACCCCATCACTTAATTTTCAAATTAATGAATTTCCTTGCGCAGCACCGTTTTGGCACCTTAATAATGTCTACTCAGGACAGCAAAAGCCTTTAGGACTCTTTTACCTGTGCTGATAAGAGCGTACATTTTTAAAATACGAAAAACATAATATGAATCCGAAACGGATTACTAAGATGGAGAATAATAAAAGAAGAAGTCAAAACAGGAAAACACCAGTTTGAGAGCTATAACTAGAGGGGGAAGTAGACGACGAGTCAATAATTTCTTCGAGACAATTCAATACCCTCTTCCGGTGGCAGCTCTAAAACTCTGCCGTAACTTACTCTCGAGTAATTCGATAAAGAACTTCCATGAAAGCTTGAGCAGGAAGAGGGTCATTTGATTCTAGAGTTGCCCTGACACCAAAAAATCAGAAGCTACAAGCGAGAGGCCAATTATCCCACATGATTTCGTTCCAAAATTAGTTTGAAGCGTAGAAGAAACAGGAGTACATGTGTGCAAAGCACGTCTACTGAGAAGTTCCGGCCTTGTATGGCCAAAAATTCTCGAATTTCGTGGTATCTACGGAGTTCAGCGAGGAAATCGACAGAGACTTATCGGTATGGATCATGATGACAGCATCTCTTTTCTGTCCGGAAGAATACCTCTAATTCTCGAAGTTTTATTCTTGGATTCTCTCCGTGGATATATAAAGGACAATTACCGCATCAAATGCTACTTTGGAAACTATTTTACTCCTTAATGAGAATATTATGGAAAACTGTAATTGATCTTCAAACCTTCTACTATAAAGATATACATCATTTTTGTGAGGAAATTATCTAATCAAAATGACACTTTGAGGGAAGAGGAAAATAATTGTTTTGTCATCAACAAGGAATCTTGTTGAAAAGTGCTACTATGTACATTTACTTATGCTTTAGTTGCCGATTTCCCCTTATTACGGTGCAAAATCTCGGATTGCGCGTGTTTTGTTCCCGAGATTTAGCGTTTTATGTAAGCAAGCAATGGTGGCAAACGCGATACATAAATTCTTTCAAACAAAAAGGTTCATGAATACTATAAATAGGATTGCGACTGGGATCATGCGTTGCTGGAAGAAACCGTTTATCGACCCCGGACCTTTCCATTGCCGAAGTTCAAAATGCTCTTAATTATATCAACTTGAATCTCTAAGTACTCCGCGACTAGACAGAAATGGCAGCAGACCGGACGGGTGAAGAGATCGCTTCCCTGGTCAGTCGAATATCCGATCAATATGGAGTAGATATGATGAGTTACCGGAACTCCTATTTTTGGAATATAATTAATATCAGCAATCATATAGATTGGCTCTCAGAATGTCATTTGCCTAAAAGCGAGGAAGAATACGAGCCTATTCCTTGACTGTGCGGAAAAGTATGCTATTCGAATCCTTGAAAAGTCTTTGAAAATGTTCTGGGGCGAGAAATACACAGAAGATAGCTAAAATATCAACGATGTGTACCGTGAGGTTCCAGAAAGCTGTCAAGAGACCTCATACATGATTTTCAAGCCAATACGCGTCATGAGATTTCGAGAAGAGGAAGTGTCTGCCTCGCCCATCAATTTCTTCAACACTATCTATTTCCGCCGAGAAGCGTTCGAAGTTGGGCACATCAAGACGTCAGCAAAATTAATTGCCAGAATAATTTAGCCCTTTCTCTTGCTTATCTTCTTCTCCACACTACTGCGTATATTAGAGGACCTCTTAGAGTGAGGATTAGAACTCCTAAGGTTCAATGAATCCAGAGCCAATTGTAATAAGATGATAACATATGTCAATTGGAACGTAGAAAAATCAAAATTTCACGAAGTAACGTGCGAAGAACATATAAGGATAATCATATGAGAGATAAAATAGAAAAATAATACTGCAAGAATAAAGGACCCAGTGCGAACGGGGTCCATGCGCATCGCATGAGTCAATCTGTAGGAGTTTCTTCCGCCGTAAGAAGTAAGCCAATACTAGAGGTCCGTGAACTTCCAAATAAGACGTGTTAAGAATAAACGATAACCGAAAGATGGACTTCGACTGGGAACCTTAAACCAAGGACCTGTATCCTACCTTGAACTTTGGAAATGGCCGCGCCTCACCCTCGCTATTAGCCACCTGGGACCGTGCATATATCCTTTATGCGCATAGCGCTAGCATGGCGCAAAGTAACAGAAAAAGGTGATCTACCGGTGCCCTCTTTAACAACGATATGGAATCAGAGGAATACGTGCATGGATAAAATAAGAACATAGATGTAAATAATTACCAAAATTTTCTAAACAAGAATATTTCAGCTACAGATTCCCTCCGACAAGCGGAATATTTTCCCTCCTTGGAGTTCATAATGTGGCTCACATACTCTACAGTATTCATCATTCCGTCTTCCTTTTTCTATACTATTACTGCTCGTAATGCAAGCATAAAGCGTCCTTTTTCACTATTAATGCCACATCAAAGTCCAAAAATGATAGCAGAGGCAAAAATGTGAGAAAGTGACGGAGCCATTCGAGTTGTTCTCTTTAGAAAATTCGATTGCGTCCGTTATTTATTCTGCTCAACCCCTTCTACTTATTTCCAAAGTAGCGGCGTTAATAAAATAGCATAGTAAGGCGGCAAATAGACTAAAAAAATCGACGATAATAAATAGCAGGGTAAAGAAAGCACACAGTTTGGTCGCGTTGTTGGGGACCAACGAATCCTTGAAAGCATAATAGTATCTTGGTTCAATTCGAATTCATTCTTTCCGAATACATACTTGAGAAAGTTGACCACAGGAATCGATTAATCGAATTTGGTAATCTTAGGTTTCAATTTTACCCATCATTTTGCCTCAGAAACTATTTATTCGTGCTTATATTTCTCTGACATGGAGTTTGAGATAATAAAAAACCAAATTTTGGTAAATTTTGGCAAAAAAATGTCCCGACGAGCGTAAATTATCATAAGTTGAGAAATAGACGGCGCATATATGAGATCGGAGGACATAAAGTCAAACTTTACAGTCCTTTAGCGATGAATGACAGTTGTTATTTCCTTGCACTCCTTGTTTATTTGAATCTGTTTGACGGGCGACAGTTTAGAGGCAGGGTGGGGTTTGGAGCTCTTGAAGGAATGCGACTACATCCTTGGATATTTTGATATTTTCTACATGGTATCTTAATTTTTGGATCGGTTTCTCAACATAGAGCCGTGTTCCTATTAGATTTCAAATCTTTTCCTGTTTCTCTTTTAGATCTTATAACACTACTAGGAAAGTTCACTATATAAATAAGTAATCTTTAGAAGTTTATACGCATTTTATGGAATAAATGCACCCCTGCGTCATATAAAAATATGTGAACTGGAAGTGCGCCTCATGCCATACATATGCCTCAAAGCTCATTTTTTAAATAATTTTTTTGCCGCTCCAACTCTTTAGTTGCTTGGCTAAATCCTCCCAAACATCAGAAAACTGCAATGAAGATCTTGCTTTGTCTCGGCAGCTTCATCCATTCCCCCGACATGATTTAAGTCCAACACATTCCACAGATACAAAAAGTCTTACTCACGCACTGAGCGTTTTTCTTTCTCTGCATCGCTCTTTTCTTCCGCACCGTTCTCTCCAGAAATGATCAGAGACCGATTCATGAAAATTTCATGCGAAAAAGGAGTGATATATCTTTTGTAGCCATTTCTTAAATTCTGTATTAGTTACATGTCAGTGAGACGGCCCGGCAATACTAGTCAATTGTGAATAATTAGGTAATATATGAGCATGGCCATTATTAGAGACGGATGTTTGGATGACCTTTCTTCTTGAAGAGATTGTTTTAATAAAACTAAGAATTGAACTGTGTAATTTTGCTTTTAAAAATAGAAACAAGTTTTCAATAATTTGAAGGCCTTTAACGGTAAAATTTGTGATGTCCCTTTGAATATCTGAATTAGCGCCATTATGTAAACAATTTAAAGAAGAATATCTTTGCGAAAAGATTTTATAACCGCAAAGGAAGTAAAACAAAGAACGGGAGCTTAAAGAAGAAAAAATATAGTTTAGGCACACAACAAATTTGGATTCATAGGTAAGGTCAAGTTTGAGATCTCGATATAAAGAAAGTGGGAGGAATAGTAATTTTTTAAGAACGAAAATGGGCAAGTTTCGCGATTTAGAAAAAAGTAAATGACTGCTTCCAATACTACTTAATTAATGATTAATTTCTCGAGCAATGAAAAGAACACTGATGAATACTATCGCAATATTGATTAATGTGTTTCCAGAATATTTATTTTCATTAATGTAGGAAATGGGAGGAAAGTATCTAAGTCTGTAGTTCAGTTCTTGAATTTATTACCTATATAAAGAGGACGACCTAAACAGAACTTCTAAAACACCAGAGTCTAAACTGTGACACGGAATATTTAAACCCGTTTTAATTCCTAAATTATTCACTAAACAGTGTGACAATCATGAATCAGTGCAGTTGAAAAAATACACTTATAAAATCAAACAGACAATAGTGCTACAACCGTGCTTAAATGAGATCTTTATGATGAATAAAGTGAAATCATTTAGAAGATTCTTTGATTTTTGGGTTCCTCGGTTGAGCGTAGTATGTGAAATACTTTTTTCCCTCTCATTACATTAAGGTCATAGTGTAAATAACCTAACGCTATTGATCCTAATATACAGTGGAATGTAGTGACAAAAAAGCAACATGATATTGCAGCGAGTGAGTAATACCGAAGCAGCTGCGAGGTCGTATAGTATTCCGCGAGGCAACAGATTATTGAATATAATTGCAAAAAGCTTTATTTAGTGTAAGTTATGGAACATTAACGTGTATTTCTTAGCTTCTGCAAACAAATGGAAGTGCTTCAGGTGGATGAAACTTCGGCTTAGCTGACACAGATGCTATGATAAGTAGGTTTAGAGTGGAGTCGTTCCCTTAATAACATTTTAAGAAATTTTGGTGTATAAATAAGCTTTTCAAATATTCAGAGGACAAAAAAGTTTTTTAAGAGGGCTAGGTTGCAATGAAAAACTTCGGATTCGGTTTTACTCTTTCCTTTAAAGCTCTGGCGTTAATACCTCGGTTTTCTTTCATTGAATGATTGGTTGAATATTATCACTTTAAGAGGATTAAAATACGATATTTATATTGCTGCCCTGTGTATCAGATTCTCAAAAAGAACTGACCATCAAGTTTCAAACGTTGAGGATATCCTTTGTAACTCCATTTTTAATTATGTGAGGATATTTTAATTAGCAGGGCAATTTTGAACCTTATTATTCTTCTATAAAGATGTCCTTAGGTTTTAAATCCACTCTGAGTATATTTTTTGTTTTTCTGTGAGACTTGACTTGCGCTTTGTCGTTGATAAGGCTGATACTAAGAATGGAGACTCTATTAATAGTCTCTGTAATCTTGAGCAGCAAACTAGCTGAGCTGAGAACGTGGGACTGAAATGCTCGTATGTTGAGCGATGGGGGGGTGACGGTTTGGAACGATTAGTTGACATGCAGCTTTTTGCAAAAAATATTCTTGGCAAAAATAGTGCTAAAAGGAAGACATAGAGGGGTGTTTAGTCTGAAAAGAATCCATAGAGTGTTACTGTGTCTAGCGGAAGGAAAAGAAAGCACTCTTTAAATTAAAATCACTTGAATCTACAATTTAGAATACGTTTTTCCAAGAAATTTAGTGAAACTTTGGGAATCAATGTTCGTATATACATAGTTACATGGGGTTTGGAGTGAGTCGTTCATTAAGTACTCTTTTTTTAGAAAATCATAATGTATAATACTGCTTTATGATGTGCAGTGTCAATTAATTGAATTGAGGTAAAGAGGCAATATTTTTGAACCGATCTCTCGCTTTTTATGGATCATAGCTGCAAAATAGTACCTGTCGCAGAATGTGGAGCTCTTGTGAGGCTGTCGAAGTTTAATTTTAAAAAGAGCCGCCTATTTGCTGACTTGATGATTCCATCTAACCTTTATTTCATCCCAGAGATTTTAGTGTATCTAAAAGTGTTTGTCAGCATTTACTAATTTTTTTTGGAGGTTTCTGGCTCTAATTAAGAGCCCAAAGTGATTAAACTGTAGTCATATTTGTCTGAATATTTCAAACATACGCAGCAGAGATAAGAATAGAATTGTACTTCCAGACTCCCTTGTAGTTTGTGGCCGTTATGAAAATTTGAATTGCGGCATTTATTGTAAAGATGAACTTGGAATCGGCATTGCCGGAAATTTTGAGACCTTAGCGGATATTATAAATGAATGAAGAGTGGATCTTAAACGGATAAAGAATAGGGATTGATCGATATTGAGACGTTATTCGTGTGAATTGATGATTATTTATAGGTTATTGAGCATGGCACCGCTGTGTACAGCGATATAGATAATCTAATCACCCTCCATTGGGTATATAATGAGTCAAAATTTATGTATTGAAGTTCTTAATTGGCTTCTAAGGACGGTATAGTTCTTTTCTATGGACTAATGAAGATGCAAGAGGGTCATATTTGTTAACCATGAGCTTTGAGAACGTAATGATGTACTAAGAAAGGTTGTCTCGCGTATACAGTTATTATCTGGAGCTCCAGCATTTCAATGAATGTATTCATACCGTGTCTGTATGGAAGGTCATCAATTGTGGAAAAAAAGGAATATCTTCCTTTGATGAAAAGCTCACTTCATGATTTGACATCCCGAATCGTAAAAATGTGAAATTATAAAATCTTTGTAGTTGAGATATAACAGAGGCCCCTAAGAGTCATCTTGGTCAAACGTTTATCCCTTCTTAGTTTCATTTTACCTTAACCTTCTACATATGTATCGAAATATTTGGATCTTTAATATTTATTGTGTCAGTAACTTTATGAACCGAAGATTTTTATCCATAAAGTCAACGAATGAACTTGTATTACACGCTTATTTTAGTATAGTATCTATATATGAGATTGTAGCAACAGAAAGGGAAGAAAATAAATGAGAAGCGCATTTTGAAGAGATATGACACAGGGAAATTAACAAAAAGTGTTTAGCCCATGTCATTATGTTATATTAATAATTAATATTAACATAATAGTAACGAAGTTTTGCCAGATGCCTCTTGACGGAATTTTTGATATGTTCAAATGAAATTTTGCCCTTATCTGATCTTCGGGTTGAGATAATCGTGTTTAATATGTGAATTAAATCATCTTACAATTTGATATCAGTCAAAGCTATCATGTAAATACGCATATAGCATAAAAAGATGCCGGAATGCCTACCAAGAATAAAAATAAGGATTAAGTAGGGGAAGAGGAGTCATTTCGATGGAATATTTTCAATTATGTTTTACCATGTTCTTTATATTCATTAACCTCATCATTTTCCACCGAACACACACTGGCGGGATCATATTCAAGGCTTAGATCTGACTGTTTGGACATTTTCAAGACATAAAGTTTAAATACAGCCTGGGCCGAATATGATCAAATGAGCTTACTGGTAGGCTCATCTCTATCTTCAATTCTTACGAAGACATAAATAAGGATGAGATAGGTTATAGCGCAATATTTAGATATAAACGTTCTACGAAAGGTATGTACAATCATTGGAATCAAATGGATAGAATAAGAAGGACGAAAAATTATAAGAATACGTATGGGAACGTTGAAAAGTTGCTGAACTGCAGGGAAGGCCATTTAGAAGTAAAACAAATTCTACAGAAGTATAAGTTAATACCCAATATGTTCAATACCCGATACCTGGACGAATTTACTTCGATTCAATTCAGCTGGGAGATTATCATTCCATATTTGAGGATAAATTTTTGAAATGCCAAGACTAATGCGTTTCTGGTGTTCATAGGACGAATCTGATCCCCAAAAGGCTTACGAGTGATGATAAAGAGTTTTTCTATGCATTCAGAAAAGACATGATTTTTTTAGACGATATGAAGGCCGCGGATTCAATGCAAAAGTTTTGGAGGGCACCACTGCTAACTTTTTTGTACCGAATTCTACATTTTTGGTTACAGTGATATTGAATCAAATCACTATTTGTAAAAGGACATTAACTCTGGGGCAAAATACAATATATTAAAATAGAACAGCCCTTTACTCTACACTCTGCTTTTCAATAAACGTAAAGAAAACGTTCCGGTCCAAAAACAGTG
The DNA here is from genome assembly GCA_002205965.3 of Kappaphycus alvarezii. Classification (NCBI taxonomy): domain Eukaryota; phylum Rhodophyta; class Florideophyceae; order Gigartinales; family Solieriaceae; genus Kappaphycus; species Kappaphycus alvarezii. The sequence goes on from NADL03000852.1 coordinate 297,807, forward strand.
TTTGAAAGTGTCAAATGCTTTTCAAAATACAAAAAGTGAGGCGACTACTGTGTTGATTCAATCCTTTATGACTTAATTTGAAGAGTTATACACGGCTGCAATACTAGACAGCAAGGTGAAATGATAGATCTCGATAAGTAAAGATATTTTACCAGTTTCATTGAAAGAAACCGAATTATATTTATTGAGCATATTGCACAGAGGTTCACGAAGAGCTTTTTGATGTGGAATAAACTGCTTAGTATTTTGAAATCGGCAACATCTCTTGATATTTCCATGAATGTTGTAATATATCTGAATTCCCAAGACACTACGAAGATAAAGTTCTTTTTGTTTCTTCTATATACTCTCGTGGCATTATAATGGAAGTTAGTCAAAATATGAACCGCGGTATTTATCTGGGGGAAGATACGGTTGAATTTTTTTCCTTCCAATCATTTTAATTTCGCATACAGCTAAATGTCTCGCAGCTCTTCTGCTAGAATTCTGCTTGTCATAATCTTATTTCATCTTTTTACTCTTAAGAATCCCAAGTAATAAAGAATTTCGGTATCTTAAAGATTAAAGTAGTCAATATAAGAGTCAATAGTGATAAGAGTTCGAGCTGGCCAACCTGCATGGACATATAACTCGATCATGGAAAGAACGGAGAATATTAAGTGGTTACATCTCTTTTTCACAACTCTAATATAACTGTAGATTTGCATAAAAAAGAATCCCATGTGGTAACCTTGCATAAGTATATCTGTAACGAAATGCGTGGAGGAGCTTCGGTAGATAAGGTCTCAGATAGAACGGTTATAGCTACAGAAGTTAATCTTTGAAATTCCCTCGGACAGTAAGAAAATTGAAATCCTCACTTTCGTGAACATAGTAATAAATATACTAAAAGAATCTTATCATAATTCTTCTTATCATCAATGAAAGCACTAGAGGCATCAATTGAAGTACTTGTATCCCCAATGGAATAAGTAAGGACATATGCGAGGTATTGTAATCGTAGAAACCTGTGGCTTCTTAGATACTAAGTAAATATCTCAATCATCCCTGTTATCCTCTCAAATGTGATTTAAAAAAGTATTAGTCATGGAGATGGCAAAAAAGCCCGAAAATTCCTCAACAAATTTGCAGAAGTATCCGATCAAGCCTCAGTGGCTATAAAAAACGGTCTTGTTTGCAGTATAAGGCGCCTTTTTGATTGATTTTTGTTTTTTTTCATTAGAGTGGAACTGATTTTCGTTCATAACTGAACAAGCATCTTGATGACAGGTTTCAAGAGATCTGTTTGAATTCATACGATTTAGTCCATAGTTTCGTAAGTTTTCGAAAATTGTATTGCGGCCAGACTAGTTTTCCTGGGTATAGTTTAAAAATAGAGCACAGTGAGAGAGATTTCCTTCAAAATGAAATTGCTCGTGGAATATAGTGTAGACAAATATTTCATTACACTGCGGAGCATAGTCTAGACCATTGATGTGAATAAAGAGTGACTAATTTTTCAATTACTTTCATTTCTCGATCAGTCAGGTCTTCAAGTGTTATTTAAGAATCTCGAGACCTAAACAGAAGCAAATATCTTTCATGTTTTCGAATATTATTTAAATTTTGGATGCCTCAACCGGTTGACATTCCCACTAAATTTATAATGCCTTGATTAACGCAAAATATCCATCACTCTTCGCAATTACGATTATAACAGGATGACTACGAATAGAACTCTGAAGGAAACTAAAAATAATGATAGGTTTAACCAAATTTAGCGATTTCCAGTATGTAAGGGACCAAATATATTATAATTAACACACTTACTGTCCAAGATTTGATTTATATCGATAAACATCCCTGAATTATCATTTTGAAATTTCTTCTTCCTTTGAGTATTATATTTTGGACTTTTAACACACTGAATTTGGAAAGCTGCTTATTATGATAATTTAAAATTTTATAAAAATTTCTGACAACTCTGGAAAGCGAAAGTGTACTTTTTCAATTTTTTTATACTATTGGATTGCTAAAATTTAAATATTCTAACTCATGGCAGAGTTGGGACAGCCAGTTGCAATATAAGCTCTTGATCCACAATTTCAGGAGAAAATCTTACTTTTTGAGACATAAATTAAGACTGCTGGTCATATTTTGATTCCAGTGGAATGCTGAATGGGCCTAAATTATCTTCATGGTTTCTGAACGTGTTTAATTATCTAGATTGCATGCCACCATAATCCATGGAGTGGAAGTTTTAAATTCTCAAGCTTTCCATTTGTAGTGAAGAAACAAAAGTTTTGTTTTAAAAGGAAACATGTATCTTCTGGTGGCTTAAACCTAAATGTTTGGAATCGGAGAATTTTTGGCAGCTTCATCTTTGAGAAGCTCTTGAGACTCTTGTTACAGAAGCCGCAATGATGGATACCTTTTGGAGGTTAACAAGACGAAACTCTTTCAAGACTGCGATAAAGCCTTATCAACGTGTAACTCAGATACATAAGTGGGATGTAGTCTTAGCTATTTCATATTATTGTGAGGCTTTATCTGCATTCTGTTTTATTTCTTTCGCATTTTATTGGAAAAAAGTCCGTCAATAATTAAAAATCAACTTCTCCTATAAAAACTGTCCAGAATGAAGATTCAACAAGAGAACATGGAGGTCGTCGAAGAGATTAAAATAGTTTACTTTATAGAAAAGAAGAAATAAAATAGATACGAATGTTTGGTATCTATATCTTAGAAATTCTTCATTCGTGTACCCAATGGTTATACTCAGATTTTTTTCTACAGAGAAATATATACTTTGTTCTCACCTTAAAATTATTATTGATTGACTTCGAAAAGTTTCAAAAACGTTTTAAGAGTTAACTATTGGGTTTTAATATATAAATGTGCCCAGAGTTAAACATTGGCAATTCAAACTCTGCAATGTTTCAAATATACCATAATATAGAGTAGCTTCAAAAGTAGTAGGCAATTCCGACAGTCTCGAGAACGGCGTACAATTTGGGTTATGTTAGTGTATGGAAGATATAGTATGCGGCATATACGCGCTGTAAGTCCATTGAGCGGTATAAAAGTCTCAGAAAGGAATATATTACTAGTAGAGAATATATTAGTAGAATCATGTTTAATAAATACACTATACCACATTATCTACATTGATATTACTTCATGAAACCTAAATAGAAGCTAATAACAACCAATGATCCCTTATGGAGTATAACTTGACTTCAGGTTTTTTTTATTTTGAGAAGAAATTTTTTGTTCTCTCTATTTACTGGATCCTTAATCAAAGAATTAAGGAGCTTTTTATACATCCAGCACAGTTCTCATTTTTTTAAGATATTTATTTGAAAGTAAACCGGACCCTCATTGAATTATTCGCTCTTCTTTTGTAAATATGAAAAGAAAAATATGATTAAATGGACCAAAAAGACCAGCTATATCGATATCTTTTTGAACAAGCTCTTGATATTTTTAGTATAAGAGAATCTATTGAATCAATTCAAGAGTTTCATATTGCCATAAACCACATGTCTAGGCTCCTAATTTTTGAAAAGGATATTTTTGCTCCCTAGATGAACAGAAAATGAAGGGAAAAATGACTCAAATACACCCTAAAGAACTTTTCGAATTAAAAATATACCGACAGGGCTTTCAAAAAGAGAAATTTGCCATCTCTATAGTATTTGTGAAAAATGATGAAATGTGACCAAAGTACGGAAAATATGAAATGCAAATACAGATATCGTTCATTTTATATTCTAGATCGCAGAAAATGTACGATAAAATCAATAGATTTAGATCAAAGCTGCATATTTGATCAATATCGCGTATTTAATTAATGAAATGGGTACTTCCAAATATGATGTGTATCTCAGTTTTCCATAGCCTTTTTTATGATCGTGATATAGTTTATCTCCCCTTAGGCTTTGACTGTCTTTCTACAAACTGTTTACGACTACGATTAACGCACGCGAAACATTCGGAGCGGGTGCGGGATACCCTTCAATTCGCTTGTCTTATAAATTTCTCGTTTGCGTCTACTAGCTTTTCGTTTTAATTTTTTTTTGGTTATGTAATTTTCAAGTGTAGTCCTAACCAATGCTTCATCTCACGTAGGTTATCCGACTGGGAAAAACGTGTATCGATGGACCATATACTTGATCAATTTCGGCTTCCATCATGGCACTAAGCCACGTTTTACTCTAAATGACCTGTAGAAAGCGAACGTTGTGTACTGAGTTGCGTAGTACTGCCAAACTAAAGAAAAGCGCCCATACGGGACAATTGTCCTCATCTTGTTCTCTTCATGCTATCACCGTGCTTAAAACAGGAGTTTCCTGGATTTCAAAAATTTATTTTGTAAATATATTGGAGCTATATGGTAGACAAACACATTAAACTAGTTTCAAAATCTAATCAGGGGCTGTTTCCACTTCACTTTTAAATAAGGTGGAATGAAAGAAATTATGAAAATTTAATGAAAGCAAGAATAAATGAAATTACACAGCAATTTGATTGTATTGAAATGAGCGTTTACCAGGTGGTGAACCCTTTCGACTAAAATTTATCTGGGAAAGAGACACGAAAAGAAAAACAAGGATGGACCCGCAGGGCGTTATTCTTCCTTCTTTCTCTTAATTAAACCTAGATGTAAGTAGATAAGAATGTGGCCGTTGGGTGCTATTTTAGCTTTTGGCTGAGTATAATTGTTCTACGTGGCTAGCCCAGTGGACATTAGCGCTCCGGATTGTAATGGCAGGCCTCGTTCAGTATTAAAGATGGATCTTTTCTTAAGGTAGTGTGCCCTGTGTACTAAAGGAAAAATAAAGCCTCATCGACGTAATATGCAAAGCCAAAAACCGTCACAATAATGCTACGGCTGAACTAAAATGGTATTATTAGGAGCGGTTATTTGAACCATTTAACTGTAGCAGTTTAAAAAGCTTGAGTATCAGCGCCAATTAATGCAGTTACCAGCGATGAAAAACGAAAGAAAATCACTTCAGCCTTGAACTCGTTGAGGGTAAACATATCTTTATGTAAACGTCTCCTGACTAGGCGCCGTATAAAGATTATAATAAAATTTAAATCGGAAACAATTTAATCTTCCACGCCAAAAAGAAACAGAAGAGAACGGGAACAGGCCCATTAGAGTTGATAAACGAGGCATTTGACCAAAAACGCCAAAACTTTTAATTAACTAAGCAAAAGTTAGAAAATAAATACATTGCGAAAGAAGAGAGCGTATTTCTTTGGAGGAAGCCCGATGTTCATCTGCAATAGCGCTGTCCTCATATGAGTACAAACCTATTTATCATTCAAAAATGGACAGTAAATAAAAACAATTTTTAGAGGCCCGTAAATATTTACTAAAAGATATACTCTAAAAATATATAATTACAGTGCAGAGGTGCTTATTACCTTCAACACTATAGCAATTCGGCTAAAGCATTTACCTTCAATATAAAATGTGGCAAATTGGCACTAAAACCAAAGTTTATCAAGTAAAGTAAAGTAGTCAGTACCCTGACTAGCACTAAATTATCAAATAAGTTTTTTTGATGGAGTTCCATGCTGTTAAAACTATAGGTTAGCAAAAGAACAAAAAATGAATATTTCATACTCAAAAAAAATTAGCCTTAAACTTTGTCTTCATATGAAGTAAATGTTCTATTAACAATAAAGCTTGAGTACCAGTTTTCAGTGCTACTAAAAAACCCAAATTTTCTATTCTATACGGAAAAACTGAGAAGACATTATCAAGTCCCTCTTCGGCTATATTGATCTCCCTTTGACACATACACACTTGGCAAAAGGCTGTGAAAAGGATATGGTACTCTTGTGCAGTGTAGTATAATAAACTTAGAAATCCTAAATAGATATTGCAGTATCGATTATCGGCAGTTTCGAGGCAAATAGTGTCGATCAAATTAGTATTCAGTGAATTAATCGATTCAAATTGTCAAAAAGGTATATTTATGACAGTGATATAGGTCTTGATAGCCATTGCACTACGTTTAGTGGATCAAAAGCACAGAAAATTAAAATTTATACTGCTCTAAACTTTTATTGATAGTAGCCCCGGATTAGAATTGAGAAGGATATACAGAGAACTTGAATTAGACCTCCAAAGCTATAATAAAATGTTATCACCGAAAAAGATACAGTTTTGGTCTAATATTGATGTCTCAGGGCGGAGATGTTCTCATGAAGGTGAAATTGTGACCAACTAGGAGTAATTCTTTGCTTCAGATACTGAAAAAATGATAAAAGTTCTTTCAAATGGAGCGAAAAGGTGTTTCAAGATTACTTTAAGGTTACTAAACATTTGAATCGATAACAATGTTTGTGAAGATGCTTTGAAAGTCGTAGCATTGGGATATTGATATACGTTTAAGGATTGGGCGGATATACATATGCCTGACCATTGAAAATCAGAAACAAAACTGTTTAAAATCTGCAAACCGACTAGATAGGCATTGGTAATATCAAAACTTTGTCCTCTTAAAATTCTTGATTAGGAGTGAAAAATATTGCACAGTTTGCAAAATGCTCTGCACAAAGTGAAAATCGATTACAAGCAGTGAAATATATATCTGAATACTGTTTTAATAGTGAAGATTAATGAATCAGGAAGTTGATAGGAAATATGTATCGGAAATAGAAACAGAGCCACTTAAATGTAAAATTTACAAAATATGGAACGAGGAGATTTCTGCCCGTTGTTACTCTGTCCCAATAATTTAATTCTACACTTTCCACTAGTAGGAATGATTAAAGTGTGGATGCAACTCTTTTCTTGTTCGGTCTGAATGCCTTTGGATTTTTTTGAAGACTAAACCCCATCAGGGAACTAAGTGATGCTGCTTTCAAATTTTCCCAACATAGAAAGAATGAAAATATTGAAGTAGATACGAAAAAGGAATATGAGAGTGGTTGAGAGATGACGACTTGAATATGTCTAAAGGAGTTAACTGGGAAAATGTTTTGCCCAAGTGTATGACAGTTTCTTTTGTACTGTACGAGCTCGCTAGTTCTGAAATATTAAATAGGCAAAGGGTGACAGACAGACAAAGCTGGCTCCAATCAACTCTTCTGGATCATATCCCAAATATTTGTCTAAATACTATATTTCTTACGTTTAAAGGGTAATTAACACCTAAATATTGATTACAATCGGCAAATTGTTAAAAAAGACAAAATAATTTCCAAGAAGGCCGAAAAAGATTACTAGATATATGAGATATATGGCAGTATAACGAAATAGAAAGAAACCAGTATGTTTGTTGAAAAAATAACTTATCTTTATTCCAGTCCCAGTGAAGGCATTGAAAGGGAAAGTTTTTCATTCAGAAAGCTGAAAGCTAAATTTCTGTTTATTAATAAAAAAACAAGAAATAAAGTTAATGGATATTTAAGCATCACGAGTGATAATATCGGGTATCCAAGCTCCTTAAGAGGCAAAAAATGAAATCCATAACTCAAAATGATAACTTGAGAAAGAATTTATCTCTGTTTTGTATCCGAATCAGCCTTCCAATCCAGGTAGAATTGCGATGGATTAAATATACGGTCTGACCAAAATAATTATCTAATTATAGAGCTCGAATAAACTAAAACTTCCGTGTTGAGATTTACAGTCTAAATTAATCTGTAACTATTAAATTTTTCTGAAAATGAGATGACCACTACTTAAGGTCTTGATTTATAAAAATAAAATTTCTTACTCAATTTTTAATTTGAAGTGAAATGACACCAAAAAATTAGTATACTACTACTCATATGCATAGTTTACTTCTATCAAAAATGAGTAAAACAGTGGAATTATGCTATTGTTGAAGCTACTCAAACGGAGTTATTTTCTCTTTTTTTCGTCTGCGGAATGAATGCGCATTACGTAAAATATGAATTTTCTTGCTGCTATGAATAAATATGTAAAATAAAGAAGGAAAGCAAGGAAAAGATCCGAATAAAAAAGAACTAAACTAATTGAACAAGAAATTACTTTACCACTGTCTTATGTATACAGTATTAATTGCAGCATTTATTCTTAATTTTTCAAATTGTCGTTTTTGAAATGCTTTTTTTTTAAAAAAACTTTTTAAAATTTTTAAAATGCATTTTCCCGTGACTGTCAGTAGAGCGTGACTATTCAGTACGGAAAGTTTTGAAAAGTATATATTTTTAATAAGGAAAACAATTGTAGTTAATAAATTGATCACATTCGAATTAGGGTCCCCGATATAACATGTATTTATAAAATATTAATGAGTATTTTTGCTGTATTAAAGCCACTTACCTGTTTCACAGGTTACCGCAAGTATTTCTTCAAATTAAAAATCTAGTTATTCGCAGAGATAAATACGCAAATCAGTTGTTCATTAAATACATTTTTCTACTTATGCATTATTGTGGTGCCATTTTTATATAAATAGGCGCCGGCAGTCATTATAATCCTGCTCATGTAGAAAACTTCTTTCTAAACTGATTAATATTTACTGAGAAATTATTTGAAAGAATTGAAACTTTTTGACTCAACAATTTATCGTTTAAACCCATACTAATAACAGGTAAAGGAAATGCTTCTGTTTTTCCCATTGCTTCCTATATTCCATAAAACGTAATGAAAATGAACGTACTGAAAATAAAGCCTTCGAAAACTCAAAAAATTATAAGTGCAAAAAAAATCAGGTATGGCTTCACGTCATAAAAATGCTCTAAAAGATATGATATCCTTGTTTACTTTGTCTCCCGATACTGCTTTAACTGAGCAACTAAGCCCCCGAAACCACTAAACCACTAAACCCAAAAGCCCCTATTCCCGTAATTAATTTTAAAGTCATCCTAGTATCGGAAAGACTACGTAAAAGACTCAGAAACTATTAACAGACTTCTCAAAATCAAGAGTTGCATGCAGAAAATACTTTTGTCTCCACCAAGCATTTAGAGTATTTAAATGACCTATTTTCTCAAATCGAAATGGGCAAAGTTGAATAAATCGTGTAGACTTCTAGAACAAATATTAGAGTGATATCGCAGATAACTTGTTATGTTCCTTGTTCTCATTATTCAACCCAATGATTGAGGTCAACATCCTCATGAACGGTGTTGATTAATGTGCGCCTATCTCTCACAATCCAAAACACCCACACAGAGACTAGGCCTCCGATCATGACCACCACGGCCGAAATACTTCTCAGGTGTATTTTCGTGGTAAAGTGTTTGATATTGCGTAGTTTGAGGTTAAAGTTAAGACTGGGGAATAAATTAAGTCCTAGCTTGAGAAGCAATATCTTTTTGAGGTGATGAACGGTCCGGGGAAGCCGTCGGTATTGCATGATTTAATAGCAGGTAATACGGCAAGTTTGGGGCTACATATTCCTTTTGTTGGGCCTGGTTCGGAGAAGACCATACCTGGGATCATTTTGTAGCCCTGAAACCGTTTATGGTAGATTCTTCAAAATATTTCTTGATTTGGTGGCCTTAAATACCCCATCGATATTTCGATCATCGAGAAGAAATTTACACTGCTGGATAGGTCGCAATTGGATATACAATGCATCGACAGCAGGGTACTTTTTCTGAGTTGAAAACGGGGAAGGGAGAGAATAAAACTTCAGCTGTAGACTGAGCAGTAGTTGACTGCAGTTTAAATGACCAGATAACCGGTCCGCAATTGATAATGAGCAGATATCCTGAATTTGAAAGTCTATGTGAATGATCTCGCGTCCAGCCGTCATCGCACCATAGTTCAAGATGGACAATACCGACTTGACGCTGCAGAAGAAGGTGAAAGTGTGTTGTGCTTGATACGTATCAAACTATTTTTTTCAGAGCACAGGAATGAAATAGTCCAAGTTCAGATTGAATTTTAGCAAGCAAAGAGACGGAAACAGAGATATCGGGTCTGTTTCTCGTGGATAAGTAGAGAACTATATCGCAAAGAGATCAGTTTGGTTTGCTATTCATTTGAAATTTTCTCTCATTCGGTATTGACGTGTGTTCTGATTAAAGAGGATGCGAGAGCGGAAGCGGAAGATGATCTTCTTTGCTTATTTAAATTACAGCCAGCTCAACAATTTGCTTTGTGCAAGATCTACGTGACAATAACAAGCCTTTTTGGCCTTATTCAAAGTCGTTGCCCAGGAAATAAGAGCAGGGGCACATGTCGGCAACAGTAAAAAGAAAAATTAGCATTGCTTTTGTTCTAGCAACGGCGGGCTGAGCTTCCACTATTAGCAGATCTTCCACATATATGGCGATGTATACAGGCTTTGGTCCAGAACGAATAAAAAGACAGTCTGTATACTTAGAGCGTCGAAAGCTTATTCAACCAATGCTTCTCAAAAATTACTCGTACCATAGTTTTGGTGTCCGGCAGATTCCATAAAGAGATATCTGCAGCTTGAAAGGCTGCTCATTTGCAGATTGGAAACTATCAATTCAAGGAAGTTTGATTTCTATGTCATCTGTATTAGGTAAAGACACATGCAAAATGCACCCTTAACATCAAAACTATGGATGGACCCTTTCTGGGATGTTGCTGCGGAAACGTACTAGTTAGATACATTGCACAGGGGCAAAGAGCTCCAAAGAGACAATAAAATTTGACTTCAAGATGCCCCGAGCTACGAGGCAATCCTTGAGGCGTGTCGGACGGCCTTGCAGGTTTTTTTTCTGCTTCAGAATGATTTTGGAGGGAATCGGACGATCCTGATTTGGGGGCTTGCCATGAGTCAACTTACAATTATTATAAAAAGTTTTTAAATCATCCCCTATCGCATTCAGCTACATAGAATGTTCTGAACTTTAATCAAGATTTGGCGTACTTGAGACTAAAATTATGAGAAAAGACTCGAATGCAAAATTCATCTGAATAGCACGGAACTTATGTGGCTCGAATTTTTCCGCAAATGCGACTGCAAATAAGTCAGTGCCAAGCTGATTGCACAGGAAAAAGCCAAGTTAGAGCATCACATGTACTTTGGGTGTCTCTGTCACTCGGGGTCCCCATTTAAGTGTATTTAAATTACAATTGTGCGGACGATTCTATTTTTTTGATTTCATCCGTTGGCGCCACTGATACTCCTGCTGAACTGACCAAACACCGGAACTACGGTGACACTACCAGGCAAATGATATTTTACTTCTTCCGATCGGGATCAATGCTTTCGCTGCCCTGGGATCCGACGGCTCGGATACCGTCTCCCTAGTTTCGCCGCTGCCCGCTGGGACTCCGTTCCTCATCACGAGTTTTTGACGTTGGTACTCGCTTCGAGTATTGCTTGCAAGGTATGTGATATAATGGAAATTGTAGATATTCCTTGGCATGCTGCGCTGGCTGAGTTGGCTGCGCTGGCTGAGTTGGCATGCTGCGCTGGCTGAGCTGTCACTGTACTTACAATTATATTTTAATTATTTTTAGAGGGATGCTTTGTACTGTACTGTGGCGGTGCAGATTTGGCACATAGGTACTGTATAGGTGCAACAGAATGTGAGGGTTGAAAAATCTATATAAGGGGCTGTTTGCATGAAATGGTAGGACTACTTGGGAGCCAGCATACCCGAGCGGGGCGCTCAACAAGTTAAGTCAAACACAAAGCATAAAGGAAGTTGGCAGACAACTTCAAGCCAAGTCCCGAGTAGTAGGAAGTTGAGAGTCAACTTCAGACCCAAGAAAACTTTTTCTTACGCTAGTCGCAGAGCGTCGGTGGTAGACCCTGCCCCTTTTATACTTGCTTGTAGCTTCCTCAACTCTCTTCTATATACACTCCCTTTTGTTCGTTCAAAAATACCACGGTAGCACTTTTGTCGCTCGCAACACCTCCTTATCAGGGTAATTGGTTCTGAGGATCTCTCCCCCCGCCGATTTACCCCTATCAGTATGAAAGCACACCAGATCCTGGCTCGCCGCCTTTCCGCGTAGTCTCTTGTGCCCTTTCTGAATGTTCTCATGCCAATTCTACATCCAGTATAGACATTCCTCTCGATTATTTTCAGGTCCTCTTAATAGGCCCCACAATCTATAATTAAAGACTTCCTCCCTTTCTCTCTTAATATATTTCAGAACCCTGAATATATGCTGTCACATTGATTGCCATAGATATAGCAAAGGCTGCCAGGCATCCTGTTATAGAGCCCAGATACCAAGTTGAATACAGAACAATGCCGAAAATCAGGGCTACGGGAAATATTGAAGGTACTTACAACTTCGACGTCATATTTTTTAACCCTCTGAAACCTTTCCACGTGGACGACCGGTGACTCAAACCTCTCACGAACGCCGCTAGAGCCGCAAACAACAGAAAATACTAATTATTAATCGCCACTACGACATGACCCAGGCAAGTCCAGGTGCCTTATCAACACTCGGAGTATGGCTCTCAGACGTCTACGAGGTTTTAGCTGACATGACTAGAAATGTGACTGTACAAGCCGTGAGTGGCTGACTTTCCAAAAGCCTGCTGATGAGGGCGCCTGATTGACTCATTTCTATATCCATACAGCTACTCTGAGCAATTCGGGAAATATCCAGATACAGTATTTCTACGGTAAAGCACCAAATTATTCCCCCTAACCTGAACTCTGATGCCAGCCAGGAGCGGTCTAGCTCCAAGAAGTTAGAGTAGACTGCTCCTGGTTGAGTAGTTTTCCATGGCAAGGACAGTAAAATTTTAGGGAACGTCTCTTTCTCTCTCTCGCTCCAACCTTCTTTCCATTTATTAAGCGCATCACATAGACTAAAAATTTACGTATGATGAGTCACTTTATTACTAATCGTACCTTGTCGAACTAAATTACATTCATTTTAACGCTGCAAATAGCAGTGAATGTAAGTTGCTTCACTATAGGACCAAAAATTGTCTTCTTTTTAATGTAGAATTGCCATGAAAGTGGCAGAAGCTGAATCTAACCCACAGATAATCCAAAATGAAAATAAAATAGTATGCATTCTGTCGGGCGCGCGCGAATCGGAACGAATTTTTTTTGGGTGGTCATCTACCGACGTATTATTAACCGTATTGCCTTCTCTTGTCCAGACTTGCCTGTAGTTCTGGTCCTTCCTCGCCCTCTTTCACTCTAAACACCTTCCGGTGGTGAATATATCTCCTCCTTTATCCTTGATTATCCTTTCTGCGGTCCTCTCCAAACTCATTTCCATTTTATCTAGATATTTTAACACTCTATACACCCCTCTAAATTGATCCCAAATCAAGTTTTTTTCCTCTTTCTGCTTACCTCTTTCTCCAAATTCATTTTTTGAGAAAAGAGCGCATATTAATTAGTGCAAACTCACTTTTGGAGTTATTATATCTATTTTAGATCTGTAGAATGTGCCCTTTTGAGCCTATTTAAACCCCTTTATTCGAAGTTTCAAACTTCCCCGATCATTTCACTCACTATGATTCTGCCCCTACCCATTCGAAACACAGTAAGTTGCCCACCAATCTCTAAATTTCAGCAAAATGAAACAGCAAAATGAAAAATCTATATCACTCCAGATTCATTTCCAAAACTCGGCACCTTCGCCCTTTAGACGCCATTAACCTACTCCCCTTCGGCCCTACTGGCCACGATTAATATCTCTGCCGGCAAACCAAGCAGAAGGTGATGTAATTCGTCCGTCTTTTGTTCATAGAGGAAGAGGCGAATGAAGCAGGTGAGGGACAAGACAGGGAGGAAGAGGATGGAGCTGGGGAGACTTTTGAGGAGTGGGCGGCACCGCCATTGGTTTAAGAGAATGAAGATGAGAACGGGGACGGGGAGAATGAAGGATAGGATGAAGAGGAGGATGAGAGTGAGGGAGACTCGGAAAGTGTTGAAACAGTGGGGCAGGGGCTGGAAAGTATGGATCAGCTGGTCCCCACGCGGGAAGCAAATGGAGGCATCTTTAGTAGTTTAGATATCTCCCAAGAGGAAATAAAGAATTGTAAGCCGTTCGCGGATATTTGTGGGGACTGCTTGGGTAGCACGGATATTTTGGAGAAATATTTTGGGTCTGATCTAGGGAATGGGAAATGAGAGGACTACATCGATAGTTCGTTTCTTAAGTATCTTTTGATTAGATTGTATCATCCATACAAAGTTTCTTTGTGCATTTCCTGGTATCTTCTGTAGTTTTTTTTCGGAATTTGAGGGTAGTCAAAAGTCTATATAAGCTCTGAGTAAACTGCTTACTCTCAGAGAGGTCAAGTAAGTTGGCAGACAGCTTCAAGTCAAGTCATAAGTAGTTAGGAAGTTGAGAGTCAACTTCGGACCTAGTAAGCGTCCTTGCTACTTTTTGTTAGCGACAGTAGGTGGTAGAGCCTTACCCTCCCGAATATGCTTGTAGACCCTTGGTCCCTCATCTATACATACAACTACCTAATCCTGCAACTATACTACGGTAGCACTTTTGTCGCTCACAACACCTCCATTTTGTGATAATGAGCGTTGGAGATTTCTTTTCCGCCGTTTTGACGCTATCAAATTTAAAAGCAGAAAGGGATGACACACCCAAAGAAACTCTCAGTTTGACCGACCTACATCTGCTAGATGTCAATTGAAAAGTAGATTTTGCTTTATACGTGTAAGACATGGAAACTGTCTGCTGTGCAGTTTTTCCTACAAGGAGTAACTACCCCACTGTAGGATCTGGGGCATTTTGCGAGGAAGTTTCAATTTAGGGGCAGATATTCGTACAAGTTTCGTCAAGTGAATGTTTTTCGAAAAGGCTTCTGGATGGAAATTTAAGCAATTTCCATTAACAGTTAATTTGAATTACATCGCACGGTATTTGAACCTGCACGTGATTTCTGGAGGCGCTTGCTGGCCTTTTCGAAATTGGACAATGGTTTCAAAAGTTTGCAAGCCATTTATCGGCACAAAATGTGTATATCTAAGTAAAACGTGTACCTATTCGGAACTCTTATTTTGGATGATGTGAGGGATAGGGAACCGGAGCTGTATCAGCAAGTTCTAGCATGGTGAGAGTGAGCTATAATATATGAAATGAACAGTGAATAAGTCAGGAAACCCTAAAGATAGCAAGGAAGATATGTAGAAGTTGCCGGGAGCCATCGGAATATTATTGCTTAGGTAGAACCAAGGAACAATGCTCTTTTTCTTATTCTAATTCCGAATAATTATTTTTCCCTAATTTTGCTCTTTTCGACAGATGGCATTCTTTTATCCACCTTATTCCTGGAACTCCTTTTGGGAACATATTCATTGAAGTCAAAGTCTAACTCTGGTCCTTGGCTTAATGTACCTGAATCGAACACTGAAGTTAGTCTTTGACCAGTTGCTTTCTTTCAAAGCATGCAAAATCTAGTCTTCGAAATTGGATCAGTTCACAACGTCGCATGCGAAACACTATCAGTCGGTGAGATTCCTCTGCTTTTAAGGATTATTAATGGATTATTGACGCTAATATCAGTAACCGCACTATTATTTGGATCTGGATAACTCGGTAAAGGTTGGTCCCGAGAGAAGAGCGCATTACTTCTTTGCAAGACGTCATTTTTATCTCTCTCGACGCTTATTTTTGCTTCTTCTAGACTCAAAATCCTCTGCTAATCCTCTGAGGCATTAGTTACTAACGCGCTTTTCTGGTCTCCTCTCCGAGTCCCGGGAACCGTTATTCTCTTCTTCGTGGTCAGACTCATCATCCTTTAGAGTCCTGTCATAATCTGGGCTATTTGCAGATTCACGATTATTTTGTGCATTCAATTTAGCCATGAGAGTAGTCTATATTTGAGACGATTCAAATAATTTTGATCTAGTGCCGTTCGATTCGGTCTATCTCCTAATCATGAATTATCGAGCAAAAGCTTCTAAACAACTTTTGCCTAAATTAAAACAATATTCCCCTTTCCAAAACAGAGTAAATGCCTTTTGAGTTGAGATTGCAGCTAATCATCTCTTAATAGTCCTCGTGAATGGACTTTTCATCCTTTAGACAAAAATTATCCAGTACTTCTGCGTTTGTAAGTTTATTCTGTTCTTCAAGCCTCACAAGTTTTCCTTAGGTCCAAAACGCAGCTTTCGAAATTCATGCTTAAAGATGTCTAATACATTGTATTTTCCCTGATGCGTGCACTGAATATAATGATAAGAAATAGTCTGATCGAATCAGAGAGCGATAGGAGGCACTTAGGCGCATATGCAAGTATTAAATACTTCACGACGTTCTGTGGAAACAATTTGCTTCTGTTTTTTGGGATTTGTCAGGATTTCATGATAACTGTGTATGAGTAGTACATCAAAATAAGGAAAAAGTCTCAAAATGTGTTAACCCACAAATGGTGGTACCTATACTCACAGAAAAAAGGCAGACGCCACTATTGACGAGCACTCTCTTAGGAAACTCTGCATATGCCTCCATTTCTTTCATTTTGATGTACTCTTTGTAGTTACGATCAGATGCATGTGAGATACGTCAAGAAGGTTCCGTCAAAATAATCTCATACTGCTGGGATCCACTCAAATCCTCCCTTTCGAGACCTTGCCAGGAGTTTTTTATAAAAGAGCCGTTAGTGGACGAAATGCGAATGGTGATGACTTTTATTAGTGCGTTTTTCTTATTCTCCGTTGAAAAGTGGGCAAACTGTCTCTTATTCACCGTCTTCTTCAGCCGGTGGAATACAGAACCAATTCTGATTGTGTTTGAAGCCTTTGCAAATACTGAAAACGTCAATTTTAGCTGGTAAAACTAAAGTTTTCTTGTTGCAGTAACTTGTAGCGTTCACAAAATTCTTTCAGCAATCCTCAAGTCTTCCGATGGGATCATTTTCAATTTAATGATTCGAAACCAAGGGGTATATCTATTTGAACATCTTATTAATGCTCGAGAGCAGTATATCATCATTTAATTTGTTCTATTGGACATTTTGATCCATAATAGTAGTGCAAAAAAGGTGTTTTACTGACTCCAATGCATCTCTTGTGGCCATTCTTCTCAGATGCCACACAAAAAATGGATTCTATCGAGTTTCCCATTTTCCCGGCGTGTTGTTGATGCACTTTCAATAAAGTCGCTCAGTTTTGTACCGCTCACAGACCGAAAAGAGTTGAGAGTGTAGTATTACTTTACGATCTCAGTGGCATTGCTCCGGTCCTTATCATTCTTGCAATTAACAAAAATTGTCGCTGAAATAATCGCATAAGTGCTAATTTTCCGAGCGAAAACGCGCAAGTCCTCTCTAGTGAATGCATTTTCGTCAATTTGCTTTCATCTGATAGAAGCCCTATGATCTCTAGCTAAATTTGGGTGCTCAGTAGATATGAAATTCTGAACTGCCATTAATTCTTCATCGCATAGCCACACGGTGACATCTGCAAGTTTTCTGATTGTGTGCTTATACTTGTATTATGTTCCAACGTACCTTTGGGCAACTCTGTCTTGCGATGTTCACTTTATACAGAGGGCTTCAGCTTCCATTTACAAGATAATCAAGCAAAGCTGTAGCGGCCTGTCCCAGAGTTTGCAGTGGACGAAATAACCATCAGTCTATTTTTTGTTTGAATCTCTAGCATAAGCTCTCAGCCATTCAAAGTCAACACATGGAAACCTCTCAACGTACCAAGTAAACCCGAGCCGCTTCTCCAGAGCATGCTATGTTATATATACTGCAGCTACTACCATCTACCGAGCCATACCCTTTGTCTAGGCTCATGATTTTGACCCGGGCTTCTTCAGTACTCATTTGCTTTTTCTCAACGAGATACTACCGAAAAACGTTTTTACAGACAGTGACAACCATTATGCGCCCCAAACTGGATAAAAATCCACTTATACTGGTTGATGATGAGTTTTTGCACTCCTAATGTAAGAATGTCACGAAATTTGGCAAAATTTATACATTACATTGGACTGACTTTTATAACTTGTACTGTCTTTATCAGAACGTCAAACGGATCATCAGCTAATTTGAAGCTAACTATAGTAGTATGGACCCTTAAAGAGACCATACTCCAGATGGTCGAGTTTTTAGAAGCAAAGCTTTTTCGGGGGACCAGTCTAGGAGTCCTAGACAGCTAGGTGAGTTAGCAGGGTAGGGCGACTGTAGGTCGCGCTCTGAAGTTAGAAGGATGCCGTAAGGTCCTTCTGGAATTTCTCCAGGGCCAGAAAGGAAGGGGAGAGGGGTTGAAAGAAAGAAAACCGAGGGAAAAAGGGAGAAAGGAAAAAGATGGGTAAAAGAGAGGATAGCCTGACTACTCCGGTCGCCCGGTGGATAGATTTAGCTATATTGAGGCCGTGTAGCGCTAGTCTTGACGGTCACTAGCTATGAATCCTAGTTGGCCTCGAACGCTCGGACAACTCCGTTTATAGAAGTAAAAAGGTAGAATGTCGGATCTACGCGGCTATTAATGGTGTACATTGGGACTGCCAAGACCTGCGAACCCAAGTAGTCGAAGGATCACGTAATATGGCACTGTCAGCTAATTTTTTCTACAGTAATTACTAAAATAAAGTGATACTTAGAGGAAGTAATTGCTAGTGTCCTTACATGTGTGCCGTAAACGTGGCAACTACATTTGGAACTGGACAGGAAAGCCTGTACATACAGGGGTAGATAGAGTATGCCCGCGAAAAGTGAGGGCCAGGTTCCAACATTATTTTTAATTGACATAAATTCCCTCTTTGGTGATGAGGAGGAATGATTATGAGGAGTGGACATTACGAGAAAAGACGATATGCATCGAAATCTCTGTTCTTGGTGCGATAATCCACGAATAGTAATGGACTGGCCCACGAGATTCCAATAAAGCGAGAAGGGAAATAGGGGGATTTGAAAAAGAGAGCATTGGTTTTATTGCTGCTGTCGGAAAAGAAGGGAACTTGCAATTGGTACGAGTTCAAATACAAAAAGAGTGCTGAGAAAAAGAGGGAATTAAGGGAGATAAGTTTGGATCCTTGATCACTTATGTACTGTCTGTTTCAAGTAAATAAGAACAGAGATACCTCAGAATAGAATATAAAACTCCATTACCTAACTTAAACAAAAACAAGCCCTATACTAAAGATTGTATTCCACTGTAGACTCAGAGGGACATAAGTCTTCAATTAGCTCGCAAAACTAGAGAATATGGCTTGGGCATTTTTGTAGGAACAGATGTTGATTGTAATAAATGGCGCGAAGATTCCCGTTTGAGGAACTCGAGTCTTGGACTTAAGTGATGCTTACGATCATTTCCCATTATTTGAACAGAAAATATGAATTCGAGCCCAGGCATGTGTATCTCGCTATAAATTCACCAACCCACTACGCGGCTTTCATTAGGAATTAAAATAAATGTTCATCATAACAATTATCAATAGCACAGATCACACAATTTATCAACTATGTGATGAGTTGGTTTGACGCATACTAGATATGCATTGAAATGACTGCTTTTGTAAATCTTCTTCATGGAAGGAGCAGAAGGGACCTTGATACTAAGGAAGGATACGGAAGTTGATATCGGCTATCAATATTTTGAACAATGTATTGGCTTTGCCAATGTGAGCTGAAGTGCCCATGCTAGCAAAGGCATGCGCTGATATTTTTGGCGATATCATATCACCTGAGCAACTGCAGGCTCAACGGGCCAATTCTTCAATGATCTCCACATATAAATAAAGGATGAATAGCTAAGACATGAATATAAATTCAAAATAACCATAACCAGCAAATTAGTCTGTCTCTAGATCGTATAAATGATACGACTTGATCGTTTGATCCAAAAAAGTTTTCAGTAGAAAAGAAAATGTTTGTAGCAATTTTTAAATGATTTTTTTTGATCTGGAGGTGTAAATATAACGCGGCACGGGCAACCGCACGGGAAATGCATTAAAATGAGTTAGAAAGCATGCTCCATTCGTAATTCCTATTATCTCGGAGCCAGTAGTCACATTTTCCAGTGAAACACCCATGTTTACCCCAGTCAGGTTTTAGTACTACTTGGCACCATTTTCACGGGTTTAATTATATTGAGAATGACGTAGCCGTGGTAACATGTCGCAAGTAGACCATGATAGCAATTCGCAAATGTTGCAAGTAGACCCCTGCTGAATATTTACTGCTGGATAGAATTCCCTGGAAATCCGAAAAACGTCGCAGTAAGCAAATGATTCGATAAGGATTAATATTTTGTTTAGTACAGGCAGGGGTACGCGCTCATGTAGGCGCGTCACATGGAGGAGCGGATTTTGGCAATGGTCTATTGCAATCTATGTGTCATGGCTATATGTCTGATTAGGGACCATTAGTTTTTCCAAGTACTAGTCACTTAAGAATAACAGCTTCCTCTTGGGACAGTACTAGGCAATAAAATGGAGACGCTCGCTTGAATTAAATTTATTGCAAGGGAGTGCGCTTTCGTTCTTAATTGTGTATTTCATCTAGAGACAGTAGGATACTTACTGAGCAAGGAAAATTGTTTAATTTCAGAAACTGAGACTTAATTGAGTCAAGAAAATAGCTTTATAATTAGCTAACGCAGTTCATTGTGTTGCAGTTATCAAGAATTAATGTAAATCGAAGTTCACAGTTCTCCTGTTCCTCATCACAGACAACTCATCCATTTAGATTCGCCCGGAGGTCTAACTTCAGTTCCAAGTATTACTGGGCCGTAATAGCCACTGTGTGATGTCATACATATGCAATATTAGATAGATCAACATTGCTGAGCACAAATGTGCCTAATATGGAACTTCTCAGACTTCCCCGGTTCTCCCTCACTATGAAATCCAGAGGAAATACAAGATCATGTGAAGTAGATTGAACGCTTGACTTTATTACTAGCGAAACATCCCTTTTTCTTTTCTTGAGAGGGAAGAAGACATAATTATTCGATAGAATTATTACGATTCTTGGCGCTGCGGCTTCTTAAGATTAAAAGCAGTCGAAGCTCAGAAAAAGACAAGAGGCGCTAGCGTCTCGTGATTGATCCTTTTTTTCCTCTCAGAGAACCCGTATTTTCATAGAGGAAAGTAAGTGTTTCTCCACACGGCTAATTGCTAAAAATCTTTTTTTAATCAACTTGCACTAAATTATGTGATGTTACATGTCATACCTCTATTCCCTATTGGACCGCCGTCCTTATACGAGGACTACTTTTAGAACTTCTTTTTCAATAAAAATGTTTTTACCTCAGGGAATTTCTTGTCTCTCCGTATTAGTTCATGGGTGTATATGGCCGATCAAAACAAAAATTTCAACATTTTTGGCCTCAGTTAAGGCTAGAGCAAATTTCCATCACCAACTTCGGCTCTTCGCAAGCCGTTGTGAAAACTAATTCATTTTTAGATTAATTATAGTTCGTATTATCGTCGGGGTTTCAGAAACGAAGGCTCACGTACAGCAAGAATTACTGTACTATTAACATAAAAAAACTTTTCTGCAGTAAACATTTCGGGCATCCAGAAAATTTACCTTTCCAAAATGTAACAGAAACTGTTCTCATATGAGGACAAAGTGTGCCTCGTATGAGGACAGTGCTACGACGGATAGACACTAGACTTCACCAGAAAGAAGTTAAATTCTGGTTATTAAAATATAACCAGAGGATTACAAGACATTTCATTTTTTACGATCAATATGGTCATCTTATTTCCCATTCTCTAAACAAAATCGAAACAACTCCTCTAAAATATCCATGCTGCCAAAGCAGTCCCCACAAATATCTGCTAACGGCCTATAAATATCTATTTACTCCTGTGAGATATCTAAACTACTGAAGATATCCCCATCCGGTTCCATCGTCGGTACCACTTGTCCCATACATTCCACCATTCCAACACTTCCTATACCTCCCTGTCTTTCATCCTCGTCTTCGTCCTCATCCTCCTCCCTGTCATCCTCCTC
Organism: Kappaphycus alvarezii; assembly: GCA_002205965.3. Classification (NCBI taxonomy): domain Eukaryota; phylum Rhodophyta; class Florideophyceae; order Gigartinales; family Solieriaceae; genus Kappaphycus; species Kappaphycus alvarezii. The sequence goes on from NADL03000852.1 coordinate 319,631, forward strand.
ATGATCCTCCTCGTCCTCCTCGTCGTTAACCTCGTAGACCAATTCCGGGGCTGCTCACTCCTCGAAGGTCTCCCCAACTCCCCTCTCGACTTCCCACTCCTGCTCCTCAGGTACTTTCTCGGCCTCATCCTCGACGAAGAGTTTGTGGACGAACTCGATAATCTTCTTCTTAGTCTGGTGTCGCAGTTAGTCTTCTGCGTCCGTCGGGCCATATCCAGCGAGCGCAAGGCCGTTCAAGGGGCGTGAGTGGCGGTTTTTGGTGATGGGGGCGGAGGGGCGAAGGTTGTTCATTTTGTTTGTAAATTTAGTGGGGCGATTGTGGACGGAGGATAGAGGGTATAGGGGAAGGTTAGTGTGTGTAGGGGTTGGTGGACCTCAAAAAAAGTTGGGTAAAATGGGTTTAAGTACACCTTAGAGGCGGACTGTAGTCGGTACTTCAAAGTTAAAATCGATATTGCAGTAGCGCATTTGCGCGAAATTTCTACATAAGGAGTGAGTTTGATGAAGAAGATAGATTAAAAAAGACGAAAAACGCAAATTTGGAGGAGAAGATACAATATTAAAATATCTAGGGAGGATGGTAGGCAAATTTGGAAAGGACGGTGAGCGAAGTCAGGGGCGGGATCGTTGTCAGTTGCTGGGCTACACGAGGGGAGGACTATTTTCTGTATTACACAAGGGAAGCAACATTTTCTGTATTACAAACTGCTCGTACTTAGAATTTTTCAGAGAAACTGACCATATTAAAAGGGATCTACCTTCAAGATACCTATGGACTCCGTACCCCAACCAAAAATGGATGTTTTTAGCAGTCCTGAAAACACAATTACAACGACTGATTGCAGCTGTTGTGGCGACCAACGCAGCATTTCAATCTGCTTACTTCCCTATACAGGCAGTAAAATAGGTGGCCACTAAGTTTTTCCAGTGTCTCCGGGGAAATTCGTTTAGGGGTACTTAGTAAAAATGGAGGGATCAGTGATTAGCTGATTGTAAGGATAGCGTCCGATGCCAATTGTTGGTAGTAAAACTGAAAAAAACCTGGTAATTCACTCGGGATATTCAGGATGGTTTTAACATAGGACAGAATGCGGATCGTCCTCTCTTACATTCGACATTTGGGATAGAATCGAATTAGAAGAGCGATTAGTCACAACACATAAATAGTAATATGTTTCGTCCTAGTTCATGTAGTCCACTATGCTTTATTCAGTTCCTGTTATTGCAGCCCACGACAGCCTTTAGCACTGTGCCAATAAAATCTTCATATGATCCCACAACTAAAATGACACCGTAAATTCTAAATCTAGTTTTTATGCTCTTGTAGACACACACTTACGCCTCCCTCATTGAGACTAGATTAAAAGCAGATTTAAAGGTTCTAAATTTTAATTTAAAATCCACTTCCATGGGGTCCAGGGCTTACAGAGACAACCGAAGTATCTTTCTTTCTCTAACTTGGCTTTACGATGTGCAATCAGCAAGAAAACGACAAAGCAGCACTCATCTTGACCTAAAGATTCCAAACATATAAATTTTGTTTTACTTAAATGGATTTTACATTCTATTGTATTCTCATAATTCTATTTGATAGGGGTAAATCGTCGGGAGATGAGATACTCAGAACCATTTACCCCAAGAAGTAGATGTTGCAAGCGACAAAAGTGCTGCCGTTTTATAGTTTAACGAACAAAAAGGAGTAGGTAAGGAAGGCAGTTGACAGGGCTACAAGCAAGTATAGAACGGGCAGGGTCTACCACTCATTTTCTAAAAAAAGCGTAGGAAAAATGTTTCTTGGGTCTGGAAATGACCCTAAGCTTCTTACTAAAAAACCCCTAATCTTAAGTCTGAATTTGTCTGCGAACTTGCTTGACCTCTACAAGAGGAAGCAGTTTACTCGGCTCATAAAGACTTTTGGCTACTCCTTAAGTCTCAAACAAACATAGCAATAACCATATATCACATTTGAGGGAACCATGTGAACCAGAAAAACTATTAGAAGACATTTATTCAAGGTAAATATCTAGGTGCCATACCCATGCCCGCCACCCATCGTCCAGGGGTGGTAATTAAATTGACCATTATATAGGCCTTTCAGAGTCACTTTTAGTATCACCCAGAACCTTGTACTGTACTAACATCTATTATAACAGCCTGTCCTAAAATTAAAAAATCAACCCATGAATTTGTCACACTCATCTAAATTAAAATATCTCACAAATTCAGATACTGTAAAAATATCTTGCAAATTCCGATACTGTATCAGAATTTGGTCCTCTTCTATAGTTTTTTCGAAGGCAAATCTAGCGCACATCAGTATCCTTAATTACGTCAAATCTATGATTTTTCAAGAGTTTCCGTTAATGAGTGCTTGTCTTCAGAAGTGATAGCGTCGGGTAGTACAACAGCTGCTTATTTTACATCTCGTTGTGGCCTTAATTTGTATTTAGGGGCATCAAGTGTGTTTTTTCCTAACAATCCACTACGTCAAACTGGTCTGTAGCAATACGTATGCCTTTAAGCCGGGTAGCAGGTGGGTTGTTGGTTATGTCCAGTGTCTCTAGTGTATTGGAGCTAGAAGAGATACGCTTGTGTACCAGATCATCAAAATCTATAAAACTGGGACCCGTCCCTGTTGGCATGTCAGCCTCAGATTTTGCCACGCTATTGCCATCAATCGAATCTGCGGAGTCCTCCAGACCACTCAAAAAAACAACTATATCAGGTATACAAAAGCTATCGTCGTCATGGGGTGAGCCCATATGCTTTACATGGCGAGACAAGTTCTTGGTAGGAAGCAATACCGGAGACTTATTCTCGATAAATTTCACGTGCTTAGTGCCTACTACTCCGGAGTCCGTCAAGATCAAGTATAGACTCCCTTGGTCATGAAAATACCCCGTTGGAGAGCATGAAATGCGGAAAGCTTCTTAACTAAAGGATAATAAAGTGCAAGGCATACGAAAGGGCGGAAGTGAGCGAGATAAGGAGGATTCCCACCAAATGCTACGAAATAATTGGTTTTCACAGTAACAAAGCGCCCAAAGGATTCCCTAACACCCACCATGTGCTCGATTACGTAGTGCCTAAATGTTTTCGGAAGACAGGACTGGTGAAGACAAATCAAAGCATGGATCATGATGATGCCATGTGTCCTCTCTACAAGCCCGTTCGACTCAGGTGTGAATACAGTGCAATTCTATATATCCAGGCCTTCTTCTTCAAGCTGCAACAAAGCACGATGAATTTCAGTACCGCCGTTAGCATAAACATTTTTGAAAGTGGAGCCGGACTACTTCTCAAATCGCTTGATAAATCGAATTAAAATATCAGAGGTCTCCCCTTTTTCTTTCATAGGACCAAAGAAAGTATACCTACTGTATTATTTGACCACAGTAAGGAAAACATTATGCCAATCTTCCAATTCCACGTTGACCTTAATCTCTGGGCCGCAATGCAGGTGCCCAATTCGCTGGACTGACGTGGGAGAGCCGTAAAAGCTACCTCGAGATTTTCCTTCCGAGCAGGGCTCACAGAAAACTCGAGGCAATTGGTATGAGGAACAATTAGTTTTGAAAATTACTTACGGACGGACTTGAGAGGTATAACATGTACGAAAATTAGATGCCAGAGCACTTCTTCTTTTAAATATTGTTCTGATCCTGGATTAAGCGCTTTGGAGCTAGATGAAGGTGCCTCTCTCGCGCCGAGCTGCAAAGATGCCTTGAAAATAGCTCTTATGCCTTTAATTGCCGTTTTCTAATGGCTGATCATGTACCCTTGAACTTTGACCTGGTGGTATTTCATAAAGTACAGGCCGTTTTTGACCTTTGCTGCCTGCTCTAGGAGACTTAAATATTTCTCTTTGTCAAAGAAAAATGCCTTGTCTAGTATAACCAAAAGTAGAAATACTCTTTCGAGCAAAAGCAGAGACAGAGAGGACACTTGTCGCTTTTGTGGGGGCAACTAATGTCTTTGACAAGCTAACATTATATTTTCCCGACGAAGTCATTCATTGCACAGAAAGATTCATTTTTGAGGTACCCTGAAGATAGGAGTCATCGGCAAAAATGGTTGATGAGTTGCATGGAACTTTGTCCCAGACTGGAGCTGACAGTGGCTTCATTTGAAACTGAGTTCTTGAGTTCGATAACATCTTATCTGGTAGATCAAGGTTCTCATGATATTTTACAGCTGCACGCTCAGAATAAGCGACCGAATGATTGTTTACAAGCTTTCGGACACCAGCGCCACGTCAGGGTACAGGACTATTCCGTTATTTCAGTCGTTTTCATGAGTCTAATATATTTGCCACTGTGAATAGTGAATCATTAAACATATTTTTAGGATTAAAAGGGTTAAGAAAGTACTTCTACAATTTAAGGACAGGTCTAGAACAAATATTTCAAGGCGACACTTCAGCTCTCGCAGCTCTATACCCATTGACGTCATACTTCAAGGCGTTTGATTCTTCAAATAAATTATTTCTGGCATCTTCCTGTGCCAAATCTTTGTATCGGCGAGTGCATTTATAGTAGCGATAACTTGACCTAGATCTGGAACCTCGTCTAAGACAAACACTATGCCGATAGCAAGTGAGTTCCCGAGCGATGGTTTCATTGAGGTATAAAACCGTTAGGGTTCACTTCTTCCTTACCTAGCGGACGTTTCCATTCGGAAAAGGGAAGGACTTCGGTAGATTGGTAGAGCGTTAGGTAGGTCTGCAACCAGCGAGGGGCCACCGAAGGGAATAAAAAGAGAAACACAAGACAGAGGTTGACTCACTCTCGGGATTAGCTAACCGTGCCGCGTTGTGGGAAATACGCAGAGACGGTAATGGTGCGATACAGGCCAGAAGGACGCTAATAAAACAAGTAGTAACCGATCGGGGGAGGAAAAAGTCAAAGTAAAACAGGGAACTCCAAGGTGGAAGGGTGCTTACCTCTTTACTTGACGAGCACCGTAAAGGAGATAACAGTTGAATATCTGTGAAGTCCGTACGGAGTCCGATTGGATCTGACACTAGACCCTAATGGTCCCGTGCATATAGGTGTCAATTTCTACTAATTATCATATGCATTACTAAATTATATGCTACTGTACTCTCCACAGCCCTGTAATTACCTTACGGATTCCTCACCCCGGTGCGGTTTACAAGGATGTGTTAGGCAAGTGCAATATTGCGCTTGCATCGCTTTAGGAAGTCTCTCTGTAGGCATTGCAGCGGTCAAGGCGGGAACAATTAAGTAAATTTACGAATAGAAAAGGAAGGGGTGATGTAAACTGCAGCGCTGGCAGTAAGAACTCAAAAAGAGTAACTAAAAGATATAAATAGTCCATCCCAGCAGCTATTGGAAAAAAAGAGAGGAATAGAGAGCGTAAAAAATGAAACCAAGGGAGAGAAAACAAAATTTTACATCCCAGGTCCGCCTATCAATCCCACGCTAAACTCGCTGATTTGAACTCAAAAGGAGTTGGACGGCGTAACTCCTATTCATTCACCCTAGCGGTGACGCTTTTGCGGATTCTTAATTTCTCCTGTTCCGATGTTACAGTTCAGGTCACCTGAAGATCCGATAAATGGGCGATAGAGGAAGAGAAGTAGAAGGAAGGTGGGTATGAAAGGCATAGGGATAATTGTAACAACGAATGGATCTTTGTCTGTAAAAGAAAGTAAGATAGGATAATAGAATTGTAGGGCCATGTGGAATACTCTAGGCCCATAACCTCTTACGTTTTTTGGTGAAGCTGTGCTTGCCTCTTGGGTTGTCTGTTCTACTCAATCTTAAGTACACTCTATAATTCCTGCTGCAATTACTAAGGCGGAATACAGCTCTGTCATCCAAGTCATGATTTCAACTAGTTTTTTGAACTGCCACGTGCACCAAAGAGTGATACACGTCCAGGGTGGTGTGTTACTACCTAGATCTCTAAGCAATTTTCACAGCATAAGACAAAAGAGAACCTAATTTGCCAATGACACAAGGTTTTAACAAAGCAAAAAACATCAGGGGAGTAAAACTTGTGTTTCCCCAAACATTCTGAAATACATTAATTTTTTAATAAACTTTTTGAGATTACCAATGTTTGAATGAAGCTTTATTCATTTTTAAAGGCCTTCTAAAATAACACGAACTTGAGTAACTGTTCTAGGTGTCATCAACTGATAATAGCGCGTGCGGGTGCAATGAATGAAACCGAATTTCCATTCGCGCCCTTCGGCGCTCCCGATGTCTTGCGTCATTCTGCGCTTTCGCGCCAATCCAACTCCAATTTCATGAGTGCGCGTGCGTAGTCGACAGAATCGCGTCCCATCTTAAGCTCGTAGCGCGTTCCAGCGAATGTGAGGATTGGTCAACGTCAGACTTAACTTGAAGAAGTAATCCTAGTTTCCCTCTGACCATTTCCACTTCCCCGCCACAACGTTCAATTAATTACACATCCGCCCGAAAAAGTTCTCCACGATAATGGGGTCGCTCGAAAATTTCACGTTACGCTGCTGTGCAGATCGAGTGAGCTCAACATTGGGAGGTTTCTTCTTGGGCTGAATGGCCCTGATAAACTCCCCTGCACCTTGATAACCCCTATCCCCCAAAATAGCCCAGTAGTCAGGATACTCAGAAGCAAGCTCCCCAACGTCCTGCTATTGATCCGCTTGCACAGTTGACTTTTTAGTCTCGTTGAAATGAAACTTCTGATTAAATTGAAAGATCTTGATGTCCGGCTCGCTACCCGGGCAGTGGTCTGTAAAACCAAAAGCATAACCATTTGGCAAAACAGAGACCTCTACCTTAGACCCGTAAAGCTCTTTTTTTTTGCTGAGTAGTAACGCTTAGCTTCCTGAAGGATACCGCAAGGGCGATAAGACTGGTGAAATGTAACATCCGTTTCATATCGATACGGAAATGTTCTAAACTTAGTTCTACGTTCACGAGGCTTCTCCATGTTGTACTTACTACCCAGTTTGGTGATAGCGAGAGCATATACTTCAGAGGATATCAACCCGACAAACTTGTTCATGAATGCCTCAAATGTAGGACCTTTCAAACCGAAAAAATTTTGCAAGAAATTTCAAAGCTCCGCTATGCTTGAGGACTACCAGCGTGATAAAAAAACCCATCCTTTCCTGAAATTTTAGATTTTCTTCCACGTCCAACATTGTAGCTCATTGAAATAAATGAGCTGATGTTTCCCCAAATTCGTAAAAATTGTTCAGGGTCAAAATTTTTTACCTTGATTATAACTTCATATCCGCCCTCCGCGTAAAATCTGTCGAAATGAGGGCACTCTGTGTCATCTTCTCCACCAGACTGCTCTTCACGTGGTTCAAACTTCCTACGGTCTGCTTCGCGTTCTGCGCACACTTCTGCGAGAACAATTAGCCCGCGGTGACTGTCCCGTGCAGAGAGCAGTTGTTCAGGGTCACTTTTGGATGCGTTGGCTTCGCTTCCCCGCGTGCAGCGCGTTGTATTAGGGTTTAGCATGGTGAAGCGATTTGAAATGGCCGACGTAGATCGAGTTGGGGAGGATTTAGATGTTAAATTAGCATGCGCATCATGTGCGATGCACTTATCCGTTGAATGATGCAGTCATTCCAAAAAATGCGCGCTTTCAAAAAGTGCGCGCTTTGTTTTCCTTTTTACATTTTGCGCGCATTTTTTTAGACACTTGGGAGCTAGTCATTATTCGAGTCCATTTGTCCTCAAATGTTTTTTTGGCCTGTATTCTCATATATATATTTAAAATTTATAAGAGACGGATGGGATTCTGAAATTTTAATGGCTCCTACATCAGTACAAACGTAACTATTTGAAAGAAAAATTGCAGACAGTTGACGAAAACTTAAGTTAAAAAAAATGGTAAGAAACTACCTCATGAAAAATCAATCAGTTCCTAAATCATATTCCTTTAATCAACGGATCGAAGTGGGGTCTCCAATACACAATGTTTCATCACAGTTGCCCATAGCAACAGGAGCGACAGGTTGCACGACCTATTTCGATGAAACGTTCGTCATCCCGCTAGCCCTCTCCCACTGCGAGATTCGAGACTTATTACCTCTCACTACTCTTTACACTTTCATGTCTGACAAACACAGAAGGTACAAAGTTTTATTTCACCATCGCCCCAGAGGGCCATGTTCCTCCCAATTCCAATATTCACTCTGAGAGGATGACATTCGCAAGCCTTTTACGTTGTCACGGAGCTGGCGAGAGCTGTCGCGAATAGAGCCATGTATCATTTCCTGAGGACTATATTAACTCTTTTGAAACGCCACCTCGCACTAATGGTCTCCTCTAACGCGGTCTGTTTGTTATCTGGGCTCTCACATATTTCTAGATAGAATTTAGGACGCCAAATATCTTCATTTTTAGACACGCTCTCCCTCAAAAACCCTTCCGGTTCTCAGCCTTCCAAGCTCCCACAGTAATAACACCCCCTATTTCCCTCTTTGTATTTTTGGGGCCGGGCCATTAGATTTAATTTTTATGGTTGACTAGTTCTATACTGTACTGTACTGTCCTTCCAAATACAGTGCAGAAGGGCTACAAAAAAGTCTATATAAGGGCTTGCGTACCGAGTAGCGGAGCAAGTCCAAGACAGGAATCATCAGCCATCAGACAGAAGAAGTAAACACTTGTTCTTGCCGCAATAAGAGGAAGTCAACCCGTCGAGCACGACGGTCAGTAGTTGAGTCAGACTTTGTAAGCTCGGCTTGTAGGGCTTACGGTAGACTTCCACCAGCAACCTTGCTGCGTGCAACACGTGTCATACATTTTGGGCTGTGATACTACATTCGCGAATTATCCTCACAGTTTCCTCAATTTTATTCCACACTTTGTTCTTACAAACTGCATGCTACTCTACTGAACAAAAGCCTGAAAATTTCTTCGTCAACGGTGAACCAGAATATTTTTTCTCACACACTAAATTTCTGTTGGTAACAAGTCAGAACTTATCCTAATTTCTAGGTCAGTGATCAACATGGATCAAGGAAGCACTGCCGATATATAGGACTTGTTTCTGTCTGAGATAGCACTCGAAAATGTCTCTCAAGAGGTTTTAGGATTCATCAACTCAATTCGAATACTCGAGAATCGTGTCTCCGCTCGGTCTATGACTGGACCTCAAGTAGTCGATGAGGTTGCCGAACTTTTTCCACCTGTTGTATTGTTCTCTCCTGCCATACAATCTCTGCCTACTGCTTATAAAGCACTTCGTGACTGGTTGAATGACCGTAGAGCAAATATGCCGCCGCATAGTTCCCGTCGTGTTATCCGCCAGCTAGCCACTAATCTTTACACCGAAGACGAAGACATGTTAGCTGCAGAAGAAATAACAAAGGACATAGTGAAATCAGGTCGTCGTACAACCCGAAGAGGCCAGGAGCAATCAGCCACCGAAGATGGACAATCTCTTACTACATCTGTCCCCGCGCATCAGGACAAATTGGCGTACTACATCGGCTCTAGATTCCGTGACAAGGACCAAAAGTTCTCGGGACACCTTGGTGAGTCATGGATTGAATATGTGGCCGAGTACCAACAAGTCGCTCGTGACTATGGTCTCAGCACTGCGCAGAAGAAGCAATACCTTCATAACCTTCTACTTGGTGATGCTAAGAGATTTTACCTGGACCGAATTGATAACGAAGTTAATTCGTTTACTGAGGCCATAAACCTCATTGGTAATGAATACAACTTCGTGGTTCGTCAAAATCGAGTGAAGAGCTATCTCGGTGGACTTAGGTTATCTAAGTACACTTCTAAAGGCCTTGATGAGCTTGCAGCACTTAAAAAACTGTACAAGCTGATAACAAAGCTTTTACCGCAAGTTCCTGTTTCGCGCAGGAGTGAGGCACACAAGATTGAATTTCTTCGTAATGCTACCGTCGGTTATGCATGGGCAACGGAGCCGTTAAGTCGCGTCGCTACCCATGGACTCTCATTTCAGCAACTCTATGGAGAACTTGAAGCAGCCTTGCATCTCTCTAGAGAAGCCAAATTGGCAAACATGAGAGATAAAGTTGCAATTAGTTCACGTACTACTTCAGATGAGGACGAAAAGTTCCCTGGGATACTCTATCAAGGACCTGGTCGCTACACAAACCGACATCGTGGTGTAGGTGATACACGTAGTTACGGTCGTAGGAAGAATCCATCTGGACCACTTTCGGTCATGGGATGCTTCAATTGTGATTACCCTGATCATATGCTAAGTTCATGTCCGCATAAGATTGACCTTGCTAAAGCCGCTCGTCGAAAAATGGAGTACATGTCTAAGAGAAATGGAAACACCCAAAATGCTCAGGTTGTATTGTTTGAATTATGTCAACAGCTCGACTCTGTAAATGAAGCAAAACAGGAAATGAGTCAAGAATTACCAGATGAAACAGATGTACATGTTAACGATGAAGTTGAAGAAGAAAAACAGACTTTGATATATTCAATGCACTTGTTAATTATGTCAGTGACACAAATGATGAAAAATCTGTAGCTGGCGCTACAATCAACCATACTTCTCCTTCGGCCCAAAAAGGCATTGAAAGGTTCAATGGAGCCTGCTTGGATACTGGAGCTCAGAGATCCGTAGTAGGGAAGAGTCAAGCTGAGGCATACTACCGCCTTATGGGAATCTCTGTAGCTCTCATACCGTCAGCAGCAAAGGTCTACAAATTTGGCGCAAACAGGAAGGAAAGCATCGGAAAAGCAAAATTTCGAATCCCATATGGCGACAACCGTCACATGAAGATCGTTCTGGATGTATATAACGGATCCAGATCACCAGAAAGGACAGGCAAAATTGTCTGATAATGAGCGTGACGAAATAGATACCGTCTTTGACCGAGTATTCTCGGGCGAAACATTTCTTGCAACCGTTCAAGAAAGAATGGCTGAAGTTCGGGTCAAAACAGAGGGAAAACTGATGTCTTCGAGACTCCAAGCCTAACTTATATCATGGAGGAAATTCCTACTGCTGACAAAAGATCTAACTCCGCGGCATTTGAAATAGCCAAACGCAACGAGATTCAGTGTCTTTCTGATTGCAAGGTCTGGGAAGTCGTCAATATTTCGTCTCTTCCCCCGAAGGCAAACATTATCGGTGGAAGATTTGAATTTACGCTAAAGAATCCAGGGACCGACCGTCAGAAGGCCAAAGCACGTTTCGTTGGACAAGGCTACAAAGATGAAATGAAAGAATTTATAGTGCTTAGCTGCCTAACGCTACGCAAAAGCTCCACCGAAATAATCCTTTCAGTATCTGCCATTCTTAATTACCGCCTCGCAATGATTGATTTCGTTCAAGCTTATATCCAAGCGAAAGAAAAGTTAGGTCGTGATATATATCTTAAGATCCGTGAGGCAGATCGAAAGTTTTTCAACATCTGCGGAGATCAAGTACTGAAGCTAAAAAAGCCTCTTTGTGGTATATGTGATTCTGGCGACTACTGGGGCGCTACTCTCGAATTTTCCATCAAAAACGAACTAGGAATGCCACCACTCGACGGAGATCCATCCCTTTACATGAAAAAAGGTACCGAGGGTACCGATGGAATTCTTGGAGCCTATGTCGATGATAATTTGTTTGCTGGAAATGAAAATTTTGATAAGCTCATTGAACTCACAGCTCGTTCGTTTGAGTCAAAACCGGTCGAGTATGACAACATTGAGTTCGTCGGCATCCATATTGAAACTGAAAAATCGATTGATGGTCAGCGAACTTTCTACGCCCATCAACCAGGCTATCTTGCCAAGCTCAGAACAATACCAAAGGATTCTACCTTTGAACTCTTTCGTTCCGTCTGAGCCGCATTCAGTTGGTTATCGCACACTCGTCCAGACATGTGCTGTGCAGTCAATCGCGCAGCACAATTAACCGTTGAAAATTTCGGAAAGAAGGCCATAGACGAGCTTAATACTTCCATAAGCTATGTGAAAGATACCAAAGACATCTGTCTCAAATATACCCCGCTCAATTTCAACACTCCGCATATTCGTGCTTACGCAGATGCATCGTTTGCGACAAACACAGATCTCACTTCGCAGTTAGGATTCATTATTTTGCTTTGTGATGAAGCAGACCGCTGCCATGTTTTGAACTATAGCAGCCGCAAGTCTCGACGCGTCGTACGGTCTATCATGACTGGAGAAGTGTACGAATTCTCCGCCGCATTTGATGTCGCTTACACATTGAAACACGATTTGGAACGCATCTTACGCCGTAAAATACCTCTGAAAATGTTCACAGACTCGAAGCAAATTTTCGATGTCATTACCCGCGCGTCCCATACAACTGAGAAACGGTTAATGATAGACATTGCTGCTGCTCGCGAAGCCTACAACAAGTTCGAAACATCAAATGTTGGACTTATCGCTGGTGTTGCAAATCCTGCTGATGGTCTAACCATGCCGAATATTTGCAAGCCTCTGCTAAATATTCTACGGACCGGAGTTGACAAAACATTCAACGGGCAATGGATTATCCGTAAGAAGTAGGGCACACCTGCCTCGGTTTTTGAAAGGGCGGGAATTTTATACAGAAAGGGTGTGCAAAAGTGCCAGCGCAGCAAGCAAACATTTTGCTGTGCCAGCGCAGCACCTGTGACAGCTCAGCAGGAATGATTAGATATTTTATGATACTAATCTAGTACCAAATGCTACTGTAGCCATTAGATTTAATTTTTATGGTGGACTAGTTCTATACTGTACTGTACTGTCCTTCCAAATACAGTGCAGAAGGGCTACAAAAAAGTCTATATAAGGGCTTGCGTACCGAGTAGCGGAGCAAGTCCAAGACAGGAATCATCAGCCATCAGACAGAAGAAGTAAACACTTGTTCTTGCCGCAATAAGGGGAAGCCAACCCGTCGGGCTCAACGGTCAGTAGTTGTGTCAGACTTTGTAAGCTCGGCTTGTAGGGCTTACGGTAGACTTCCACCAGCAACCTTGCTGCGTGCTACACGTGTCATACCTTTTGAGCTGTGATACTACAATATTCTAATCCGGACTGGGAAATTTCTTCGAAAATTCACGAGGTACTACGCCTTTTGAATGATGCCAAATTGCTCTGATGCCACTCAGCATTGAGTGTTTAGGCCTCACTTCCACTGCCCTTTTGGTCTATATATTGTACGCAGTATCCTTGCTCTCATACCACTCCGTGGCCCAAGGTCTTCTTTTTCTTACTGTTTTACCCATGTACGAAATTTACATCAGCCCGTCCAGCATGCAAGAAACGTCTACTTTCTACTTTCTTTCCTCTAGGCTTGTGTCATCTCCAGCTTGCCTAAAGGCCCCACAGAGGCCGGTCATCTTAATTATCAACAGTTGGCCACGGATAACCTCACGGACAATGTACGCAAATCTCTCCGTCCTCCCGCTATCTGTAACACCAAGCAAGCGCTCTTTACGGAGGAGACTAGATTCCATTTCTACTCCGAGCGCGATCCGGCCAATCTCTTCTATAACCCAAAGCTATCTCGGCACCCGTGTCGCACAGGAATTGAGACGCACGAAGATTTCTTTCCGCCTTGGATCCTCTCCAGAGCTGAGCTTTGCTCATTCGGTGTAAGTTCTCAAAGCCGCACTCCTTCAGTAGTATGAGAAAGGTTTGCTTGTTTTACTCTTGGAATAAATATTCAACCTTTCCAATACTTGACGTCCCATGTTTCCCCGCTACCTTGGTCAATCGATTCTGTTCGGCGCCATAAGTCGCTCCGCGATAGTCCCATTTCTGAGCTAACCGGTTTTCCAATTGCTATATGCCTAATCCCCAAATGTTAATTCCCCTAAACTATGATCTCTCTGCCCTACTCCGTAGGGCAGGAATTCCCGATAATCTGCAATTCGCTCCTCGTCCACAGGGTTATGGTTTGCCTCCATTCAGCCCATATTTTACACCGTTGAGTCGAACCTCATCGACCGCTCCCTCCTATCTCCTCTCAAGAGCCGAAGAAGCCAAAATGGGGCGGTAGTAAGCTCTATGAAACGCACTGGAGATACGTTCTCATCCGATAGCATCTGATGTCCACAGGTAAGACGGTCCCGGTACCCTAATTGGCCTCAATAGTGCCGCTCAGGCCCCTCCTCATCAATAGGTTCAAGATTTCATTACCCGCTTCACCCTTAGCCTGCACGGTAAGCAAGCCCGTCAGGTCATTTTCCGACGTCTTTTTGATTGGCCGTAAATATTCCCCCATTGTATATCCTATTATATGACCTCTCGTAAAGGGACCACTTCAACTGCAGAACCCCATTTACTGCTGCTAATTTTCAGCTCTTTGGTTCGGCAGCAAACTGCGATCGCGATAAATCGCAGAAAAATACCACTTGAGGAGCTCTGATGGTATTGTTTTGTACTGACATAAAGTCCACCTTCTCTCTCCTAATCTTTGCAACCTGATGCGCTCTCCAGATCAAGGTCAAGCATCTAACTTGGTCGGTAGCCAACCGAGCCCTGAACTAATACTCTAGGGTGGTGGTCATTATCCTTCAAAAATTCGCGTTTATAGTCACTGCCAACGCATTCTGCATGTTGACGGGGCTACCAGATACTTTTCAGTGGTACATGTTGCTAAAAAACTGTCCTTCCTGTACGAAAATGGTCCTCTCCAAAAAGCCCTGCCTTCTTCATCCCTGACGTCTGCTTCTGCAAAAAAACACTTCCCACCTTTTTTCTTTTAAGAAAAATTCCTGAAATGGCTTTCTCCAAATGATTCCAAATTCACTGTGCAACTCAGCTTTCCATTTTATCTCTGAGGACTCCTTTTTCAAAAAAGGACTATTTCGACTCGTGATCCACTCCGTTCTCCAAATTTAGTGCCGATATTACCAACATATTTTTTATTATTGCCCTGATTGCGTGCAAATTCAATACTGCGGCATTGCCTCGCATTCATCACTTCTTCCAAGGTGGTGAAAATTTCCGAAAACATTGCCCTACTTCAAGTTCAACATAAACTTAGTTTAAGCAAAACCCCCGTCATCAACCACCCCATCGGCTCACCCCCTTCTTTCGGCTAACATGACCAGCCTTCCCCCGTCCCTCACCATCGCTAAGTCATCCAGAGCCCGTCGCTCCTTCAACTCCGTGGCCTTGATGGCAAATGGACCAACTGACTCTGATGATTATTGTAGAAGAATTGACCGGGAATGCATTAGGGAGTGGGTCACCGGGCACTGCTTCGAGTAGGAAGAATAGGCAGAAGAAGGGGTAAAGGAAAAGGAGGTAGAATAGGAGGAGTTTGAGGCTGAGTTGGAAGGATCGGAATGTGAAGAGGATTAGGTGGAACCATGGAGGCCACTAATGTACAACGGTGCGGGGTTGGTATGGACGATTGCGGAGAGATCAAGGGAATAATAGTCATTTCTGAGTCCTTTGTCGGGGATGAAGATGAAGTTGAAGGTTGTGATGGGCTATTGCAGGAGCTGGATATGTCTAAGTGGTCTATCTATCCTATTGGGCTGTTCGATGGGATTTGAAGAGACTGAATTGGGGGTATGAATATTTGAAGGAATTTGTTAGCTCTTATATCGACGACTAAGATTTTGAGGAGAAAATAGAGATATTTATCCTGATATTATCCGTTGTTAGCCTTTCTCTTTCACACGTGTCTTTTTTGTTCCTCAATATGTTTTTTTAGACTTCAGAATTAGCCCAAAATTCTATATGAGCTGAGTAAAGTGCTTTCTACCGTTGAAGCCAACCAAGTTGACAGACAAATTCATGAAAAGTCCCAAATAGTTAGGAAGTTGATGGTCAGCTTCAGACCTAAGAACCGTTTCTCGTGCGCTAGTCACAGAGCATAAGTGGTATACCCTGCTCCTTCTATACTCGCTTGTAGCCCTATAACAGTCTTCAATTCCCACCTCTTTCTTTTCGCTCAACTGTGCCTCAGTAGCTCTTTTTTTTCGCTTGCGATACTTCCTTCTTGGGGCAACTTGTGCTCAGCATCTCTTCCCTTGACGATTTGTCCTTATCACTAGAAATGCTCGTTTATTGGCCAGGTGCCTTAGAAATTCAATCATAGTTTGAATTCAGCTTCATATGATTCCCATCCATTACACTACTCGTAGTAGGAAAAGAAACCCACTTAACCCCATTAGTACTTTTGTAGTGCAAATAGTAAGTTTCTTGCTGATTTTTTAGTTTTTTGCTAAGTTTTTTGTTTGATGTGAAATATTTACGCCAATTCATTGATTCTTTGTATTTATCACTTTCTTCGAAGTGTTCTTCTAATGTTCTACTTTATTTAGTCGATTGAGGCTGTCTATAAACGTATGTGATATGTCTCATACATCTTTCAAAAGTAAAATACCCAAACCTTCCCCTATTTTTTATGTGCTATCCAGAATTAATAGCTCCAATACTGTACTGCGAACAGTACTTCGTATGCAAGGGTAAGGTGAGCAACATTTGGACGGATAACTCCTCTCGTTTGAACCTATTCCTTATCACTGTCCCTGCTTAGAGAGCGCTTTGGTCGACTCCTTTACTGCTTCATATGATTTCGCATTGAAGAACCCCAAAGAGCCTTTCGGCTGGCTTTTTTAGAGACAAAAGAATTCCTTTTTACAAGGCCAAAACTTTTGCAAGCTGTTACAACGCGATTAATTTCCGCAATGAAGACCGAAATAAGTTTAAAACGCTAATAAAAATAATTTAATCCTGCTTTGAGCACTCCAACAGGACAGATGTTAGGGGAGAAGGTTGGATGAGCCCTGGATATATCGACATCTTGTTTATCATAAATGTAAATTATTCGAGAGTTTACTCCACTCGTGGTCTCCAGGAGCCTCGCAGTAAACACGCAACCTTTTTTCCCTCCACTCGCAGTGACTCTGTCCAGCTTCCATCTCAAAATAGTACTGGATAGTTCCAAACGTTTTTACTATCCCAAATTTTCCCAACACTGGTTTTCCTCCCTTTCTATCTTAAGATCCAGAGATTCACATCAACCACCAAGCGCTTTACTTGAAGAAAGGGGGAGAGTTCAAATGTTTTATTATTGGAATATATACTCGATTCTATCCCTAATTAGTCCAAACAACCGCAATTAACTCAACAGGGCATTCAAGTACTGTATCAGAAGAGGAGCAACACTTCCTCAAAGGCCACATAAATTTGTAGAATTTTAACAGCGTTGAAATTGTTGAGAGGGTGAGAAAATCCAGATTTCTCGGAGATGCCATGAACCGTGGACGAAGCATGAGATCCTGGGAACGTTGTCTTACATGATTTTTGTACTCACTGCAAGCAACAATTTACCCCACCGTCATAAATCATCACAATGCATGATGACAAATCCAATGAACTGGACAATAAGTATAGATTCATCATGATGTTCGCGAGAAAATGAGGAGAATGAAAAAAATCCAACATTTATGCTGCCAGCAGAATATTTTGTAACACAGTTCACCAAGGTTTTCGGCAGAAGTCAAATGAATGTTCCAGCACATCAAGAAGCACAAGAAGCATGATTAGGCTTGTACCAAGAGGCTGACTATTGGTACATTGCAACCATGTCAGAAATAGAGTATCTCTGAGCAGAGCGAGGCAACTCTAGGCGATTGGCGGGTCTTTCATGCGTTTGACACCATGGTAAAAAACGTGTGTGTGTGAAAATTGAAATTTTGTTTCATTTTTTTTCATACCGAATACAGTGATGAATAATTGTGAAGCAATATTTTAGCTTTTTCACTGGTCCGTGGTTATACTGTTTTATACGTGAAGCAATTTTTATGGCTGTAATATGGTTTTCAAATTCTAGAGTTATAATTACTCGAATTATATTGCCAGAAAATTATTACTTGGATTTATACTCTCCCAGAGAATTTTTCTATAATTGTTACTGATCATGAATTTGGTCTGCAAAATTATTGTACTACTGAAATCGCTTTAGCACATTTTCTGATAGGATCTACAGAGTAAATAGTCTTAGGTTGTTAGACAATTTAGCAAGCTTCGGGGCATCGAACTATCCTGTCGATCACCTATCAATAAATACTAGTTTTCTTCTATTGTTATTTTCAGTCCTATTCAAGTAATTTTATTTTTCATTTATTTTCAATTGTCTATTTTTTATCTACTTATTTAATTTAAATTTTACAGTAGGTGCTATGAAGACAGGGGATTTGTAGCAATCTCAGTTCACTGCTGAACATTGGAAAGTGCTGGATATACTGTACGCACGATATATTTAATGAGCAATACATAGTAAACCGATAGCGCGACATATTGTCCTAGGCCTGGGACTACGCATAAGAGGTCGAGCCAGTAGTGTAACAATCCAGAACCATCTCGGTTGTTCTAGGGTTTTTTTGAGGGCTCTAGCGCGCATGAAAATAAGGTAAATCTAATGTAGTAATTTTATGGTAATTTTCTTTTGGATTTTATTTTGGCATGCTTCTCTGGATGCGCTGTCTCTGGGATGCACGTTCTATTTTCGATTATTTTGAGATATATGCTTTGCATTGTACTGTAGCAGTGCAGAGTGTAGTAGTGCAGAGTTGGCAAAGGTACTGCGCAGGTGCTACAAATTTCGTCAGTCCGGAACTGTATATAAGAAGGGGTACGAGTGAAATTTTAGGGGTACTTAGGGGGGATTATTATTCGATGAAATTCAACGTTCTGAGTTTATTTTAACTGCCTTTCTTTGTCCGAACTACTCTGCCGTTTTACTGGTAGCATCGCACAGTTGGTCAAAGGAATTTGGTTGGTACCACGACTGTCGGCTGGAGTGCATGTCGTTGGTAAGCATCACATGTGGTTTGGAGTGCCAGGTGTATGAAAATAGTCTAGTTCTGCATGGATAAATGGATAGGCGTGAATTTATCTTCAATATCCTTGCCTACTATGATTTTGGTTGTTCTGGGCCGAGTCACATACGTATCATCAGATAATTCTCGCTAATATTGGCTTTTAGCTAGTTCGAACGAAGGGGACAAGGGTTCGAGTAACGCGTTATAGGTAGGAGCAACATAGCCGGGTAGTGCGAAATAACTTTGGTTTTGTGATTGATAGGTGCCTTCTGGTCGGCTTGAGATCTTTTTATATGGTGAGGACACCGTAAGGTCTTTGCCAAAAGACTAATGGGGATATCCCGACCAGATGTAGATCGCCGTAATTCTCGAGTGTGAGCTACGAATATTTTGTTTTTCACTCTCTTGCAGGAAGAAGAGCCGTCGCCGTCCCACGGCTCCCTACAAGTATCAAGTGAATATTAAGATAAGAGAGAAGTTTTAAAGAGAAGAGGGAAGAATTGGTTTGAAATTTTTTGTTTACCAAACAAGCCAGAGCAACTAAGGGGTACTCGGGATAGACTCACAGTGGGAACTTGTTTATATCAGCTCGAGCAATATCTTACGCTTGTTCAGATACAGAATGCAGGCCTGGCACTGAACGACGGAGCAAAGATTATGTATGCTACAACCTTGATCACTGGTACAGCTGCAAGTTGAAGGTTCATGAAAGTTGCTGCTAATGAAGTTCCGGATTCTTTCCAAGAGTTCAAGAATCTGGAAAGAGCAGATTTTATTTCCGCCGATAGTGTTCGACGTACAAAAGACAAGCTAGGTAATTTGTATCAAACTTATTCTGTTGTAGTTTATCTTTCAGAGTTTAGAAATGTAGCTCTGAGCATTCCTGTAATCTCAATGTATAAAATGCTCGATAATTTGGTCTCTGGACTTAAGCCGCAGGTTAGGTTAGAGATCCTTAAGAATAATGTTACGAACGTCGATGAAGTTGCCCGAATGCTCTGAATTTTGAAAGCGCTTTACGTGAATCTGGTATGTTCTTTTGGTTTTGTGAACATTCAAGTTAAACTCCAAGATACAATACTCTAAAATAGGGATAAGTAACGGGTAGAAGGGGTAAAATTGTGGTCAAAGTCGAAACAGTAATCGTCGATTCGATGCAGAGAAAAAAGGCTTCACAAAGAGAACCGCTGCTTTACATGTCATAACGTAGGCTGTAGACCATAGAAGCATGATGACCTTAAGAATAAGATTGCATCGAACAATGCTCAAATTATTGACAGTGACCCGGAAAACAAAGAGGTCCAAGGAAAGTAAAACCCGCTTCGGTTGGACCAAGTATGAGTGACTTTAAACGTCTTGTTGCAGAGATTAGGCAATAAGGACAAATTATACAGAGTCCAGTATTTAAAGAGTAAATTTACAATGGTGAAAGCTCTTAAGTTGAGAAAAGTCAAAGATTCCATGCGATGAGAGTCTCGAAGACGAGTTTGGAGTCTAATACTATAGTTAATTGCAATGAAGACAACATCCTGATTAATAAGGAGAAAATTGCAATAGAAAAATTGATCTTGCTTGATGGGACACTGAAAGATGTCAAAGTGCCTATCCTCAAAGGTGACGAATGCAATAGTAACGTGGTGTCTAGTTACTTCGCAGCTCGAAACAAGGAAATGCCTCGATTTGAGAAATTTAATGTCACTTTCAATCATTCGAGCAAAAGGTCTAGGGAAAAACGGTCGCAAGGCATCCTGGAAGCAATATTGAAGATTGGTTCCAGTATTTATACGTCCAACTGGATCGTTTTAGATTGTAGATATGGTTTTCTTCTTGGAATTCCATTGCATATGGCTAACAATCCAATTATCGAATATAAACAACGGTTTGTGAAGGTTGACGACACTATAATTTCTATGACTGAAGGGAATTCGAACGAAGTGAAATCACAAGCATTTGAGTTGAGAAATTCCCGAACATGATTAAGAAAAGGAATTATCGGAGAGATTTAAATTTTTTCCAACCCATTGGTGTGAATGATTTGAACTTGACTAAGACTTCTGCAATCAAAGGTCAAAGTTATGTCAAATTGGAAAAGCTGCTGTCTCGATTTAAGGATGTCTTCAAAGGGGAACTATCTGCTGGACTATCTCCAAAGAGAAGTGCGTATCACGAGATTGAGGTTGAGAAAGATTCAAAACCACCTCATCGTCCGTTGTTTCAGTTATTTCCCCCGGAGTTAAAAGCTGCAACAGAATATGTGGAAGATCTGCTGACAAAGAAGATAATTACGCCAATTAAGTCACTGTATGGATCACCGGTATTCTTCATCCAAGAGAAAGACAAATTGATAGGAGTGGTTGGTTATAGATCCCTTAATCGAATCAAGAAAAATAACAGTACATGTTTGCCTAGAACAGATTTGATGTTTGATAGGCTTGGTTATGCGGGATTCTTCTCAAAATTGGACTTGAAAACGGGTTTCCATCAGATACGGTTAAAGCCTGAGGAAGTTATTAAGACGGCATTTAATACTACGTCCTGACAGTTTGAGTATCTTTAATGCCTATGGGTTTATGTGATGCTCCTGATACGTTTCAGTCGCTAATGAACCGTATCTTCTACGAATGCATTGACGTCTTTATGGTCTTTTATATATTCATGATTTTCTAATATTTAGCAAGGATGAAGAAATTCACCTCAATCGTCTTCAAATGGTGCTACGTGGCCTGCAAGAACATGATCTTTACGTTTTTCCAAAAAAATGGGATTTTCAAAAAAAACCATTGAGTTCTTGGGCTTCATAGTTGGGAAATATGGTATTGGCGTTAATTCAGAAAAGTTGAAATTTTGAAGAAATGGCCAAAGCTTACAACAGTGACTGACATAAGAATTTTTATTCTCAAGCATCTGTTTACTAAGCCTACATTGAGTCAAAAAGAGGCAATTTACATATAAATGCTGGGTAATTTCGGAATATTTCCAATTAATTTGAAGCAGGGAATGAATCATGTACATGTTGATGCTTTCTCGAGAGCTCCTCATGTGATCAACTCTATGAATGTGGCTAAACATTCAGTTAATGATATTAAAGTGTTATCTATTGATCTTGATGATATCCTTAGTAGTTATGACGATTATCAGTTATTCGGGACTATTTTTAGAGCCTTAGATGGAATTTGGCTTTCAGGGGAGACTAATAAATTGCACCTTGAAAAAATTCTTCCTATGTTTAGGGAGGAAGGGAAACGACTGATGTGATAAGAAACTGTGTGTACCCTGGAAAATTGTTTCGGATATACTGCAATTAGCTCATGATTCGAAGATAAGTGGACATTTTGCTTTCGAAAAGACTTTATCGAGGCTTGCAAACTATCATTGGAGACATAAGAACCTTAATGTTCGAAACTACCTTCAGGGATGTCTCCGATGTCAACAAGCAAAATATTCGAATCAAACGAATATGACAGTTCCAACGTTTTTAGAGATTCCGGAGAGAAGATAGGGATCTCTAGCTACTGATTTTATTGTACACCTTCCAAGGACTAAGGATGGAAAAGATGCAGTTACGACTTAGGATGATCGTCTTACATGAAGAGTTAATTTCATTTCATGCAATATGAATTAAACGGAAGTTGATGTGGCGACTTCGTTCTTCAGCAACATTTTCAAACTTCATAGAATACCAGACAACATTTTTCCGATCGAGATCCAAAATTTACTTCAAAATTTTGGGGAAAATGTTATGAAGCTATTTGGAGTGCAGTTGAAGATGTCCACCAGTCGTCTTCCACGGACAGATGGTGCGTCTGAAATTAGGAATCGTATGCTGAAGAACTATCTGCGATGTTATTTTCACACCATCAGAATGATTTGGATGAATTGTTGCTTGCTGCAGATTTTGCATACAACTTTTCTGTGACTGGAGACTTAGGAATGTCACTGTTCGAAATAGAGTTGGGATAAAATCAAAAGACACCTCTTGATATGACTTCAGGTTCAAATATACCGATTGAGAGTGTTGAAGACTTTGAGAAAAGATTGAGAACCTCTATGGAAGATGTAAAGTTCTCTTACAAAGAATCTAAAGCGACTCAGAGTGCGACCTCGTCTCAACAATATCAGGCTTCTGATTATCCAGTTGGATCAAAAGTATGGTTGAATAAGACTTTTTTTACAGATTTGTAGTCAATTTCTCTAGGAACGGAGAAGCTTACTGCTAGAAGATATGTACCGTTTCTTTTTAAGGAGCTAATCGCTAAGAATGCTTTAAGGTTAGATCTACCAAGTCATCTTAAGATCCATCCCGTTGTTCATCTGATCCATACAGCTCCATATGAGGAACAGTCTGCCGATGTAGCTCTACTTATACCTCAGAAAACCGATACTTTTCCGATGCTCGAAGGAGAGGAACAAGTGGTTGGAATTATACCGAAGCATCGTAAGCGTGGAAGAGGATACCAATTCCTCACGTTTATTAAGGATACTCCTACTCATGAAGCTGAGTGGCAACTCACAAAAGACTTTGTGGGTCGTGATGCTACTGTAACAGAAGTGCAGCAAAAGTATATTTTTGACAATGGAATACTTCCTGAGTATAGTAGACAAGGACGTCAATAGCAGAGAGGTGGGATTGGTGTAACAATCCAGAACAATCTCGGTTGTACTGAAGGGCTCTGGAGGGCTCTAGCTTGCATGAAAATGAGGAAAATTTAGCGTGGTAATTTTATGGCAATAGTATTTTGAATTTTATTTTGGCATGCTGCGCTGGCTGCGCTGGCACTGTGATGCACGTTTTTTTCGATTATTTTAAGATATATGCTTTGTATTGTACTGGAGCGGTGTAGAGTTGGCAAAGGGGGGAATTTGGGTGTTTTAAATCCATGGAAAATATGGTCAGCTGTTCCCTGACGGATGTCTTGATGTGGTTACAGGCTCAAAATGTAAAGGATTGGCGGGAAGCCGTCAAAAAATGGCGAAGATACTGCGCAGGTGCTACAAATTTCGGCAGTCTGGAACTGTTTATGAGAAGAAGTACGACTGAAATTTTAGGGGCACTTAGGGGGGATTATTATTCGATGAAATTCAACGTTTTGAGTTTATTTTAACTGTCTTCCTTTGCCCCAACTACTCTTCCAGTTCAAGTAGTCTGCTCGAGTTAATGAAAATTGACATTAGCAATGCATTAGACAACAAAGCAAACAAATCGAAGAAGTGAAGAACGCCTTTCAGCGGCAAAGGAGTACCGACGCTTGCTGGCTAAAAGATGCGCGACCTGCTGAATGACTTGATCAAACCCGAGCACGATGCAATCACGAACATCATGAACAAAAATCTGATGGTCGATGCGGTACATTCTGTTTTGTACGTATCATACTGTTCAACAAGCTGTATGTACAGCAGTGCAGCATATAACGCCTGTAATGCTATGTTGCGAGCGCTCCACAAATTAATGTCCTCATAAGGATAGAGGTGTCCTTACTGTGCTAACTCGGAAGGTTACAAACCGGGCCGCTGCGTTTGTCGCCGCACACGCCAAGGTTTCGTGCAACGGCGAATACTGTGACCCCATTGATATCTTACTGATACCCATCAGAATCGATACCTATGGGGGGAATGATGGAGCGGTTTACTTCGTCGTCCGACACTTCTAGCGGGGGGATCTAAACGGAGTTTGGGGAGAAGAAACGGAGAAAACAGAAACGGGTCTGCGCCTCCGTGACCCTGTGACCACATCAATGGGTTAAGGCAGGCGATGAGGCATGCCGCATTAAACAGAACGGCTTGCGCTGCATTTCTATTCATCAGGACCATTTTGGCTCCCGAGCAGCTCTCCATTGCCCATATCTATGGTGCTTTAGGGTAGAGAGGTTCCAAAACTTCCCGCCTCGTCGCTTTTTTCGCTGCCAGCCGCCGAAATACCTCCTCCACGCTCGAGTTGCGGGATTTAGTTACCCTCTTTTTACTCTATCTTCAAGGGATGCAAGCCCTTCAGGTGAGTACCCGTCCCCTGCTTCAGTAGATTTTTTTCAGTGATTACTCTGCACTTCCGAGTGCTTTGTTTTATATCGCAAAAAATTTCACATATAAAACGAGGGAACGCTGGTTTTTTAGGTAGGCGTTATTTATCAGAGAGGATGTCTGACGCGTTAATTCTCCATGGAAAGATTTGGGAAGACTAGGCACTGGGCAAACGCGTTGACGAGACCACTAGCGCGACGTTCGGTTGTATAAGAATCGCTCTCGCCCTCGAGAAGAATTCTTTTGGGGTTATTTTAATGCATGGAACATGTGGTCGGTTTTATCCACGCAGCTAAAGCGTTATTCGGAATAAGTCATCAATGATGGGTAACACTAAATGATATTCCTTACATGGCCGGATCAGAGAAGTGCGTGATTCTACTCGCTACAGGTTTTGCAAGGCTCGTGAAAACGAAGATTGCATTTGGATGCCATCTGAAATACTTGATTCCGGTTACTCTTCTTTTTTCTTTTTTCGGCCAAGTGGAACCTACCTCTCCTTCCCCAAGACTCCGGCAGCCCTCGCGTCATCTTATAGGGGCAGCCGGTCCAGTGTTTCTACTCATGAACGCGCAAGTTCAGTGTACATTAGTACACTGTACTGTACGAGCACACCGGGCCAATCAAATAGCGACCCTGACCGTCGCACAATACAAAAAATTGCGCGACACGCCCCCCCGCTGATTTTGGGCCACGGGCGCCACCAAATAATAACGGACTTGCAGCTCAGCTTCCCTCTCACATAGAGGACCCCCTCATCACCACTCTCCATGCCGAACTCACACACCACGACCTCCATCACCGACCCCAGCCCCCACTCAACTTCTCGACCTACTCAACCTTTTAACTTCCGTAGGGAGAACGACTGAGGTGCTGATAAACGGCCAGTATACGCCCAGATGTCCCAAATTCTCTAGACTCCGTCAACCTGTTTTCTCGTCTCGACCTCTCCGCATCTCAACGAACCAAGACACTTTTGAGCTTCCCTCACACCTCTCAAAATTCTCAACCGCCGGAACTTATTCTGAACCATATTTTTTCTCCACAACTCCCACAGTTCATTGATCTATTCTCCATCCTGCACCTCTTTAAGCGCTCAACCCATTCGCAACTCCTTCCTTCCCTTTCTTTTTTCAATGGCTCGAGGGAAGCAGCTTGCTCGTTTGAGCACAGGTGGTCGTGCACCTCGCAAGAACATCGCCACCAAAGCGGCGCGAGTCGCCCGCGGTGCAAAAATACCTCCTCCAGTGGCAAAAGCGAATCTAATGCGGCTGGTGTTGGAGCTTTCTGACATCAAAAAGGTGCTTTTCAACGGCAGGGAGGAGCGAAACCCTTTCGTCAACCGCACTGACTCCTGTTGAATGCATCCGTACCGCGTCTCTCGTCAGGAACTCGTCGATCTCTTCGGGACCCACATCACAGATTACGTGACTCACTGCGTTGGTGACGAAGTCACGCGTGAGGATGCTTTTCAACCCGGTCTTACGGAATTCCAGCACGATCGGCTTGTCTACGATGAGGTGCGAGAAGGAGATTGGATTATCAGCACGGTCCGCTGGGACGACGACACATGGACTTATTGAGCAGTTGACACGGACACGGGAGAGTAGCACTCGGTTTTGCTCTACAATCTCGCGTTTTCCGGCCCCCAAGAGCCAGACGTTCACTCCATCTCTCGTCAAGCCCGGTTCCCTTTAGGGTGCGAGGGCCGACTCAGTGCTGTATCGAGCGTCCACAGGTGGTGCCAACTTCATCCTGGTTGTCGTCTCCAGTTGTCATCGGTTCGTTCCAGGGAGCCACGTGCTTCCCCTGATTTTCTCCTGGCCTCTCCTCGCACTGATGTGGTATTCCTTGATGACACCGACCTATGCATCAATTTCTTAATCTCCAACGCCATCTGGCAGTTGGGTGTTACTTCCGTAGCACGAGAGTGGTTGTAGTGCTATTAGGGTAACTATCGAGCTTTGAAGGCCGACTGTTGGCTGTGGACCCTGTGCTGTCACTGAAAACCCAAAGTGCAGAGGAGCATGGGCTGTTTTGGGGGGTGCCGTTTGGAAAGCGCATATGCGCCTCATCTCAAACTCATCGTGAAACGGGCTTCTGGTTGACTACTGCAAATGCTCATATGCAACGTGGTGCGTACAAGTGTTGTGGCTCTAGTGGGTTGTTCTGGCGTACACGTGTGTAGCTAGTACATATGGCTATGCTGTACAGTACGGCTGTGCAGTACAGAGTGGACAGTTATGTACGTGTACATACAGTACAGGTTGATGGGTGTTGATACACTATGGTGATGAGTCCAGTACAGTGGTGGCGGTTACAGTAGTTGCGTGTATACATGTCGTTGCATGTGTAAGAGTTGTGTTGTGAATTTGGGGACGTGTAGTGATTGTGTGGTTACGTGCAGTTGGTGAGTTAGTGCATACACGTGATGACGTGATGTAGTGTTGTGCACTGTTGTGCGCTGTTAGTTTTAAGCTGGCATGAGTCTGTGCCAGTGTTACTATGTCATGTCTTCTGATGATTGGTAGTATTGAGTGTCCCGCTCAGATGACTAGGGTTTAGTTAGAGTAAGAGTTGAGTGCGATTGTGGCGAAATAGTTCTATATAAGTTGCGACTTGAGCACCTCCAAGTAAAATCTGGCCAGAGCTGGCGAACTTCCTTTCATTCCCCCCACCTTCCTTATCCAACCTTCTTTTTCAGCTTCAACCTCTATCAGGTTATGGGCCCAGCCCCGCTGACCTCTTTGCCGTCTAATTCGTGTATCGTCGCTCTCCCTCACCATCGTTCACCCGCTTCGCTGTTCTCTCCGTTTTCTCCGTCGTTCTCGTTGCGTCGGGTTTGTGACCGTATCGTTATTTGGTGTTGATCTTCTTCTTTCGGTCGTTGTGATGGTAGTGATTCGACGTTTACTCTTTATCGTTATTGTGTTTGGGTGCTCGTTGTTGCCCTTGTTGGTCGATCGCTATACGTTATCGTTTGGTCTCCCTCTATTATCTGTTGTCGGAATCCCCACGCCGTCTTTGTGGGTTCTGATCCGAGAGGTTGAGGACCTTGTTTGTTGAAGTCTGGGAACTCGCGTTTTGTCTCTCAGCATCTGTTCGTGAAGTCTGTGCACCTGTGATTGTGTGCTCAGCATCTGTGTGTGTATGAGTGGTGATCATTGTTTGTCCAGTGCAATAACCGGTTGATCCGAGTACTGTGGGTGATTCCTGGTACTTGGATACGTTAGTCTAGCGGCTTGAACCAAAGCGAGTGTACTGTCTAGCGGGCTTCCCACCGGTTCTACTTTGTAGGGCGGATAACGGTGTCGGTCGAAATACCTGGTAAGTACCGCGAGTGCATCTGTGGACGGGGTGCCGTGGCGCACTGTCTGGACTGCGGTGTTTCATTGCTGGTGTTGCTTGACTTTACTGTGTGTCGAGTTCTTGTTCTGTTGTTATTGCCGTTCTTTTCTTGCTGCTGTTGTGTTTTGTTGCCTTGCGATTCGATTTCAACTGTTCTGGACACCATTGACTCTGCATGGATTCGTTCACTGGTATCAAAATCGAGAAGTTAGGTGAGGATAACTTCCACGTATGGAAGGAAAAAGTTCAATTGGTGCTTGCAATGAAAGATCTCAAGAACCATCTCACCACTTCAACACCTTCAGATGCCGAAGAACTGGTCAAATGGGAATCTCGTGACGCAAAGGCTAGAGCTATCATTGGACTCTCTATCAGTGACGAGCATTTGGATCATGTACGTGATGTCGAGACTGCTGCCGATGTGTGGAAGGCTATATGTAATGTGTTCCAGCGAAAGACTCTTCTCAGCCGAATCAATACCAGACGTGCTTTCTACACAGCAAAAATGCGAGAAGACGAGAAAATGTTGCAATTCATCAATCTCGTTCGTCATTTGTCATCAGATCTGAAGAGCATGGATGTCACCGTGGAAGAAGAGGACATTGCTATGGCCATTCTGTGTGGACTTCCGGAACGTTTCGAACACCTCATTGTTGCTATCGATACTACGATCGGCGATCGCGAACTCACTTTGGAGTTTGTGAAGAGTCGTTTGCTGCAAGAAGAGCAGCGAATGAATGATCGTGCAAAGGAGGAGTCCGAAAGTGATGCAGCACTGGTTGGATGTCAGCTTCGAAAGAAGTCATTCAAGAATGTGGTTTGTTATTATTGTGGCATGAAGGGTCATATCCAGAAGAACTGTTTCAGAAAGCAACGTGATGCGGCTAACAGGGATCAGGTCGATGCTGCTCACCCAAGTGTAAATACTGAGCTCAGCGATGAGCGAGGTATGGGTTGCACCGATTCTCACTTTGTATGTCTCAATGCTACTGGCTCTACTAAGGCCACCAACAGTGACTGGACTGTTGACTCTGGTGCTACTGCCCACATGACTTTTGACGATTCCATGTTTCAAATGTACGAGAAGAAGGCGTCTCCTGATGTGAGCATCGGTAATGATTCCAAACTAGAGTCTGTTGGTCACGGAAGTGTTGAGATTGATCTGACTGTTGATGAGTCCAAACGTAAGTGCAAACTGAACAAGGTGGTGCATGTGCCGAGTTTACGGTACCATTTTTTGTCTGTGTCAGCGATTTGTGATCTGGGATGCAGTGTAGTGTTTGACAAAGAGAATGTATGTGTGTACAAGGGGTCAAAAGTGGTTGCCATTGGGCGCCGCTTCAAAGGCCTGTACTACCTTTGCACCGCTGCAGACCAGTTTAAAGATGTGAACAGCGCACTTGTGTCGGACTTGTCTCTTTGGCATGCTCGAATGGCTCATGTAAACATTGAAGGTATCAAGCATATGGCTCAAAAAAAGGTTGTGTCAGGTCGGAATGTGGACGTTGCGCAGCATGTTGATGTGTGTGGCTCATGTGTAGTGGGAAAGGCAAGCCGTGCTCCGACTCCCAAGCAAGGGGGGGGAACGAGCGAGACATGTACTGGAAGTTGTGCATTCCAATATTTCGGGTCCAGTACACGTGAAATCCTTGGGAGGCTCGCACTACTTTGTCACATTCATCGATAACCACAGCAGGTTTTGTTTCCTCTACATGCTAAAGACTAAGAGTGAGGTGTTTCAGATGTTCGTGAAGTGGCTCACGTTTGTTCAAAACCAAACTGGCAGACATGTAAAAACCACCACTGCACGTGACAATGCGCTCAAAGCATTGCGCACTGACAACGGTTGTGAGTATCTGGCGCATCGATTTACCAAAGAACTTGAGCTTCACGGTATTGAGCATCAGCGGACAGTGCCTTACAATCCTCAGAAGAATGGGCTTGCCGAAAGGTTCAACCACACACTCATGGACTTGGTCAGGTCGATGTTATGTCACAAGCAATTGCCAAAGCACTTTTGGGCCGAGCCATTGAATGTTGCAGTATATGTACGCAAGCGTGTGACATGCAAAGCACTTCCAAGTGATGTGGCTCCATTTGAACTGTGGCATGGGCAGAAGCCTGATGTGAGCAACCTGCGTGTGTTTGGGAGCCGATGCTGGTACAAAGTTATGGATCATAAGCTGAAGAAGCTGGAGGAGCGTGCAGTTGAATCCATTTTCATTGGGTACACTTCTGGGTCTCACGGATACAAGTTGTGGGTACGATCAGAAACGAGAGGTGATTGTGTCACGAGATGTGAGGTTTGGCGAGTGCTCTGGCTCGGAAGACCATGATCAGTTTGAACATGAAGACTATGCTGATTGCAAGTCCGAGTATGCAGACCATGGATCGTGTGAAGGCAGAACTGTCATCTCGTTTCCGCATAAAAGACTTCAAAGAAGCTCGCCTGGTACTCGGGTTCGAGATTCATCGTGACCGAGCGAAGCGACAGTTGTATCTGACTCAGTCTGCATACACACAGAAGGTGTTGGAACGTTTCTGCATGCATCAGTCCAAACCAGTTGACACTCCAATGGAATGCGGTGTAGACTTGTCTGCAAGTGAGAAGGTACTTACGAATGTGCCGTACCGTCAGGCGATTGGCTTTCTCATGTACTTGTCTGTGGGAACTCGCCCAGATATCTCATACGCAGTGTCCAAACTTGCAAAGTATGTTGAGAAACCTGGAGATACTCACTGGAAAGCAGTCAAGCGTGTACTGCGCTATCTGAATGGTACTTGTTCCTTTGGTCTCACTTACGGCACAAGCACTGATTTGGCACTGCATGGGTACGTTGACTCAGACTGGGCAGGTGAAGTTGCAAACCGCAAGTCTACCAGTGGATACCTGTTCATGATAACAGGAGGACCTGTTTCATGGTGTTCATGTCAGCAAGAAGTGGTTGCACTGTCCAGTGCTGAAGCTGAATATATGAGTCTGTGCTGTGGTACCAAGGAGGCAATCTGGCTTAGGCGACTGTGGAATGGCATCGGCATTTTTATTGGAGTTGAAGTGGACGAGTCGGTAAAGCTGCTTGTTGAACCAACAACTGTATATGTTGACAACCAAGGGTGCATTGACCTTGCTCGAAATAGAGTTGTGACCAAGCGTACTAAGCACATCGACATTCGTTTCCACTTTTCTCGAGAAGCTCTACGCGACAAGTCGGTTGTGTTGTTCTACTGCCCAACCGACAAGATGACTGCCGATATGTTGAACAAACCACTTTGCCGGGTGAAGCAGAGAGGTTTCGTGAGAAGAGTGGCGTCCGCCACCTAGACCTTTGAAGTCAGTGACAGAGGGGGGTTGTTGGCTGTGGACCCTGTGCTGTCACTGAAAACCCAAAGTGCAGAGGAGCATGGGCTGTTTTGGGGGGTGCCGTTTGGAAAGCGCATATGCGCCTCATCTCAAACTCATCGTGAAACGGGCTTCTGGTTGACTACTGCAAATGCTCATATGCAACGTGGTGCGTACAAGTGTTGTGGCTCTAGTGGGTTGTTCTGGCGTACACGTGTGTAGCTAGTACATATGGCTATGCTGTACAGTACGGCTGTGCAGTACAGAGTGGACAGTTATGTACGTGTACATACAGTACAGGTTGATGGGTGTTGATACACTATGGTGATGAGTCCAGTACAGTGGTGGCGGTTACAGTAGTTGCGTGTATACATGTCGTTGCATGTGTAAGAGTTGTGTTGTGAATTTGGGGACGTGTAGTGATTGTGTGGTTACGTGCAGTTGGTGAGTTAGTGCATACACGTGATGACGTGATGTAGTGTTGTGCACTGTTGTGCGCTGTTAGTTGTAAGCTGGCATGAGTCTGTGCCAGTGTTACTATGTCATGTCTTCTGATGATTGGTAGTATTGAGTGTCCCGCTCAGATGACTAGGGTTTAGTTAGAGTAAGAGTTGAGTGCGATTGTGGCGAAATAGTTCTATATAAGTTGCGACTTGAGCACCTCCAAGTAAAATCTGGCCAGAGCTGGCGAACTTCCTTTCATTCCCCCCACCTTCCTTATCCAACCTTCTTTTTCAGCTTCAACCTCTATCACCGACTTCACGCATCAGGGTCGCTTCAGGAGCTTGAGAGACGCCCAGTAGCATACACCTCCACGTTCGTTCATTCTCCATCAAATCTTCAGTTTCAATAAGGGTATCAAGGAAACTTTGGCTCTTTCTAGTGAGTTCTACGTCGTAACGATCCAGGGTTTCCATTTTGTCCATCACTGCGTCACTATGAACACCGAGACGGGCCAGATATGGGACCTGTGTGAGCGCTTTGCCTAGGAACTCTCCTCTCAAGCTCTCCGTGAATGCGTCAGTGATAATTCTACATTCATTTCTGTCCTAGAGGTCCGGAAGGCGGCGCTCGCGACCGCAGGGAAGCGCAGGAAGCGGCGCCCTGGTCGCAACTCCCTGTCCGTCTGGAAGCGCGAGCGGAGGATTAGGGAGAACCAGGCAGGCAGCAGCGTCGCTCCTTAGTTACTCAAAATTAAAGATTTCACCCGCAATGTCTACGATTTCTCTGTATGGTTCTTCAGTACTTAGCCTTCTATAATGCGTTCTTCTCTGTCATCGCACTTCAATCTACTCGATTCTTAGTTCTTCTTCTCTTGTGTCCACCTTTTTTTTTGTTCTTCCTTAAATCCATAAACGGGTCGATCTCTTCTGATACGGGATAATCCGCCGCGCGTGAATTCCCTTCCTCGTAACGCGGCCAGTGGAAGAAAGTAACTGGTAACGAGGGTGGTTCCAGAGCATGAAACGTTTCGCGCTTCCTCTGACTGCGACCTTCTTTTTCGGGTCGGATTCTTGAACCATTTCTCCGGCTAGGAACCCTGCTACATCTAGCAAGTACGTTTCCAAACCGAACAACTTTGGGTCTGCCCAATTCACTGTCGCTACTACTCCTTCTGTTATTGTTTATCGAGAGATAATCGGCCCCTCCATCCGCCAGTCCCGAACGATACTTGATCTCGAAGTCGTATTCCGCCATCAAATACATCCACATTGCCAACCCCTCGTGAATATCTTTCTTCTTGAACGCTGGTTGAAGGGCTTGATGACCCGTATCGACAACAAAGGGCTTGTCAGACAGACGGTCACTCGAAACTTCTTAAGAGCGAAAAACACGGCGAGTGCTCGTTTGTTCGTGGAGTAGCGGCGCTCCTGGTCCGTCATCGTTCGAGAAGCAAACTTAATGGGGTGAATTTTCCCTTCTTCTTTCTTTTGCGAGAGAAAACCCTCAATTGCTGCCGGAGAGGCGTCTGTTTCCACCAAGAAAGGAGAATTGAAATCCGGAAACGTCAATACTGGAGGGGTAGTCAGTTTCCTCTTCAAGTATTCGAAGGACTCTTGCATCTCTAGAGTCCACTCGAAAGCCTTCTTAACAGACGTCGCCGCCTACAAGACTGCTGATCTGTCGGCAAATCCCCTTATGAACCGTCTGTAGTACCCTGCGAGTCCCAGAAAACTCCTGAGTTCGGTCACTTTTTCCGGCACCAGAGCTTCCACAATATCTTTGATCTTGTCGGGATCCACTTTCACGCCACTTGAATTATCGTTGTGACCAAGCAACTTCACTTCTGATTGAGCAAAGCTGCACTTGGTAACCTTCAAATTCAGCTTCGATTCTTTGATCCTCCTGAACATTTCCTTGCAACGGACTATGTGTTCCTCCAACGTCTTTGAGAAGATCAAAACGTCTTCCACATAAACCATAGCGAACAGCAACCCGCGAAGGACCTCTTCCATCATCCTTTGAAATGCCGCTGGAGCGTTCATGAGTTCAAATGGCATTACTTCAAACTTGTACGTTCCATATCGAGAGACAAAGGTCGTCTTTTCCTTGCACGTTTCAGACATCCTTACCTGACTGTACCTTGTGCAAAGGTCCAATGTTGTGAAGAACTCTGCGCCAGAGAGTTCATCGAAGATTTCTTCTATTTTCGGTAACGGCCAGCAGTCTGGCTTCATCACCCTGTTCAACTGACGGTAGTCGACACAGAACCTGGGCCTTTCGTCTTTCTTCGTGGCTATCACGACCGGAAAGGACCAGTCGGACCTTGACGGCGTAATGATTCCAGCTTCTTATAATTCCTTCACTTCTTTCTTTACGACTTCGTTATGCCTCGGAGGCATAAAGAAGTCGTAAAGAAAGCGGCGGGCCTTCTAATGTATCAGCGTCTCGTCCGCCAACTCGAAAGAATGTACCACCTGCACATGAGCAGGCTCCAGATCTTGCATGTCCCAAGCTATGGAATCCGTTTCCTTGGGAGCTTTCGCCAGCTCTTTCTGATTCCTCTTTTCGAGGTAGTCCAGCTTTGAGGCCAATAGAGCCGAGCGGTCCAACTCCTCTTTCAACTCCTTCTTAACTTCAGCATTCGTCAAGCGAGGTAGATCAGGCTCGTGGTTCCTTAATAATTATGGTTCCTTGTTAATTATGGCTAAGACCAGGTCTTGTCCAGTATCCGATCCGCTATCGCTTTCGCTAGACGACGAAAAAGGGTGGAGGGATTCCTCATCGTCCGGGCCTTTGGGGGACGCGAAATCCTCACTGTTCATCTGGGCCCCATTGATTCTGGACGGCTCGTTGACGAATGGCAACACAACCTTTTCTTCTCCAATAACCAAAGTGACTTGTTAGAGTGCATAATCGATGCGCGTCTGGAGGGTTTCCAAAGTCCGTCTTCCAACAATAACGTCAAACGAAGCATTGTTGACCACCAGGACCTCATGATCCACAACCATTGACCCATAAGACACCAGCACTCCTTTGAGGCAACCAAAACCCTCAGCGACAGTTCCGTCTGCTACTGTCACCTGACGATCGGTTCCCATCGAGTTGAGGGCAAGCCTTTTGCAGAGGTCCTACAGATTAGGTTAGGAACTACACCCGTGGCCAAAAGGGCATGAGTCTCCGTTTCATTCAACTTCACGGCTACTACTTTGAGTCGGCGTGGACCTTCTGAAGAGTTAACCATCGACGCCTGTGTAACCGGTAACCTCTTGTATAAAAATCTCCATAAAACCTTTCTGGCCTCCTTGGAATCCCCGCACAATAGTTGCCCGAAATTAATTCCCGCGGCAGCGGAAGCCAGTCTAGCGATCACGCTATACTTCCCTACATGATCCTGAAGTCCACCGGATTTCTTCCTCTACTTGCGGTTTCCTCTCTTAGGCTTCTTCCTTGGGACGGGAGCCATCATCGGCGGACGATTAGCAGGGGCCTTGTTTAAGATGGCATCAAGATCCATCAAAATTTCCCTCCGCTGTTTCGGGAGAGCCTGTCCGTCCGCACTTCTCTTCGAGGCGGCAACCACGTCCTTTTTGTGAGATTCCTGAACTACGGAGACCTTTTCATCGTCCTTCGGCTTCTTCATTTTCAATTCTTCTCCAGACTCAGACCGGGCCCTAGCAACTCCTCCTCGCTGATCATCACCACGAGGGTTCTTGGACCAGCATGTTGCTTCCGAATGTCCTCTTCTCCCACAAATTGTACAGCGCGTATCTCGATGCGGATTATGTGCGCAACGGCTCACTCCGTGGTCCTTTTGGATGCAATAGCTGCCAAAATAATCCGCATCCGGCTTCACCGGCGGCGTCGTTCCGTCGAATTGCTTCTTCACGAGCAACGATAGTTCAGCGAATTGGTCGCCCAACTTATCCACCTTGTTTTCCAGATGCTGAGAACTACGAGCATCGGGCTTCTGAAGGATCTTCTTTGGCGCTTCACTCAACGATTTTCCTTGACTTTCTTCTCCGTAGAACTTCTTATTTCCACTTACGAAGTCCGTGATTGCCTTATTGAGCCCCTTATAGTCCGAAGGGGCTCTAAACATTACGAACTGCGCCATGTATTGATATTTTGCCACTGCTTTCCAAAGCAGACCGAACGGGGCTGTATCGTGGAATCCAACTTTCTTTTATAGAGCGTCCAACTGCGCCAGGGAGCCCGTTAGATCTTTCGGGTCCAACCTAGCATTGATAGCCTTCTGCAAGTCTTCTTCCGGCTTCGGGGTCTTCCCAAACTCGTCAATGAGCTTGGCCTTAACGATCTAATAGTCCCTCGCCTCTTCCACCAATGCTTCGTCTCTCACGAAATCCTCGTAGTAACGCTCAAACGCCGAGCCCTCGAGATGGCAAAGGATCTGGAGCGCCTTTTCCTCTTCTCTTTTCCCGCGCATGACTACATTCTCGTACGCCAAAAGGAAGCGCGCGACGTCGGAAGAGGGAGAACCGTTGAAGGAAACGTGGGGTCTCGGGGAATCGTTCATGTTCATAGTCAAACTTGGATGCGATTCCATGAAATGCTTGTTTCTGTTTGCTCTTCCTTTTTTTGCGGCCAAGCGGAACCTACTTCTCCTTCCCTTAGACTCTGGCAGCCCTCGCGTCATCTTATAGGGGCGGCCAGTCCGGGTTTTCTACTCATGAACGTGCAAGTACAGTGTACACTACTACTGTACACTGTACGAGCACACCGCGCCAATCAACTAGCGACCCTAACCGTCGCGCGATACAAAAAATCGCGCGGCATCATCCTCAAGGACTAGAAATTGGAATGGGGAGGATCCTATTCTATCGGGCGATGCATGTACGTACAAAAGGGGGAGAAATTGGGGTGTTTTAACGATTGAGAAATAGGTTAGCCTTTGTTCCAAAGCGCATCTAACAATTGGTACAAATGGTCGGCATGGGGAAACCAAGAAACGGAACTAATCCGGGTCAAAGTCGCTAGAAGGCTGACGTACACGAATACTGCACACACGAGGAACCTATGTTGATCTCTAAATACTGTCCGCACACTTTCGTGCCTTTGATTTCGTAAAGATTTACCACCACAGTAAGATCCTACAGTAACCTTTGATCCGAAACAGTCAGGTTTAGAACTTTTAAATGGCGCGACTGTACTGCTAGGTATGATTTGCAAGTTCCAAGTCTCTCGCACCAGAGTGCAAGCGTCCTCTCATCTCTACTATACAATCTTGCGGTACCAGCTAGCATTAAACAGCTTGATGCATGCAACAGAATATTAGTTTTTTGTATTGAGGAGCCTTCGCAAGCCAAGAATGGTCCTATTCGAAAACTCCGAGGGGCTCGATAGCAGCGATGAGGATGTACCGTAGTAATGGTTATACATTGTAAATTGAGAACGATCGAGTTTTTGCGATGATTTGCAAAACCTCGATTGGCAAAACAAAAAACAATTAGGGACGGTTCTGTCTCAGCAAAATTTGCAACGTTATGTTGCGGGTGCAAGAATGTGGTGTGCAGTGAGCATCTCAGGTTGGTTTTGCCACTTGGTCATGGATGAGTTCTTCACTTTCCCAGCGAAATTGTGCATCGGTCTATCAATAAGTGGTTTTGATGTAAAGACACGCCATAGCAGCCGTCATATCCAATTCGGCCTGTTTGATGGCTGGTCTGAAGGCGGCCTTTTGGGGAGCGTAGTCCCTACCCAATTTCTTTGCTGGCCTACCAATCTGGCGCAACCCCTTACATAGCCAATCTGCCGCAGCCCCTTACATAGCCAATCTGTCGCAGCCCTTACATCACACATTACCCTAGTGATCGCTAGAAGAGTCAGAAGACGAAGTAAGCTACCCCATCATTTCCTTTCTATAGTAGTCCGACAGTCTTCGCATAATCATTTCCTTCTTTCCAGAAAACATATTCTCTAGCCCGTCAGATACGCTCTCTTTCGTCAATAGAGAAGGAAAAGGTTTGGGTGTTTTACTCTTGGAAGATATATCCGATCTATCCCATGGTTTTCCAGACAACCACATTCGACTAAAAAAGGGAATACCGACACAGTAATAGGGAAGGAACTACGCTCCCTAAAACGCTACCTTCAGGCCAGCCATACGGCAGATGAAGCGTCGGAGAACGAATTAATGGTGCGGCTGGCATACTGCACGGGGTGCATCTTCCCTTCTTCCTTTTTCTGGGCGAGAACTGCCGCTACTGCGACGCTTGAAGAGTCATTCTCCACTATAAATGGGGAATCAAAGTCTTCAAATGCCAGAACCGGTGGGGTTGTGAGCTGCTCTTTCAAAGTCTCGAATGCCTCCATCATTTTCTTTGCCCAGTTGAAATCCTTACTGCCAGACATCTAAGCATGTAATGCGGTGAAAATCTCGGCGAAACCAGGAATAAAACGGCTTAAATAGCCGGGAAAGCCACTGAAACCGCGCAACTGAGTCGTTTTCTTCGGAACCCGGGAATTCATTGATGGACTTGATCTTCTCTTTGTCGACTTGAACTCATTTTTTGTCAACTTTGTCTTCTAGCAGCTTCACAGCTGGTTTCACAAATTCACACATAGTGATCTCGAGCTTCAAGCCTTCCTTTCCGATAGTGTCGAAAACTCCTCCTTGGTGATTTCTTCGACGTCTCGCCCTTGATCTCAACGCCTCTCGCCTCTATCCGGGCCGAATACAGCCTCCCCAACAGTTTCTCCCCCCCCCGCCGTCCTTGCTGGCCTCTGCGCCTCTTCTTCTCCCGGCCTGTTTGACTTCTAGACAACCGCTACTGCTGAGATCACAAAGGCGCTTCGCGCCAAACTTCTCTCTTCTGTCGACCTCTCCTCCTCCGTAGGCTCCCGTTTACTCCGCCGACTACCTTCCGTCGCTTCTTCCCTCGCTTCCCGTCCCTCCCAAAACCTCCCGCAGAGCCATCTCGGTACCCGGCCCGCTCTTGAAGCATGGAGAACCATGGTTTGCCTCCGTCTTGGTGTCCCCATCTTCTCTGGCACACAACCCTGCATCTATTGCGCCGCCGCGCACTGTCGGTCCCGGTTCCGAACAAGTTCTGTCCAGAATTGCTGAGTACATCGCTCTACGGAAAGGCAGTAGCCCTTCGAGCGCGATCGCTTGTTCACGATTATCAGTTCGCTCGTACAACAACGAACTTCTGTCGCGATCAACCGACGATTACTCAACCGTTCCTGGGTCGGATAGATTTTTCCCCTTTTGAGGGCCGCCAGCCCCCCCTTTCCTTCTTGGTAAAGTCTTCTTCTTCTTCTTCTACTACTGTACTGTTACAACTTCACTCGGACATATATGGTAAGGTCCGTACGGTACTTACTCAGAGGCACGCTGCCGCTGCCGTAATGTCCAACACAGCCTGTCTGCTGGGAGGTCCTTGAACCGGCTTCTTTGGGTAATTTTAGAGGTATTACTGGGCTATTAATGGGCACTCTGTAGGACATTCCGGGCCACAAGCGACAATATTTTTCAAATATTAAAACACCCCACATTTTCCCTCGAAAGTTGCAAAGCACGGACCAGGACTGTTGTTTTTCCAATCACTGATGCCTCTCTGGACCTGGAGACCAGGTCAGGGGCACTTTGTATAGACCACAGAGCACCAAATGAAACCTAAACGCAAACTAGGTACAGTACGTTGCTGACAGAATACCATTGGACGATGTAGTATCACAGCCCAAAAGGTATGACACGTGTAGCACGCAGCAAGGTTGCTGGTGGAAGTCTACTGTAAGCCCTACAAGCCGAGCTTACAAAGTCTGACACAACTACTGACCGTTGTGCCCGACGGGTTGGCTTCCCCTTATTGCGGCAAGAACAAGTGTTTACTTCTTCTGTCTGATGGCTGATGATTCCTGTCTTGGACTTGCTCCGCTACTTGGTACGCAAGCCCTTATATAGACTTTTTTGTAGCCCGTCTGCACTGTATTTGGAAGTACAGTACAGTACAGTATAGAACTAGTCCACCATAAAAATTAAATCTAATGGCTACAGTAGCATTCGGTACTAGATTAATATCATAAAATATTTAAGCATTCCTTCTGAGCTGTCACAGGTGCTGCGCTGGCACATTCGCACACCCTTTCTGTATAACAGACGAGTTACTGCACTTCGCTGGCAATACACGTGTACATGCCACGTACTAATTGAACCCTAACATTCGCAACTTGTGCACTCCTCGCGCACATAAAAAATCAACAAAAAAACAAAATAAAAAATACGCAAATTCACGAGAAATCAAGTAGCTTCTTTTCCCTCTGACTCCATCTTGCCGGATGGCTAATTCGAAAAATTTTTCACCTTTCGCCAAATTACTTCTAAAGTCTTATCCATTGTGGATCCCAATCAGTCCTTTCGTTTCCCGCGCTCAATTGAGGTCCCTCACCCGGCATCGTCCCTCTTTTCACCACACCACTAATATCTCTTCTGCACCTGCGCACTCTTCTGTGTACCACCCGTCTGCGGCCCAACAAAGTTCCACTCATCTCCCCCATCCTTCGGCATTGACCGCCTTGCCTCATTACCAACAGCAACCTCTCTCCCAATCGTCTCCGCAGCACCAAGTTCAGCAGCAACACCATAACCAAGCCCAACCGCATCAGCGCCCTCATCTACCGCTTCCGCTCCAGCTCCCACAGTATATTGACCGACACTGTTCGCTCCCGTCTCAAACTGTCCAGCTTCAACAGCAGACCTATTGCTCTGTACTTCCAGGTAACCAATCCACTCACAACGCTCAATCCACCTCGGTGTCCCAATCCGCTGCCAAGGTGAATTCCCAACTCGTCACGGGCAACTCGTGCAGCCCTGATCACTGCCCCAACTTCACCTTCCGCCTTGTCATCGTTTCATCAACCTTCGCGTTCCATCCCGTACCCGCGACAGCAGAGCCATGCCTCCCCCGCCGCATCAATCATTGTAGCCGCCTTTGCGAAATCCACGTCAGTCGGGACTATTGCCTGGGTTTACCACAGACTCAACTCAAGCGTACAGATGATGTCGACGTTGCGGATGACCCTATGAATGTGGCCGGGGTGTCGAGCCGACCTCAGCATATGCAAGCCGCACTCGCTTCGTCGACATTCCCCCCAATCACCCCCATCACCCAATTCCGAGTGTAGAGGTCCCTTCTGTCCTTGATTCAATTTTGCCGGATGCAGAGCAGGATGCGTTGAATACGGGTGCCATTATTGCCATGTCCATCTCACTCGATCGCAGCACTCAATTGAGAGACAAGTTATGGTTCCATCACATCCGGAATCCTCGAGCCGTTTCCGCTCGCTCCGCACCCCTGGTTGAATCACCACACATCGTCAAGCGCAGCACAAGACGAGACTATCGGTGCCAGGGCTGCCCCACAGCTTCCACTCGAGTAGATTCTCTCAAGCGACACATCGCCACTACGCATCGTGGCGAGAAGAAATGGACGTACACATATTGCAGTCGATTTCGGGCAACTGCCGCACCTGAAGATGCACATTGACCCGGTGCACTCGATAAAGCGCGGTCACCAGTACCACTGTGGAGATGCACTGGAGCACCAGAGAACGCCTGAGCAAACCCCAACGAAACATGTTTCCATTGTATGCAAGAAGCCTGTCGCGTTGACGTCGAGCCGGCCCGGCATCAGCTAACTCTTCCCACACAACTGTCGGTGTTGCCGCTGTCGTTAAACTGGGGATGCCGAGTTTGCTTTCTACTTCTGCTGTGCCTCGAGAGGCGGGCTGTGGCGGAATGCTCGTGACGGGTTTGCAGTGTACCTGTTTTAAACGCTGCCCGGTCAGCACACTTTGCAGCAAAATTCCGGGCGCCAGCATTCACCTGCGTCGCACGAACCACAAGATGCGCTCGCTTCTTTGACTCCTTCACTAACCCACAACTTCCCAGTCCACCCTCCCTCCAGCAACCCCGTTGCTTGACTGCGGGGCGGAACTTCGAGCACCGAGAGAGAAATGCCTTACAGTGGGCCCTCATTACAGTGGACTACCGTACAGGACCCATTGAGGCCCGGTTACAGTATCCATTGAGGCCTGGTTACTGCGGCTACTGTAAGCTTACCTTCGGCGTCCTCGATTAGCACCCTCTCGACCTGCCTCGGCGCTTCCATACCATCAGCTTCGGCAAGGATTAGACGATGAGCGGTTGATGCGAATTTATCGCGGACGCAAGCCTGGCGGCTTGAACTAATGCCGGATGTACTGCCATGCTGCTTCGACCGGTCCTTAGGGGCGGATAACGGTGAGTGCAAGCGGTAATTTCCAGCAGACAAAGTGTCGTGTCGTAAAATCTCTGTGTCATCTGAAACTGGCCGCGCAATTTCCTGCAGGAGACAGGCTCGGCTTAGAGAGTGAAAACAGCTTCCGCTACTAGCTTCCTTGGGACGTCTCGTAAGGATTATTTGCACCCATCCTGTACGTGAACGGATGAGGCAGGCAGCTGAAACCACGTCCTACCCAGCGGGTCGCTGGGGGCCGGTTGTCCGACACCTAGTGATCCTTGCAATAATGCAGAGGTACCTGACCAATCTTGGCTCGCGCAAGATATGGTTAGAGATGCGCTTGCGTCCCACCTGCAGCATCTGTAGGGGCCTGGATTACGACTGCTCCCCTATGAAAACGAGGGTTATTCAAAGAACTCTTATATATTTCATGTGCAACTTGCACTAGATACGGGCTGCCAATCTCTTCCCTATCCCTCACCTTATGAACTTCTTCTCCGGAGAGCTCGGTCAGATGAGGCCCTTCCGTGTTGCTCGCAGCCGACCGACATAATAAAAACCCAGTACCTCTACTCACCTTCTCACTAAGTTCTACCACTTCTTTCAGGGCGTTCGAGATAACATTCATTGCCCCGCTAGTTTCTTCCAATACTTCGAAAAAATAATGACCGTCCTTTGATATGTCCTCTTTCTTGGGTTCCTTAGCTTTTTTTAAATGATATCCGTCCAAGCCATCTGGCCCATATCACTTTCTTCGGCATCTTCAGTTATGTCATTACTTAGCTTCGCTCTCGGTCCTAGGCTAGCCTTGTTCTCTCTTAAAAGAAGAAACTTAGCCAACTGCAGGCAATTCAATTCCCTTCTACTAACTTTTCTGAGAACGTCTCCTCTTTTACTGCAAAAATCGCCTTTCAGCCCTAAATTTTGAAAGAATCCCCTCCCAATAAACGCTGATGAAACACTCCTATTTAACGTGCCTACGAGCAGACAGAATCCTGGGAGCCTGCGAAGTGCCTGACAGACTCACGAAACACAAATATCTTCTAAAACGGCCTTACCTTGCCTTAAAGACGGAATCCAGTCCAAAGATTTCAAGACACTCGTACCTTGATTGCACCCTCGCCTTGACTATCTTGGGTAGTCGTGCTGGTAAAATCGATTTTATATTACAACTTCACTCGGAAGTTGCAAAGCACGGACCACGACTGTTGTACTTCCAATCACTGATGCCTCACTGGACCCGGAGACCAGGTCAGGGTCACTTTATATAGACCACAGAGAAGCACAAAATGAAAACTAAATGCAAACTAGGTATGTTGCTGACAGAATACTACTGGATGAGTTACTGCACTTCGCTGACAATACAGGTGTATATGCCACGTACTAATTGAACCCTAACCGTACTTTACTGGCCTTACTTTCGAATTTATTTCTCATAATCCACAGGTATCGAGCCACAACTTCTGCAAACTCTCCACATTGGGTAACTCCTGGACATCTATCATAAAAATAAAAATAAATTAGGGTTTTCGTATGTTGGGAAGTCATTTTTTTGCATTTTTCGATTCATCGCCGTAAGGATGTCTAAATTGTATCTTTTTTTACTGAAAACGACCACAAAGTTTCCAAATTACTACGTTTTTCAGCATGAACGAAAACAAAAGGGCATATACAGGATAATAGGTGAATTTAGGACAGCTTTCACATTACCGATTTATTCGCTTCCGACCTCATTTGCAAGCTACTTAATCATTTCAAAGTATTCTAGGTACTTCTTGTCCTCCAAGACCTCCATCAGGGCAGTAGTTGGGGCCTCC
Source organism: Kappaphycus alvarezii (assembly GCA_002205965.3). Lineage (NCBI taxonomy): Eukaryota > Rhodophyta > Florideophyceae > Gigartinales > Solieriaceae > Kappaphycus > Kappaphycus alvarezii. Next base: position 363,596 of record NADL03000852.1, read on the forward strand.
ATGGCGCCCTCGACGGCGGGAAAGACCAAGTATGCAAGAAACTGGTAAGAACGAATCGGATTTACCTTCTCTTTTGCACTTTGTCCGTGACCCCACAGCTTCCCCTAAAAACTCCACCACGCACTATCTTCTTCTCCTCTCTATGTAGTAGTCATCGATGGGCTTCACGAAGGCAGCGAGTATGGGACCTTCCATAGGACCTTTGTCGGGCACCTTAATGACGGCAGTGTCAACTGGGAACCAATAGGGTTCTGTGAACCTTGCTATGATCTCATTTGGCTTTGCATGAAAACTTCCTGATACTGGAATACACCTAACTAGAACGATATTTACCTGCAATGATAAAGAAAGGAAGTGCCAGAAAACCAGATGCAGAAGCAGGACTTCTCAGTAGACGACGTAAAGACCAGTTGATGCTTACCATACGTTGCATCAACAGCAGTCTCTTCCATGTTCCGCAGACGAGGAAGGTTGGAGAGTAGACCAGGATTCTCCGGCTCCAGACCTTCCATTGCCTTAAAAAATGTTTAGACGTGAGCCTCATGCTCAGCTACCAATTTTGCGGCCTCCTTGTTCAAATGCCTACGGTAGGTCATATCCAGGTTTTGAGCTCTTAACGTCCGAATGGTGTCTGGACCTGGCACGCCGTTCTTCCATCCTTCGCGTCCATCTGCGGCTATCCGGCCGAGGACATACTTTAAGCTGTGCACATCAGCTGCAAAACCATGAGAAGATGCATTTATCATTGATTCCTTGACCATTTCTTTTTCTTTCTGTGAGAGAACAGAAGGTCAAGCAACTTGAGGTTCATCGAATAGCATCTTATGCAGCTCTTCAGTGTTCTTTGCTGCAAGAATCGTCTTAATTTTTCCAACACACGTCTTGGATACCTCATTCATCCTTGCAATCTCTCGTACAGAATGGGCTTTTTCCTTAATGAGGTCCACGGCTTTGCGGTGGCGTTTGGATTGGTATTGAGCCTTTCGAAGTCTCTCGCGGCCTCTCTTAGCCTGCTGAATCATACTGGATGGTATGGTGAATTTTCCTGCCGACATAGTCCGGGAAGCGACTACGGCTTGGACTTCAGTGCTACTCTCGAGAGTACATGCTTCCCATCACTACACTTGTACTGCGAATTGCAACTTTTTTTGGGGGGGGGGTAATTTACTGTGGTAGATATGTGGGTTGGTACCCAGTAAATTTGTACCGGAGCGTTTGCAACCTTAATGGCTAGAGAACCTGTACTTTGGTAGCTGTTTCGGTTGTTTTAGATTTGGCGCGAAATGTCCCAAATTGACCCATGTCCTAAATTTGCCCACTGTGGACAGTACTGCAGATATTTTTACTGTTTGCTTTAGGCCCGCGCTTTCCTCCAATTACCCCTTTAGGTTGAACGTGAAGTACTGTATGCCCCAGTCGCCGAAATGCTCTTACGTTCTAATCTTATCTCGTTAGATCGTACGTTCCCAGCCCTTGTGTGCCATCGCCTTTGAATCGTGTTGCTGGTGCTCTTAAACTGTAACGCCATTCGCAGCAAGCCATTTAAAAATCCCCCTGTTAGAACGACTCCCAACCTTTGCTCAACTCGCCGTGAATTACCAAAATCTCTCTCCTTATACCAGTTGAATTTCACGTAACGGTCCTTTAAGAGGAGTAAGGCCCACTGCATGCCGAAGTATTCCCTACGATAAAAACTTGAGGCATCCGCTGTGCAGAAAAGGACATAGCACTGTATTTTGTTCCTTTCTTTCATTTTGTGCAGGCCCAACGCTCAACACCCGCTTTTCGCCAACGCCTCACCTTTCAGCTTTCGCATCTCCACCTCTTTTTGGCTACTCAAGGGCGATTACGCTGTAGGCGTCCAACACTTCTCCTCCCCCGCCGCCGCTCACTTCCCAAGAGCCGAACTCCACCGGCAAGTTCGAATATTGAAACGGTCAATTTTTTGATCAACCACACGTGGCCACCTGGAACCCAGGTTTGGTGACAATTACACTGTTGAAAAAGGAGGTCTGAGGTGCATACCGGCGTACAGGATCGGAGTCTCGAGGTTTGGCATACAGCACTGTAATAAGTCCAATCGTTTAGTAGGGTGCACTGGTTTAAGACCTCAGGGAGGCGGAAATTTGTTACTAAGCCTCCACGTGGCCACTTTCGGACATACTGTAATCTTCAATGCAGATGGAGCACTTGCGCCACCTAGAACACAAGCCCACCGAAGGGGATGACGGAAAATGGCTGTCAGAAAGCCCGATGTCAGGCACCAACTCGACAAGGCTACCACACAAGGCCCGGGTATTGCCCGCTGTGCCCATCGCTTAGGCCGGGAATACGAACAGTCGCCAGTCTACTGGCCCACCTTCGTACTACACACAGCGTCGGGTCCAAGATGGGACAACCAAAGGCGCATCAGCACGGCAAGTTGATGAGCTATCTCGCACAGGTGGGCTACTGGTCCTGTGGTTGTCACAATCAGTACATAGGCTCTAAGGTTTCCGGCTCGACGGCAAACGGCCTCTTCGAGTTCTCCTACTCAAAGTGCCCAAGATGCACAGTCCATACGGCGCCGAGGCGGTACCTACCACTACACAAGTCACAACTGCGCAGCATATTACCGCCGACGACAGCCTCCCCAGTCCCCGTCCCAGACGACCCAGCCCCACCGGCAAATACTGGGTGTACCAGACCTTGTATTCCCCCACCAAAGGCCCCTGTCCCCGCGGCTCTTTCATCACCAGCACCCGCGGTAGGCGCTCAACCATTGCCACCAGAGGCAGACGCTCAACCATCGACACCGGAGATACAACCACTGCCACCCATCCAAGACATATTCACAACGCACACTCCCGTCATGGCACATATCCCAACAAAATTCCGGGGACTACTCGCCGAGTTGTATGCCAAGACAATGGAGGAGGCAGTTGCCGCCTGCACATCTGGACAACCCCAGCGAGTGCAGACATTTGCCAAAGTATTCCTGTTTCCGGCAGTGATGTTTTCGGACATGTCCCTCCCCGGCTCCTGTTCCCTCGAACGCCGCCCGCAATCGATCGCAGAAGCAATGAAAGAGCGGGTAGAACTATGGACCTCCGGCCAATACATGACTTTGTGGGAACAGGCCGTCAGTACGTCTCCCCCACGCGCTGCGGCTACGCCGCTTATCTCCGACCAGCAACGGGTAAATATCAGCAGAGCTACTAAACTGGCCAAGGAGGGGGCATACGGAAAGGCAGCACAGGCGCTCGGCTCGTTGGGCGTCTTACCACCCACCCCCGAGGTCGTCCAGGCACTCCTCGCGAAGCACCCGCAACAAGCTCCCAACGACGAGGCAGCGCACCACACCCCACTAGACAATATATCGCCCTTCCGCGACTTCACGGAGAAGGAGGTGCTCGATGCTGTTCGTGGGTTTAAACCAGGTTCCTCTGCGGGGGGTTCTGGTCTCAAACCTTGCCACCCGTCGAACTTCTGCGAGCCCCGTCTTCATCTGGCCCGTCCGGATTTTTGGCAGCCTTGTCTAAAATGGTGAACACCCTAGCAGCCGGCAAGGCCCCAACCGCTCTTGCACCTTGGATAGCTGGAGCGCCCCTAACCCCTTTGGCCAAGAAAGACCTGACACCCAGGCCAATAGCCGTAGGAGAAACGCTGCGCAGATTGACTGGTAGTTGCCTGATGACAAGAGCCTCCGCGAGAGCAGCTAAATACCTACAACCGCTGCAGGTTGGCATCGCTACCCGATCCGGCACTGATACCGTCGTCCATGGAGTCCGAAGGGTCGTGCAGAAGTTCGGGCACACCTCCGAATACGCATTGCTGACTGTTGACCTCAAAAATGCATTCAATTTGTGCAGTCGGACAGCTTTCCTGGCAGCAGTCAAACACCAGTTCCCCGACCTGTTCCCGTGGGTGGCATACTGCTATGCACATGAGCCCGCTTTCTTGTGGTTTGGCAGCCACATAATCCGGAGCGTGCAAGGAACGCAACAAGGGGACAATCTCGGTGGGCTCCTTTTCGATCTTGCGCTGCACCCCGTTATCCTCAAAATCCAACGGTTATTGAAATCAGGGGATGACGAAGAGCAGCAACTCGGCAACCTGCTGTTTCAACTCTGGTACCATGATGATGGGTACATCATCGCAAAACACGACCACCTCCGCAAGGCACTGGACATCTTGTCATCGCCAGAGGCCACAGCTCGGGGTCTGCACCTAGCAGTGCCGAAATGCAGAATCTGGTGGCCAACTCCACCACTGGAGTCAGTGCAACGCCTCTATCCAAGAGAACTCACACAGGAGTACAGCGAGGGCACAGTTGTCCTGAACGCTCCGGTTGGCACCAACGGGTTTACCCAGCAGCACTTCACAGGCCATGTGAAGTCCCTGAAGCCGTTCCTCGACACTATCATCGCCTTGGGGAACACGCATATCGCATTCCAGCTCCTGCGCAACTGTTTCGGGGTCTGTAAGCTCGGATACCTGTTACGGGTGGTGCCACCAGCTTGCACTGCGGAAGGCGCTGCAATATTCGATGCAATGATGGAGAACTGTGTGCGCACACTGGCTGGGGGCGTCCTCGACCCCGACATATTTCGAGAACTGCAGTTGCCCATGAAACCGATCACCGCCAAGAAGCCATCACTGGGAATTGGACTCACTTCGGCGAAGTCAATTGCAGCTGCAGCCTTCCTCGCCTCCAGCGCAGCGTCCAACAGGCTGTGTGCAGCCCTCCTCCCAGCGGCAATTACGGATCTCTCAACGTACCGAGACATCGTCGAGGCGCACCAGATTTGGTCCCTCTCTTGCTCCCAGTCCAGGATTATCCCCTTTAGTGCCCTCTGCTCAAACAAAACACCATCACAGAAGACACTATCGGACGCCATCCACGAGCGGGTGCAAGAGGAGATCGATGTGGGCGACAATAGACGGCAGGCCTTCCGTGCCTCCATGGGGCTCCCCGGCGCGAAAGATTGGGTGTACTGCACCCCATCTCCGGGCCTTAAGACTAGCATTGAACCAAGAGAATTCTCAATATGGTTCCAATACTATTGCCAAGTCCCGCTCTTTCCTCCGGAAACACCATGCCCCAAGCGGAACTGCCCCGAAACTCTCGACTGTTTCGGCGACCATCTGTTGCACTGCTTACACGGGGGCGAAAGGACGCGAAGACACGACTGTCAGGTTCGTTTATTGGCAAGCGATCTCATGAAAGCCGCGCGACATTCAGTCATCGAGCCGCGAGAAGGGGTCCACCGCACAAGACCCGATATCCGCGCAATGGGACGAACTGGCAGAACAGACTACTTCGATGTCACCTTCGTCAACCCCCTAGCGCCCTCGAACAGGAGAGTGAGGACATTCAACCCACTCACCTCGCTTAACGCGGCAAGAACGGCGAAACACAGAAGATACGAGTCCTTTATCGCGTCTTCCGCCGGAAGTAGGCTAGAGCCCGTCCCTATCTCTACCCTCGGGGGATGGCACCCGGACGCCCACGCGTTGCTAACCGACGTCGCACGCAACGTTGCTACGAGGGCAAGGGAGACCTACGCAAAGGTCAAAGAAATCTTATCACAGCGTCATGCCGCAGCAGCAGTAATGTCCAACGCAGCGTGCCTGTTGGCCGGCCTCCCGTCAGTTTTCTAACGTTTTGACGTCTTCCTGCCATTTCTTTACATTGTAAGCCTTTACCATCACGACATCCCTCAGGGAACAGCTGACCATATTTTTCATGCATTAAAAACACCCCAAATTTCCCCCTGTATGTAATACAAGGTGTGATGTGACACAAAGCTTCACGTCAATCCAATCGCTGGCCTTGCTGCATGCTTGTGCTTGCAGACCTGCCAGTTAGGAGCATCCATTTACTACGATAGAATCACAATGTCTTGAGTGCCCTCTTTGGCTGGACTATATCCAGTAAAAACACTGGTCTTAAACTGTTTGCTCGGATTGCGTACAATGCATCTCTATCCACAAACCTTTGTTCCTATTCGTCTTGAGGGGCACGGATTCTCCAGAATCGGTCCTGCACTGTACGCGGCTGTCGCCGCCAGCATTCTGGATGCTACCCACGCCCGCTTACGCACGGCCGCCTACGCTACATCCCGCTTCGTCGCCGTACTTGGGAAACGCACTTGTGGTGATCGATCCTTCCTGGTCAACCAGGCACGCCCGCCTCTGCGCAATTTCGTCCGCTAGAACCAAGGGGATCCGTTCGTCACAGACTTCGGCGCCTTTGACCCCGTCTATTTTGCTGACATGCCCGTCAACCTGCAAGCTCATCTAAATCGGGCACAGCAAGAGGCTAAGGCAAAAGAGTTTTTGGGAAGACGATCTATGGAAGAGGGTTCGCCTGTCCCAGTTGCCACTCCGAGAAATCCTATAGTCACCAAATTCGCGGCCTGGTGTTCCATCACAGTGCTGCCGCGGCGCTCCCATATGCTCATCCCACCACTGCGATGAAGGTGTCGTTGGAGCACTGGAGCGTCATGCTGCGCAGGCACCTCGGTCTCCCAGTCTACACAGATTCGATGCCCTTGAAATGCCACCATTGCCAGCTGGGCCTGGATGCCCATGGTGACCATGCCGCAGACCGCTGCGTGTCAGAGTTTGGACGCATTCACCGCCACAAATCCGCTCGCAACGTGTTTGTATGGCACGTTTTCCGCTCCGCTGGCCTTGACTACGAGTTTGAAGCTGAGAATCTCCTCTACGGTACGGACTACAGACCCGCCCACATTCTCCTCGAGCAACCCCCCGTGATACTGACGACGGCCTGCCGGACCGGCCCATCGCGTGCGATTTCCCCGAGATTTCCCCGTTCAAACAGTCCTCAATCACCAAAGCGACGCAAGTTGCCGATGAGGCTGCCGCCCTCACTCACTACCGCAAAGTCCAGGACCTACAACACAAGCTGCCAAGGCGCCTGGTACCCCCCTCCCTGCCCTCCCGCGACTCAGGATTCCGATTCCAGCCTCTGTTTTTCGAATCCCTCCAGGTCTCTTCTCTAGTAGAGACGGAATTATTTATTGAAGAGTTTGTACCACGTGTAGCCAAGTGCCACACCTCGGACTCTACTATTCGCACACGCATCACCAGCGTACCATTTGCGCCTTGTGGTTGTCGGTGGATATGGACATCATATCGCGCGCCCCACTGCACGTGACCGATTTGGTCCATCCAGTCAGTTCTGTCAGCTAGGCTTGTACGCGTTTTATAATGCATGAAGTAAAGATGATCATATGGTTAGTTCTTAACTGAATAGATGGTCAGTCGGTGCGCACTCGAGATAAGTAATGAATAAATATCATTTCTCGTCGCGAATGTGTTAGAGACAAATCATCTGGATGATATCAAATTATGACTCCTTAGATTTCCGAAACCTCGTCTTTTTATGTTCTCCCGCAACCTCTACGCTTTCGTAACTCGCCTTTTCAACCGAATCTCTGATGTCGGAGAATCCCATTCAGAGCTACCAGGCGTGTCACCTAGACGAGAAATTTCTTACAACGGGAGGTGCGTTTCGATGTGCCATAGCAGCATAAAGAAAGAGTTGCACATGTGAATGGCAACTGATATGTCGACGTAACTTCAGTAAGTTCTATGTGAAGGTTTTGTTTATAGGGGGAAATGTTTGAGTTGCTCACATTTGGAAGATACGTACGGCTAAGTTCTGGAGTTATCCAGATAGTGACTACGTCGTAAACATGAGTTAACATGCGTGACAGACCGCCACTCATCATCGCTACATACTGAACCAACGCCTCGCCAAAGTCCAGCATCTCTGCTTGGTCAACTTCGTCATCAAAGCCGTCGCCGTCTTCAGAGTTGAAGTCAGACCAATCCATCCATGTCAGAGGCACCCAGAGGTGCATAGATCCGTACAGCCCCGTAAGAGCCAAGCTGGTGGCCATCTCCGTCCTCGTAATAAACTCATCCGCGCGCCCAGTTGACGTCTGCCCACAGACGTCTTCGGGTGTGTGTGTGATAGTGGCGGCTCCGAGGGAAGATAGGGGCTGCTCGTTACCAGATGGTGGCGGGCGTGAGGAGTTGAGTAGACACGGATTGTTGACCTTGGGCTTCTTAGTCTTAGGGACTGTGGGGGCTAGCTCTAGGTCTGAGCGCATTCCATCAAGGGTGGTGAGCAGGAGGTCCCGTAGTGACCGATTCAACTGACGAAAGGCAGCCTTCGACGTTTGGGAATAGGGAAGGAGCCGCGATAAAATCGCTGCCACTACATGTCCGAGCCCGTATCCGCGCCACACCGTAACGTTGTGGACACGGACAAAGCGCTGCAGGTCCGACATGAGGTGTTGGACGTGCGTTTGCAGGTCTTTCAAGTCGGGACGGGAGCTTTGGAGCTTCCTTTGTATTTCCTCTTCCAGCTCGAAGTATACCATTCTCAGGTAGAAGTAAGAGTGTCCGGGCGGTTTGAGATTATGCGGCAACTGAGACCACATGCGGAGTGCCTTTGCGAAGGGCTTTACGGGATCAAAGCCTGCAATGTCGTCGGACCACTAGTCGTACTCTTCTCCTTCGTCGTAATCAGAATCTTCCATGGTTGCGTTCACTTGACACTTAGGACAGATGGCCAAATAAAAAGGAGCAAAGTGCCGTCTTGCCGAGCACACACGCTTCATATGTCAAATACACAACTAGTGATCATCGTGTTGACACCAAAATCAACACGCCTTTAAAGCGACTGCTCCTCTCGTGATGTTCTGCGGGATATACTATCCGTCAGGAAAATTCACTACCGCTAAGAATAACCGTGCGCACATCCTCCGCCTCGTCTGGTTTCTCTTCGCTTCCTCACCCCCACCAAGGTACGTACATGTCCTCTCTACGTGGAAAGCCGCTCTGGCTCTACGTCTCTGCATCGCGCTATTCCCTGGATTTACTGGCTGTCCGGTCTGCTCCCGCCGCTCGGCCGACATCGCACCCGTCTTAGATCCAAGTGGTCAACACGCTTTGACCTGCACATACGAAGACGGAATGATTCGTCGTCATCACATCCTCCGGAACGTTCTTGCCCGCTACTGCAAGGAAGTTGGGATCGTCGCCCTCGTCGAACAACCGCTCCTCTACCAGGTTCCCAACTCATCTGGGGATTCGGAGTCCCCCGCGCTACGACTGGACATTCACATACCCGCTGCGTACGGGCTTCACAGTACCGATATTGCCGTCGACGTTACTGTTGCCCATCCCTCCGCACGCCGCCACATTTCGCCAAGTACGATTACAGCAGGCGCTGCCGCAACCCTCGCAGAGCGCGAGAAACATCGTCATTACGGCACTTACTGTAACCAAAACGATATCCTCCTCTCCCCCGTCGGGATTGATATCTATGGCGCCTTGGGCGACGACGGCAAGGGTTCTTTCCGCCGCCTTGCTTCCTTCGCTGCTTCCCGTCGTGGTTCCTCCCCTCAACAGGAGCTCCGCGACTTCGTTACCCGTTTTGCATTTAGTCTCCAAATAATGCAGGCGCGACAAGTTTCTACCCGTCACCCGCATCCGTAGTTAAATTATGAGTACCCTCCGCACGCCTCTGTGCGACATTGTACAACCCATGAAGATTTACCACCACAAGAATAACAGTATCTTCCTACGTTTAAATTACCCAGGCGATGTTCATAGGGTCTATCAACAACTTGCTCCCACCTGCAATCATCGATGTTTGCAAGAATCTCATGGCGAAGAATTCTTTGTGCGCCGTATGATTGCCATGATTCCTGAATTTTCACTGCTATCGTTTCAACAACACAGGAATTGAAATATCCATCATTTCGACGTACTTGTGAATGCAATCGCTCATTCTTTACGCAATGTTACTAACTATGCTTTCTTTCTACTTACATGCAATCGAGACGGCATGGATGCAAGACATTTTCCCAGACAAATTACAAGTCGCAACATTGGAATCCAGAGGTCCCGCCTCTCATGCAGGTTGAGACTGCGCACCTATTCAAAAATATTCTCCTTCCACAGTCATTAGCACTGGCAGTTGGGGCAAAATTGCCGGTGCGGCAAACGCAAGGGCACGGGGTTGAAGTATCCGGTGGTGGGGGAGGACCCGTGCGCTCGCAGCAATACGTTCCCATCCGTCGCATGCCTGAAGGAAAAACGCAGCTTTGGACAGAGCACTGGCTGCTAAAAACGATTCGGTTGCATTCTCTCGTAGCGGCACCGACTTGCTGCGAGCCGGTACGGCACACGCAAGGGCATGAAGGAGGAGGAGATGGACTTGGAGTCGGTGGGGGAGGGGCGTCACAGCAGAAGAAGCCAGGTGACATGCGAGGGTTGTCCAGGCTGCATGGCAGCACTGTGCATCCTCTATTCATGAAGACTGGGCGCGCACATTGGATTGCGGCGTTCGTCATTGCATTAGGCGATCCACGGCACATGCATGGGCACTGAGCTGAGACGAGGGGAACGATGAGAAGGAGGAAAGCGATGGATGCTCTCATTGAGGCTGGATTTCGTTGTCGGCCTGTTAGATGATGTGGTACTGACGGGGTTTTTCCCACGAATAGCGGCGCAGAGCAAAGGATGACTGTCCGAAGTGAGGTCAATGGGATGGACTAGGAGCATCACCCTCCTATTTATTACGTTTGAACCATCACTGATGCTTTCCCTACACCTGTTTGATGTGTTGTCAAATCCGCCAAGGATTAAGGTGGTTTTTATGATAGAGTACGATAAGTATTCGAGAATGAAGATTGAGTCTTGAGAGTATGCAAGCATGTTTATGTCGATTGACTCTGTTGAGCAGGCTAGAGCTGTGACTGGTCCGGATTCATAGATGGAATATGACGAAACCATTATTGTGACGTGCCTCGTGGTTATAAAGCAAGATTATGAGCAAATGTTAGGTTAAGCTTATGATGAAGCAACTTTGGTATTGACAAACTTTTGCAAAAACTTAATATCCACTGAAAGCTGGGTTATCATACAATCAACTGCCAGGATGTTTTCCTCCTGTTCATTCATCAAGACTTTCCAAACTGCAAACTGCGGTACAAGCAAATGAATGGCGAACGATGAGCATATCCAGTGTCATACACGTTTAAGGGCATAGCAGTAGGACCCCAGTACTAACTGTAAAATGCTGCAAGGACTAAACTAATGTGGCGGAAACTCCTGATTGATTTGTCTTGCGGGTATTTCTGTACAGTACCTTTCTACAGTGCCTGCTCTGCCAATCACAAGCATTACGGCCCACCTGCATCTCTCTTATTTATTTTCTCGTTGGCGTCAACCTTGTTAGACAGGGATGGCGATCATTACAGGTGGTACTGCAGTGCAGAAAAATGGACACTGCAGTAACGTACTATGCATTTTGATGAAGAACTACCGTAGGTGCAGCAAGTTTCTTACGTAGGTTCCTCCCCCCGAATGTATTTGTTTCCTGAAAGGGCGACGCTACGGTATCATAAAATTTATGCTCATACCCTAAAGGTAACTATGCCACACTGGTGCATTAATTTGTTGCACCAGTGCAATGACCACCACTAATTCTAAGCATCACGAATCCTATTGTTTCACAAATCCTGATGCAGGATGCAAGTACCTTACAGTTGAAAATGCCACACCATCACAACCACGCGGGAACTGGAACTGGGACCTTTCACAACGGTTCTTGTCGATTAAACTGCACTTTGTTTAAAACTTTTACGGAAGCTAGTCAACTAAAGTATGACCAACAGACAGTATTCGATGTTAAAAACAACTTTACGTCAGCAGTTTCCCGATGCAACACTATTTGTAGCATGGGCTTTAGATCAACCGGAGCCTCACACCGAAAAGGGCCACCTGCGTGAAAGATAGTTTAATGAAAGCAAAACTCACTGCGTTGGCATGTCTGAGGCACCTGTTATTCAGAATTCGATTGCGGCGTTTGTCAAGAAACTCGCGACTGCCACATTATCATCTGCTGGAGAATTCACATCAACATGTGACATAACCTGGAGCTCAGGAAAGGAGGGCAGCTATTCTACTTGGTCCACACATAATACCCTCACACGCATACGCAGCTTGGAGAGAAGATGATACTTGCCGATGAGCTGTATAGAGTGTGTACTGACTGACCGACTATTCAGTGAAGAGCTGACTGGATAAATAACCACGTCGGCCACGTGCAGGGAGATAGTGCCAACGGCATCTACTCTCCCTGATTTATCTCACAAGTGACAGTGTCGCCAATTTTTTCGCAGGAGGGGGCGTTTCAATCTTCCTGCATTCCCCTCACAGAAATACAAAGGGGTTTGTTTCAGTGGCGGGGCGGGATGGTGGCGTTCAATCATGCTAAAAGGCAAACATTAGTCGTTCTAGTAAACAACACTGTCGTAAACGAGCACAAGTTGAGACCAGTCGGAGAACCTCAAGGACACTTCCATCCTACACGCCCTCCCCCCATCGTCACACACGCTGTAACGTGTCCTTTCCGAAATAAAAATTTCTCTAGTCGATACCGAAGCTTGAAGAACTGGTCTGGAGCGTGTTGACTTGAAACTTCACTACATATCTGGAAGTGAAAAATGAGCAGAGTAATATAAAATTGTGTGTTGATCCATCGACAGCAGGGAGAGTAGTCGACTTTACAGTATTTCGCCTGATGAGTCAAGACTCATGGCAGATTTACACATACTTACCCAATGGCACGCTGCCGCGGCCGTCATGTCTAACGCGACATGCCTGATCGCTGGCACTGGGCCGGCCCTGTAAGGAATGTTATTTAGTGTTACCCATTGGTGACGACTTTTGCCGCGCAACGCACCAGCGGCGTGCATACATCCGACCACATCTTGCATACATGAAAAGAACCCAAAAATTTCCCCGAATTGTACAATGAAAAAACGGGAAATTCACGCATCGGTTAGTCTCTACGAAAACGCCAAACTTTTGCTATTGGCTCTTGATAGGTGATCCTGCGGACAGCGATAGATTGAATGGGCACGTGACCACAAGTGGAGAGCGCCTGGAGTTAATGGTTACGGTCTTTGGTCTGTCAACGAGAATGATTTTTTCGCAGGATTCAAATGACCTACGGCAACATGAGCAAAGGACAATATTTTCGTCAACGTCACATACTAGTCGAAATTTGGTTCCTCTTTAGACACCTCACATCTCCATCAAGGATTTCTCCAAGTTGAAAATTTGAGGGCTAGCGTATGATCAACTATCAAGTGGAGAAAACAATTTCTATTGCAGTACAGTATGTTTGTAGTCAGCATCCAAATAGATTTTGCTAGCCAAGTACCAACCGGGCGGTCCAGGGACAAATTGCGACGACTCGAGGTTCCGCAGAGAGCCAACTGCTGAGATTGCAAAATTAATTAATTATTTAAATCAGAACAATGTTCAAACATGTCAAATAATTTGTTTTTTCATTACTTTCATGGCCTCCACAAAGCTGGATGAAGAAATGCTGTCAAAAAAAAACCTAGTACGGTATGCTAATCATATCATAAATCATAACTGAAAATCATCGTCAGTCTAGGACTTGTCTTGCCATCGTTCCGAACAATCTTAATCTGACAGTGATGGGGAAACAGTAAGGATTTAATTGAAGAGGGATGTGCCGCGTATAACAGTATTTTCCATACTGGTACAGGAATGTAAGGACCACATTGGACGTGTCGTGCAAGGATCAAGGGAAAGCTCATGGCAAATTTCTGGTGGTGGAAAAGGCCAGTTGTTCTCCAATCGACTTGGTATAATACCAAACTCTAGTAGATACTAACTATCAGACAAGACCTACCGTACTAGCGAATAAGCTACTCTCAGGGATTCTGTGGTTACAGATGCGGACAGCTTTGACTCCGCTGCAGTATCAACAAGTGCATTAATTTACTTTAGGACAAAAATGGAGAGCCTATTTTCCAGGAAAACGTCTGGTGAAGGCCACAGCGATTTACGGAAATATGTAGCAGTGCTAGTAGTAAAGGACGAGACAAACAGGGCTGGTGAGTAGCATTGCTTTTTCGGACGATGGCAAGGTTCCATTTTTTACAGCGCTGAAATTCGCCACCTGCTACTAGGTACCCACCTCGAAACCAATCCCAATACATCTGTAAGCATCAACAGTGAGGTGGAGCTGAATGCCCAAATCGGCGCAAAGACCTGCATAATGAATCTGTTTTTCAGTCCAACGACAACAGTGGCATCCATGATAGTCTCGATCCGACAGTTCATTGGCAAGTGGATAGGAGGCTGACAAACAGCCAACCGGCCGTGTAGGGTATTCTGCCCGCATCCTAGTGTATCAAAATATACAGTCTATGTAACAACGCGCTGCGGGACCAGCTCATTGCTGCCCTACGCAGCGTTGCTCGAAACTACGGTATTCAAGTTTTTCGATAATACCGTTTTCCAAAACCATCGCTTCCCGACCCCGGCTCTGTCCCCTCCCTACCTCCCTTTGAGCGCCTCCGACATGCCGCCCACTTTCTCAGGCGGGGGTGTGGTGATACAGAACCCTCCCATACGAGACTGCTCCTAGACATGTACATCTCCGACTCCGAGTTTTCTGCTTCCCCGCATAGATTCGATATCTCTGCCATCAGCTCGCATTCCTCCTCCTACGCTCATGCTGGCTCTACATCACACCTGGTCCAGAAGAAAACTGAAAAAGGACGTCATCATGCAGGCCTTTTCATACACGCGTGGCATAAACCCCGCTTCCTACCTTGTACCGCACCAGATTTCTTTTTCCCTTTGCTCAGCAGTCGGGAAATTGCAAAGGTAGACAATGTGCGGCTCTGCAGAGACTCTCTCTGATGGGGTCATGACGTAATACGGTACACTAGTAGTCAGGGACATAAAATGGTACAGTACTGTATGTGCGGTTACATAGCTAGAGCACAAAGTAGGAGGCATTGTGCCAGCGAATACAGCAAATTAACTGCAGCTCCATGTTGTTCACTGTAGTCTACACCGTATTCCCGCAGTTTTACTGTCTGTTGGAACATCTCTTCTGGCGCGGGAATACCAGAGATTAGGTCTACTATGTATGACTCTTTCCGCAAATGCACTCTCACGGCGAAAAGGGGTCGGGGCTGCTTGACGCTGCCTTGCCCGATCGCCCTCTTCGTAGCAGCCTTGCCGTCAGCCCCCGCCGGCTGCCACTGGCTGTCCTGGTCGGCAGAGGAACCCGACCTATCAATGACAGTGGGCCACTACGGCTGCGCGTCACTTTCATAACCACTGTTGCCGCATGCCGTTGGATTAAGATTGCTCGGACAATTCCCTACGCATCTCATGCACCGACAGCCACGTTGCGAGCCGCGTTGCGAGCCGCGTTGGTTACGGAAATAGCTGGTACGGGGGCTGAAACGGCGCAGGTCTGTCTTGGTTCTTCTCAGGACGATGATGGGGTACTGCTCCCTTCTCCCAACAGTAAAGACAATGGAAGGCTTCTTGAGAGCCAAAATGGTCCTCATGCGTAGACACGTACTGTCTGATACGGCATGCCTCCTCGCCTGCCTTGACCCGTCGATGCAGTCCCAGGGTCACGAAGGAGCAGACCCGTTACCGTTTTATCATTTCCTTCTCTCCAAACCCCGGCTAGAAGTGCCAGACTTCGAAATAAACTCATCCGTCATTCCCCCCTTGACGAGTCGATTGCGGTCTGGAAAACTGTAGGATAGATTGAATACATCTTCCAACAGTAAAATCAACTCAAACTTCCCACCCTCTACAGTATCTACAAAGCAGGCCACTCTGTCGCGGGTCTTGGCTGATTCAACCGGCACATCTCCATCCGGAAGGCCATCGTATCGCACCATCACTTGCCCCGAGAACGGAACTAAGCCCCAGATAATCTTTTCCTCCAACAAGCCAACGCCGCAACCTCACTATTTATCTTGTCACACTACTATCACATTGCCCCTCAAGCCGGTCACCCGCTCAAAGGCTGCTCAGATCGCTGTAGTCGCAGCGAATTGCGCTCACTGGGGCAAGCACCGGGACCTGTACCGCAAATGGGCGAGTCGCGCGCTTTGGTCATCCCTCAGCGCAGCCGGTGTTTCGAATTTCAGCCTCTTGCCTTTCTCCCTGGGTACCCCTCAGCCGACACAGTTCCTCTTCTCCCCTACTTCTCCCTGGCTATCTTCCACCGCCACTATACCGCTACCGCGGTTTTTCTTCGTACCACCTATCAGCGCGCCAGTAGCATCGTTTGGTCCGCTGTTGTCACGGCCATAACTGCTTGCGCACCATCGCATGCGACTGACATTCACCACTCAGTCCGTAAACAGTACAATACCTCGCATTCACCGTCGCGGCCGGCGGTGCGTATGACTTGCGTTACAAAGGCGATTCGGACAGAGTTGTACCGGTGATGACAACCAAATCCGGTGAGAAAGAGGCCTGCCGCATGTTCGCCATGGCTGCCCGTGGACTTATGACAGTGCAGGCACAGGATGGGTAGGGGATCGCGGTAAACAGGTAGGTCCAGGTTCCTTTGGAGAATCACTGGTCATTGCCTGTCGCGTAGCCGGTAGAGAGGGGTATGGGTGCAGAGGAAGGCCGTAGCGGGGCTGTAGTGGAAGCCGTGGTCCTTGACGCGGAGCCGAATGTTCCCGTCGCCGTGTTGGGAGGGGATAGGATTGGCCTCCCAGTCCGCCTCACCGTAATAGATACGCGCCCGGGCGTCTTGCTGCACCTTTGTTAGTTTTAGTTTAGTGTTTTGAGGAAATTCAGCAAGAACAATGGGATCAAAGTATCCCCGGGTGGCGGGATCGGAGAGACCGGGTATATGGCTGACAAAGGCATGAAGGAGCGGGCTTGAACGAAAAAGGGGCGCGGATCTTCAGGGCACGGCAATCGCAGGAAGTGTGATGATGGTGAAGGATGATGCTGGCAGCGAGGATACTGTGAAGAATGGGGCCGATTTCGGAAAAACCATGTCCACCGAGTCCGATCGAGAGGCAGGCTTGAGTCCAGGCGTGGCCACTGAGGGAAAGCCCGTTCAGTTTCTCGTAGAATTCCCGTTGTAGAAATTTAAGAAACGGTGGCAGCATCCAAAGCGTTGGGGGCGTCCCAGAGGCGGAACATCATGAAGCACAGAGGCGATTTATACAGAAGCAGTCCTTTGCTTCTTTGACGAGATGGAACTTCTCAAGGGTCGGATGGCAGGATGCGATATCCACGAAGGCGGACTCGTACATGTATTCGCAGGTGCTATTCGGGGCACCAAGGAGTTCGAAACATCAAGGAAGTTTTGCTGCAGTGGCAAGTCTGGATAAGCTCCTTTCGTGTTGTAAGGGGTGTGTAGGGCCATTAGATGGGACCTACTGAGGAAAATTCCGAGGGAGGGCCACGTTGAAGGAGTGCTCGGCGCAGGACGGGGGAATGCGCCGATGAGTGTGCCCTTACAAGTGAAGAGTTTGATACCACTGCCCAACGATCCACCCACGCTCTCTAGATGAAACCTTAAATCGGACTCGCCTCACTCTCTAGATTGGGATTGCGTCCCAGGTACGAATGAGTACTTCTGGCACTGTCATCAGGATGTCCTTGGTGGGCCGACTAACAGTAATGAGGATCAAAGCGGATACGGAAAGGGGGGAAGGTTTGGGTCATTTACTTTTGGAAGATATATCCGATCTATCTGAAGGGTTTCCAGACAACCACAATCGACTCAGAAAGGTATGCCGACACAGTAATGGGGAAGGAACTACGCTCCCTAAAAGACTACCTTCAGGCCAGCCATGAAGCAGGCCGCATTGGACACGACGGCTGCTGCAGCGTGCCTTTGCATCAAACCCCCCCGAACCTTTCCGTACGTCTCCAATGCCCTGCGGATACGGAAAGCGTCTTGCCAGGTATCACCGAAAATATATGTACGTCAACGCACCGTTCGGGATGTCTCATTTCCAGAAATCGAAGAACCTGTCCAGTTCATCTCCAAAGGCGCAAAACGAAGAAGCCAGTTGCTATATACGCCATCTCAGCAGAGGCACATTCTTTTTCTGGCAATACCCTCCATGTCACTGCCTGGGGCTAAGAGATGGGTCCACTGTGCGCCTTGTGCGGGGTTGAGCGCACACATCAGGGGCAAGGATTTCTCTTTGTGGCAGCAGTACTCCGAAGTCTGGGTGCCCTGAGACATTAGACATTCATTGGGACCATTTGCTGCACTGAGGTTATGGATGCCAGCGTAACAATCGCCACAACAGTCAGTTTGCTTTGCTAGGCAATGATCTTGGACGGGCACCTCGGCGCCCTTTCATCGAACCGCATGTGCATTATCAACACCGGACAAGACCGGACATCAGAACCATGAGTGCCGCTTGTGGAACTGACTATTTCGACATAACATTTGTCAATCCACTCGCTCCCTCCCATTCCAGAGTCCGGACTTTCAACCCGATGGGTCTCAATGCAGCGAGCGAGGAAAAGCGGCGGAAGTACCAACGCTTTCTTGCGGAATTACCGGAGAGACGCTGGCTAGTTCCCGCTCCAATCTCACTCTTGGCGGATGGCATCCAGAGGCGTTTTCAGTGGTCACGGAGCTTGCAGGAACCGTCGCCATCCGCGCAATGGAACGGTTGTCGAAGGTTCGAGGCATTCTTCCACAGCGATATTCGGCGTTGGCAGTAACTTCTGACGCTGCTTGTCTGCTGGCTGGCATTCCATCGACTTTCTGGTAGACTGTTGTCGGTGCTAGCATTCGACAGCAATGATTTGTACATTGCTTTGACCATCGGCACATGTATTTAATATGACATTCAGATTTACACTCAAAATGGGTTTCAGCCAATCCATACATCTCAATTAGTAACCCCCCTTTTACCCCATCTTTGTGGTATGAGTATTGCCGAAAAGGGCAACGGATTTCAGCGTGCACTTGATTCCTACTCTCATTCAAGGAATGCGGAGATGGCGGCCGCCATCTTCTGACAGAGCTTTTATCAGAGAAATGAAACAAATTACATCGTAGAGGGTTGACCAGAGTATCCTCGGAGAAGCCATCCAGCATGACCCAACTCCCAACATAGCTGTTCTGGGCAGGGTCTAGGGGGCGCGCGTGATACCCGTCTGTAATTGCCCGAGATACGAGCGACCAGTATTGCATAAAACTGCACTGCACTGAGTAAGCGTTCGTCCTTTGCTTCCGCGAGAATAATGACAACTAGTGTGCAGGGAAGGAAGCGACGACTCCTGTACAAGCGCCTGCACTGCACTGGAAAAAATTCAGGCGAATCAGGCGGCTCATGCGGTTGCATGCCCGACGCACTGCTCCGCTCAGCTATCCACAAGTATCTGTGTAAAGTCACATGACTATGAACTCGTTTCACGACGGGGTGCTTCAGGTGGGACCAATTCTTTCCGTCAGGAGGGGCATCAGTTGTCAAGTTGTGTCTGCTGCTCCAGCACCTGTTTGCGCAGAGAGTTGATATCTTCCTGATATCCCAAGGAGTCTATGTCGTCCTGAAGTTCCGCAACAAGCCCATCAAAGGTGTCAACGGACCGGAAGTAGGTGAGAAACTTCTCCTCTGTCCCTCCACTTCTCTTTCTCGGCCCGAGCATGAACTCGCGAAGAGAAACGTTTGCTCCCGTGCCCCACCCGTCAACGAGGTATTGCTGTGGGATGAATGAATACAAGTAGTCGACAATTTCCGCTGGCTCCTCAAACCTGAACAGCCGCATCGACCTGAGAACGTTGTCTGCCGTGAAACCGCAGTAGTTGATCTGTGGGCGCCAGTGCATGTTCCAGCGCCCGGCATCCTTATGTCTCCCAGATCCTGGAGGGAATTCTTCTTTGACCCATTTCTCAAAGCTATCCGGGGTCCTCAACTTCTCGTCCATGTATGGTTCTACCTTGTCCAAGTAGGCTGACAGGGTTCTCATGAGGGGGTTTCTGATGACTGCGTACCGCGGAATATTGGGGTCCGCAAGCCACTTTGCGATGCGCTTTGTTGAGAATCGTGTAATGTCCTGGTCCAATTTTGCTGTGGTGTTGTGAACGATTGTAAGTACCTCGTAATCCTGAACACCATTCATTCGGCGTACCAATCCAAGATGGTAAGAGCATCCGGTTTTCGGGATGGGGCACAAAACGTATGAAACTTGGTCTGTTTCAATGGCATAGATCAATTGCTCGGAAAGCAAGCGGCGTAGATTTTGACCAGGATGATGCTGAAAGACGTATGGCATTGCCCCGGGCAGATACTTCTCTCCGATTTCCGAAAAGTTGAGTTGTGAACAGAAGTAAGCGGCGAGAAGTGCAACCAGGAGGGCAGGAAACAATTTGAGCGCAGTAACATTTTTAGAGGGCTTTGAGTGGAAAGGGGTGGTGGGTAGCACATCTGCTGGGGGGTGACCTGGGCCCATTGGACAATTTTCTCGAGTGGACGATTGTTGCTGGAGTACAGGAATGAGAGCTTCGTAGAAGTTCTAGTCGAAGGAAGAGACGTCTCACTTCGAACGATAAAGCTGCTGCAAGGATTGCGCCAAACACTTTCAGTACTTTATCAACAGACTAGGGATGATGAAGATGTGCTATGTGAATTTACCCTGAGAGACCAACCTTAGGCGAAGGTTTCTTGGTGGGTGGCATTGTCATCTATATTAGTAGTATGATACGGTCATTATATCTACAACCAAGCGCATGAACTTGATGGTGGTAGATCTTTACGAATTGTACAGATACTTAATGCAATAAAATTAATACAGTATGGCGCAGAAGCGTGCGGACGGTGTTCAGAAATTAGCTAGGAATACGTGAAAACCTGCATTAACTTGAGCACATTGTCATAGACCAAGAATCTCATTCCCTTGGACGTTGATTCGTCAAGATTGCAATATTATCTATGAATACGCCATTGCTCCATTGCACGTTGTCGCCCGATCTTTGTGTCGCGCGACGGTCAGAGTCGCTAGTTGATTGGCCCGGTGTGCTCGTACAGTATACAGGACTACTGTACTTGCACGTTCATCAGTAGAAACCCCTGACCGCCCGCCCCAACAAGTTGACACGAGGGCTGCCAGAGTCTAGGGGAGGAGGAGATAGGTTCCGCTAGGCCGCAAAAAAGAGAAAAGGAAGAGTAAACAGAAACAAGCATTTCACACGTGACCGATTTGGTCCATCCAATTGTCTCCTGAGTGGTCGGTCAGTCGGCGCGGTGAACATTTACTTTCTCTCCAGACTACAGAACGAGTCGCCTAAAGGGCTATGTTGTCAGGGTAATCTTGCAGGTGAATACTGTAATGCAGAAAAGTGGTGAAACTTGTTTGGTCGGACTTGAGTGTGCGTCATACGGCCCTTTTGGGGATTGCGATAGTGGGGAGATGCAGAGCGGTGGCTTGTAGCAACGAGACTGTTGTACAGTGATGGCATCGCGTAGTTGTGAGAGCTAGCTATCGGTGCGGGCGTTTTACCGGAGGAGTTGCATGGTCCTAGTAGCAGTTGTATGGGACGTTATCGTAGGCACCGGGTGATGTGGGAACCGGTGCAGGAACCAGCAAAAGGCGAGGCGACGTGGATGCCCCTTGAGGATGGGGCAGGTGGGGAAGGATGGGAAGGATCCAATTTGTGTTGTGGCGGAGGCGTGGCGGGGTGAGTAGCGACGTAGGCGTCGGCATGGGGGGGCTGCTACTGGTGTTCCAGACGGAGATGTTAAGGTGGGGTGAGTGCGCCAGGGGTGGGAAGGTGAGGGTTTGGTGGAGTACTCAGCTTGCTCTGTTAGTTGTGATGTGGTAGAATTTGCGGACTGCCGTGGTCTTCTGTTTGCCTTTGTCCACCTGCGTGGTGGCTTGTAGGGTGGAGTGGAGGTTTGAGGCCTGTCGTTGGAGCAGGCTGGTGAAGTCCGGGATTGAGATGATGGCTCGTAGGCGAGATAAGTGGGTGGTGTTGAGAGTATCTCTCGAGCGGAGATAGGATGCGAAGAGGTGCCGCTGGATCGAGAGGTCGGCGCGATGGAGCTCGTCGAGGTCGCGCAGCAGGATGGCTCCGCATAGGTACGTACTGCGCAAGGACGTGTGGAGGAGGTGGCCAGGACCGGCGGGGGTCATATGAGTAGTGAGAGGCGTTGCGTGTAGGAGGAGTTCGGGTGCCTTGTAGAGAACGATGTGCCCTTTTGATAGTCTCGTCTCGTCGGGATGTATCCCTAGGGGGCTGATTGATGCACACTACACAACAAGTACTCATCTCTCTCTTGCACACCTCGCCTTCTTTCCGCAACGATCTAGGTGCCAAGGATACTTCATGGGATGTTACTGTGGCCCACCCTGACGTCCCCAATCGCCTTTCGCACAGCGCGCCGTCTCCTGGGGGGCCACTGCGTCTCTCGCCAAGCACGCCAAAGTCTCGCGCAACGGCGACTATTGTGACGCCAATACTCTCTTGGTGATGCCCGTTGGAATCGATACTTTTGGTACGTTAGGGGAGAGAAGATCTAAATTTTTTTCGCATCCTCGCTTCGCTTGCCGCCGAAATTTGTCCGCCACGTTTGAGTAGCGGGTTTCTACCCTGTCTACAAGGGATGCTAGACCGCCAGGTGAGTACCCGTCGTCTGCTTGAGTAGCATTTCTTCATTGATACTTGTGCGCAAGATTTTCACACACCCTCTTGCACTGCCACTGTACTGAATAATGTACTGAATCATGAAATTACGTAGGGGCCAAACCCGAGGGGATGAGTGGATACGGAGCCATAGCAATACATGTACAGTATTACCAGATTATTTCGAGGAGAAACAAGCAGCGCTGTAAGAAGGGTTAAAAGTAGAAATTCTTTAATATTAAAATTTCGGCATTTATTGTTCAAAAAACCGCATGCGTTTCGTACTGTAGATTTGAAATTTGAAACACTTGTCTCTCTTGCCATTGGGCATCTGCCAATCTGTTTCTGCAGAAAGCTAAAACTTAGTCAATTTCATCTTCAGTAATTTTAATAATAAAGCTTACTCCACTGAAAATCTTATTTTATTTTTTTACGCATTTATACTGAATGCATTAAACTTCTTTATTTCATGTGCGTGTAATCTTTACGGAATTTGGAAAAAGCATGTGGGAGAACATGCTGAGGGGGATTACAGAGAAACTAACATGCAAGGGGGATGAGAGAGGAACTAATCGGAAATTCGTCTGGTAAGAACTTGACGCGCTTGCATCCCATGCAAGCAGAACACATTGTGGAAGAAGTTTAATGCGTTCAGTATCTACTGTGGACTGCGCACGTCCAAACTATACGGTTAAGATCTAACCGGATGTACTTCGTCGTCCGTGCGCATCGGTGCTCGCGACAGGACAGCTTCAGCGATGGAGGACCACAGGGTGCAACTCAGTCGCTGGTAGATACGGCGGCGGACAACGCCAACTGTCGAGTGACACTTGGACGCGATCCGCGGAACTAACTTCTCGATAAATGCAATGGTTCCAGGGGAAGGGGCACCTAGGGAATCAAACGCCAGAGGTCGAAACGTGAAGTTTGGCGTGTGGGGCGCAGAAGATGGGCCAGTCGATGGAGCAAGGAGGCGTCGGGCGATGTTGCGTTGTAACCTTGTCGCGGGCCGCCAGTTCAGCAGCGCCTCCAGCAACCTAGGTCGCCTTGGTGCGAACTGCGGCCTTGAACGGTGAAACGACTGTGATGTCACAGGCAATGGGGCGCAACGTTGTGCCTTCCGGGGTTGTTGGTGGTTGTACAAGGATATCGGCGGGGCGGAGCTCAGTGCCCGGGACGAGGAACGGAACCTCTCGCCGAGTATCCAGATCCGCGGCGCGGGTAGCGTGCGTCGCAATCGCATTACATAGCGAGTTGTGGTGGTGACGACGGCCGAAACCAGGGCAGCAGAGGTCGGCGGCGTGATCCCCGAGGGTGTCCAAGGGGTGGTCACATTGGTGGCAGTTGAGGGCCATGGAGTCATCGTACACTGGCAGTCCGAGGTGATGGCGGAGCATGGTCTGCCAGTGTGTAGTGTGCACCTTCGTAGCTGCCGTGGGGTGAGCGAAGAGAAACGCCGCAGCAGGGCTGCGGCAGAACGCTAAGCCACGGATGCGATGTCGAATGTCGGCGTCGCTATGGGCGGTCGGGTTTGGGGCATTCTCCCAGGAGTCGTCGTGCCAATGTACTCTTGCCCGCGCCTCTTGCTGTACCGGTTTTAGAAGGGTTAGTGTGTTGGTGGGTGAAGCAGCCAAAGTTGGAGGGTCAAGGGTCGAAAGGTCGATTATTCCGGGGTGGGGAAATTTGGGGTGATTTAGTATTTGAAAGATATTGGCGCTTGTGGCTCAGAATACCCTACAGGGTCATTGAGGGTTGGTCGTCAAGCAATGTCATACGACGGATTACGGGTTACTCAGGTCGAGAAAAGCCCCCGTCGTGACACGCCATGCCAGCAAGGAGAGCAATAGCAATATTCGACCAAATAGCATAACTCAGGCGCTGCAATTATTGACCCTTTACATGATTGAATTGACGCGCAGACCGAAAGGAGACATGTTTTGCGCAGTCGCCGAAAACTTGCGCCAACGGGTAGCCAGAGCACCAAGCATATCAAAAGCAAGAGGACCACAATGCCACTCGACATGTGGGGACGGATCCGTGTCGGTGGGCAGGAGGAGCGCGTCACGCACCATCCGGGCATATGACCGAAGTTTGGCAGCATCAGCTAGTTCGGCAGCGCCTTCTTCGCTGCGTAGCGTATCGACCCAGGGACAAGCGGTGAGCATACCTTAATGTCATATGCTGAGCGGACCGTAATGTCATATGCTGTCGGTTTATCAGGAGGAGCACCATGGACTGGCGGGAAAGGTTGAACAGAGATATCAGCAGGGCGATGGGCACTACCAGGGAAGCGGAAAAAGTTCTACAGTTGGCCCGCGGGACTTGCGGGCTTGGATATATGTCTACGGGAGGAAACGTTTGGGTGTTTTACTCTTGGAAGGTATATCCGATCTATCCCATGGTTTTCCAGACAACCATAATCGACTCCAAAAGGGTATACCGACACCGTAATGGGAGGAACGCTCCCTAAAATGCTACCTTCAGGCCAGCCATCAAGCAGGCCGCATTGGACATGACGGCTGCTGCAGCGTGCCTTTGCATCAAAACCCCCCGAACCTTTCCGTACGTCTCCAGTGCCCTCACAGACACGTTACTTGCCACGTCATTTAACACTGCACATGCATCCGGGTGCCAATCTCCATATATGTCTACTGTAGTAAACAAGTTGCGGATGGTGTTGTGGCGGTGCACAACGCCGAAACCAGACCTGCAAATATCGGAATGGTCGGCACAAGGGTCCAACTGAGCGTGACAATTGTGGCTCTGGATCGGCGAGGCCGAAAATCTAATCTCGACAAATGCAGTGCAGTTGTCGGATTAGAATATCCGGTACATCCCAATATTTATCTGGTTAGGTTGTAACGCGACCTAGATTCCCACCTGATTGACTGCATTAGTACTTTTTCTAATGACATGGTGGGGGGGGGTGTAGGAAGGGATTGCTGCATCGAGATTCGGAACCCGCATGCTTTCTGCCAAGTAACCAAACTGGTGATATTTGAGTCCTCTAACATATCAAGTGATAATTACGTTGTGCCTCTCGCAACGTGTTACATTACGGTGACTCTCGATAATTTGAGAGTAGCTGAAAAAATCTCGTACGTGCGAGAGTAAGAGGCATTGACTGTAGTATAAATAGTTGACTTTCCACAGTCGATACCAAAATAAAGAATCATCGGTCTACAACGCAAAAAACGCGCAAAGCTCTCAGCTTTGCACAGTGGGGAAGGTGCCCTTTTAATGTAAAAACGTGAAGTGGGGACAGAGACTATCTGTTGCAGCCGTAGGATGTATTACTTAGAGCTGTATCTTCTAGAGTGATATGTGCGGTACACTATTTTGCAATGATTCGTCATAGCAGTGTTGTATCGGAGGACAAACGATGAGACTCGTGTACGCAGGGAATGAAACTCCGAATGACAGTGATTCCCATGCATCTCAGCCATAAAGTTGCCAAGGTTTTGGAGAGTGTAAAGACTACATTTCCTCTCTGTCCATGAAAGTTGATGGCGAGGGGGATAAGTTCCAAGCTTTCGTGTTCGCAAGCCGCAGAATAGGATGCTACTTTAGTCCCCTCGGCACGGTCCAGAGAAGACGCATCGTTGTCAGCTAAGTTGCAATGTGGGGCAGAGTGGGTGCTAACAATGGTGACATGCATGTCCACACGAGATGGGGCGAACAGGGAATCGTCAATGACTAAGTCGAGTGCTCGCCGCTCATTGGGGCTCTTGTGCAAATCGGCTGCGAGGACACGCCCTCGTTTGACGGAAAGGGAAATGACCGGGTGCGAGATTTAGAGGTATAAAAGGTCGCGCAGGAGGCTGTGCCATCGTACCGCCCCGATACCACCCTTACATATAACCGCGTGATATCTGAGCTCGTCAAGGATAGGCGCAACGTCGGAATAGCCGGAGAGGAATGTGGGGCAGTGGTACGAGCCGCGGAAGACCGGAGTTTCGGGGAGTGTAGAGACCATCGTACGCCAGATCTCGCCGTTACAGGCCGTTGGATGGGAGGGGTAAGGTTGAGTAAGCGGCTGAGGCGGAAGAGGACTGCACTGAGAGATGGCGCGAGCAGATATAGTTGTAGTGGTGTCCGCGGAAAGATTGGAGCGAGCTTCCCGG
Organism: Kappaphycus alvarezii; assembly: GCA_002205965.3. NCBI lineage: Eukaryota > Rhodophyta > Florideophyceae > Gigartinales > Solieriaceae > Kappaphycus > Kappaphycus alvarezii. Next base: position 390,227 of record NADL03000852.1, read on the forward strand.
AGGGAGAGGATATTGCGAAAGGGACGCATGTCTCGAGGGGTCGTCACTTGGACGAAATGTTTGGGACCATGGTTAACGAGACGGGATCCAATACGGTTGACGCTCCGTTGGAGGTTTGGGTGAAGTGGGGCGACATTTGGTTGCGGAGGGATGTAAGGCGAGCAAGGATAGGAAGGCGAGTTAGCGGCTGGGAGGGTTGGCGGGCGGTGTTGAGGTAGGGGGTGTGGGACGGTTAGGGCAGCGGGGAGGGGTCTGTGCCGCCATTGTCTGAGGCAACCAGAGATAGCAAGCGGACGCCGTTTTTAGCCGCTATTGTGCTGTACAAGCAGCCAAAAGCGGTGTCCAGGGCTGAGTCTTCCTTATGAAGCTCGAAGAGCACGGACGGAGCATCCGTTGCGGTCAGGTCAGTAATCAGAGTAAGAATGCGGATATTGTCCGCGACGATGTCCAAAGAGGCAAAAGCCGCGTCACGCATGGATTTAGGGGAGTTTATAGGAGTGGGCAGGCCAATGGGGCCTGCCGCTGCGGGGGCAGCGGTTGACATGCAAGGGGTGGGACAAGAAAGGTACGATGTTGATGGAGAGATGTAAGAAGTGGGAGGTGAAATCGAAATAAAGTTGTGAGCAGTGGTATCGAAAGCTAAGGTGGTGACTTTGTATAACTTCGCGGAAGGAAAATCTAAACGAGCTCTAATGCACGATTGTGTGCGAAGAGTATTCAGAGATCAAATATGCAGGCAGGCGGCAGGTGGAAACCTGTCGCGCCTGCATTATTTGGGGCCTAAACGAAAAACGACCAATGAAGTCGCTAAATTCTCGCGGAGGAGAGTAACCACGACGGCAAGCAGCAAAAGGAAGCGAGGCGTCGAAAAAACCTCTGACCCTCACCATCCAGGTTACCATAGATATTGTCAAGCGAGAAACTGGAGGTATTACCTCCCTTTATGTCTCTCTCATCACTCTCTTTTCCTTTGTTTCTCCCTTCACTTTTTTCTTCTTTTGTGTCAAGAATTTCCATTTCTTCATACTCTTTCCTTTCTCTCGTTTATGGTTTTATGAACGATTACCTTCTCCTTTGATGTAAATTCTTTTATTTTTCTCCGTTTACTTGATCTTCTTCACCCTTAAATATATTTTTTCCACAATCAATATTTCTACATATATATCTCGCCATAAATTACCCTTTTCAAGGAGGTTTTCACTAAGTCCCACCACAGGAACCAAGTTTGGCTAATTATTTTTTGATTCAGCGGGCTTGTCAATCTGAACCGTTTGGCGCTATTGAAGCATACCGGGCGCCGCCTAAAATTTATCTACGTCCCTACAACAACAAATACTTGGACAATTAACACCCCGCTCGACAGCCATCATGCACCGACTCTCTCCTTCTCGCCCCATTGCCAAAACCCGTTACCCTCGTCCCATCACCGTCTCTCTATTATTCTTTTGTGTAGTGCATGGCGCGGTGCGCAGTTCTTCTCGTCTAGGAACGGAACACCATCAGACAATGAGAAGTCCAACACACACACGAAGACCCACAGGGTGTTCGCTGTCCCTCTTTTTCTTTAAGCACCCTTCGATACAGTAGCACAGCTCGCCGACGGTGAGGAGAAATGGGGTTGGAAGAGCGGGGGTAGTTCCTTGGACGGCTGGACGGTATACTTGTCCTAGGGGTTGTAAGGCCGGACCGTGGTCCGCGGAATGCTAAAAACTTGGTATGGGTCGATTCCAAAGAACCGTAGACACCAAGGGTGTAGTACAGGACGAAGAAGATGTAATATTGGGTCAGCTGTGCTGCCTTTGGAGATAAGAATGTTGTCACCAACGACAACCTTGAAGTCCTTATTTGCATATAGACGCAGGAATCCGGGGCGCCAAGCGTGAGTGAATATCACAAACAAACAATAAAAGGGGTAGTATACTGTTGGATGGAGAGGGAGGAATAGATCACCAAAATTAGCTCTGCCAATGGCAGTACAGCATGTGTGCCAATTGCACTACACCTTCTGGTCCAGCCGACGTCGAGGACTACCTTCGTCGCCAAACCGGGAAATGTTTGCCGGAGGTCGTTGATCGTCACCGGGTGGAGATAGAAGCATAAGAATCACCAGGGTTGGCTCTGAGGAGGAGGCTGGTAAGGCAGGGGAGTGCTTCGAGGAGTGAGTGGCCTCCGAGTCGTCCTACGAGATGCAACAAGGGGAGGCCGAGGGCGAGTCCAGAGAAAAGGAAGAAGAGGAGGAAGCTGGGGAGGAAGGAGAGGAAGATGAGGAGTCCGCAGGTGAACAAGGGGGCCTCGAACCGGGTCATATGGGAGTGTAAGCAATGAAATGGTTGGACCAGGCTACCCCGGTTATAGACCCGGTTGGAGGTGATTCACGGGAGCTTTGTCCGTTGTAGAGTGGGGCAAACAATTTTGCGCCATTCTCAGGCATATATGGGGAGTACATGGGTATTTATGAATGCTTAAGGGAAGTTCTATGTTTTGATATAGAAAATGAATTTTTTGAGGAGTAGATTCATTTAGTTTCTTGCAAGTATCTTTTTTCAAACTCTTTGCGTTGACATGAAGTATTTTACTATTATTTACTTGTGCTTCTAGTAGTTTTGTCTATACAATAGTTTGAGAAAAAAGCCTACATATGATAAGTAAATTGCCCCCCCCATAAGACGGAAAGCAAGTTTGCAGAAAACTTAAAGTCCAGTCCCAAATAGTCAGGAAGTTGAGAAGTCAACCTCAGACCCAAGAATCGTTTTTATTGCGCCAGTTATCGAGCATAGATGGGAGAACATACCCCTTTAGATTTGGTTACTAGAGCAGTCACTTAGCTTCATAGTGATTACCTTTACCGTTGGCGCCATTGGTTACCATATCAGATATCATCTACAACAGGGTAAAAGAGGACATCATGTTGATGGCATTAATCGCCGAAATGAAGATGCTTCTCGCGCTCTTCGGGATTCGCGGCAGTGCCTAAGGTAACTGTATTTGGCGAGATGTGGCGGGGAGCAGAAGGATGAGCATTTATAATGTCCACAATAATATCACAGGTGTGAAGACCATAGGCACTCGGAATATAGATTAACATTCGTATTGGGCGGGACTCCCAATTAATAGAAGAATTGGGATCTTGGACGGAAAGCGCATGTTCAACAACTGCAGCGACGCTAATTTACCTAGAAATGCTGGTGAGAAAGTTGCAAAGGACGTGACGCCGGAGAGTTATGACATTTTCATTCTTGCCGGTCAACGCATGTTGTCCGCTTGCATCCAAGAGGGGTGCGAAGTCGACAGAGTGCCGGGAGTACACCGTGAAATGAGTGGATTCAGGGAAGGGCGCCGTGTCGAGACGGATAACTAGGGCGACCTTCCACGCAGAGGAGGCCTTGTACGTACCGCAATGCGGATGAGGAAGCGAAGAGAAAGAGGAGGAGAGTGTGCGAACGGAGAGGAGCCGTGCTCGGTTGGGTACTGCTGCGGACAAGAAAACACTGTCAGACTTCGAAGGCATGAGTTCAATTGTATTCGCAGATTGGAATCTTTCCCGCAGCCGGGCGGAGAACGACGCTCGAAAAGAGCAGTAGCCGTCAGCGACAAAAAAAACCGCGGATGGCTGGAAGATAGAAGAGAGATTACAGATCGGCGGACCTCTTCCAAGTGGCGGTCGTAGGGAAGGATCAGCAGGTCAGAAAAAGACAGAAAGAACCGTTGAAAGATGCTGCGTAGGCCGCCTCTGCAATGTCAGACGTTTGAAGGAGATCGAGACCGCCCATTGAAAAGGACAGAGAGGTCTGGAACAAGGAAAGATCCGAGAAGGCCAATTACAAATGGTGGAAAGCTTTACTCTGCTTCTGATCGAGGCTGGCGGCGATTACCGCAAATTGAGTGGGATGGAAGCGTGCTTATGAAGTGCATGACCGTAGAGGCATCCGCACAGATTCGGTGGAGATGGAAAGACAGTTGCGCATTGTCCAGAGATCGGAGAGATTGGAAGGTACGGTCCACGGCGGTTTGACGTTCTGTGAAGAACTCGGAAACAAACGTGTCCAAACCAATTGCAGATACCAGCACAGCAAAACCAGAGGGAATATATAAGGGATAGGGAAGTGACATAGGGATGTGGGAAGGGGAGAAACCGTACATTTGAGGTTTTCAAAGGTTTATCTAGAATAAAAGTGAACTACCTTCGAACTAGATGAAACTGATGGGGGTATCGGCTTGGGAACGCGGAAGGAAAATGTTACTGTCATTTTCATACTAAGTAATACACATACCTGCCCCGCTATTCCCATGGAAATAGCCGTTCTACATCTTTAATCAGTACGGCACCGCAATGCACTCCCCCATTTAGTACCAATTGGTCAGCTGAAAACTTCTTCTGTAACGATAGCTAGAGAGAATGAAGAGCAAAGGTAAAGAGCGTATGAATGGAGGGATCACCTCTTTGAGTACCCTCGGTAGTACAGACGTAGTAGGGGCCTGAAGGTGGCCTTTTAGGGAGCGTAATTCCTCCCCCACTACTGTGTCAGCGCACCTTTTTGAGTCGATTGTGGTTGCCAGGAAAAATTTAGGATAGATCGACTATATCTTTCAACAGTTAAAACAACCGAACTCCCCCAACATAGTGGGGTCCGAAATAAAGGTCTTTAGAGGCGCCGTAACAGAGTTGGTGGTAGATATGAACGATTTGTACAGTATTGCTCAGAATAGTGCGGAGGGTGAAGGGGTAAGAATAGCGCCAACGAAAAAGGGAACCACTAAATCCCCGAGGTGAGAGTGGTTGCGAGCGACTAAAATGATACAGTGGACGTTGACGGGCGATTGAGAGGAGTAGGCGTGAAAGCTGAGTGACTACTGTAGTAACTAATTCTGCAAGAGCAGGCTCTACAACCTCGATTAGAGGCTAGGAAACTGATTGAAGGTTTTGGTTTGAAATTTATTCCGGGCTTGCTTTCCTTCTCTTGGAGTAATCAACTTAATTAGCTTATATGGACTTCTTTTCCAAACTAAAATCTCGACAAAACTTCTAAAAGCACCAGAAAAAGTAGGAGAGGACTTCATTTGGACGCAAAGAGTATGACAAAAGATATTTGAAAGAAACTAAATGAACATAACTGTAAAATCTTCATTATCTGTATCAGAACCTAGCACTTCACTTAAGACATCAAAAGTACCCATGTATTCCCTGCATATACCTGGGATGGCCCATAATTGTCTGTCCTACTCTGCAACAAATAAAGCTCCCGTGAATCCCCTCCAACCGGGTCCATAACTGGGGTAGTCTGGCCCAACCAGTTCATTCCTTTCACTCCCATATGACCCGATTCGAGGCCCCCTTCATCTGCGGACACCTCATCTTCCTCTCCTTCCTCCACGTCTCTTCTTCTTATTCCTCTTCTCCGACTCGTCCTCGGCCTTCTCCTCCTGCATCCGGTAGAACGGCTTGGGGGCCACCCACTCCTCGAAGCTCTTCCGTGCCTTATCATCCTCCTCCCCCTAGTCCTCCCCACTGATTCCTGCACTTCAATCTCCACCAGGTGACGAGCTCCGCCAAATATTTCCCGGTTTGGCGACGAAGGTAGTCCTCGATGTCGGTTGGGCCAGAAGGGAATAATGGAGAGACGGTGATGGGGCGAGGGTGACGGGCTTTGGCAATGGGGCGAGTAGGAGGTAGTCGGTGCATGATGGCTGTCGAGGGAGGTGTTAATTGTCCAAGTTTTTGTTGTTGTAGGGACGTGGATAAATTTTAGGCGGCTCACGACGTGTTCAAATAGCCCCAAACGGTTCCGATTGACAGGACCGCTGAATCAAAAAGTATGCGAGAATCGGTTTTGTAGTGTGATTAAGTGATAAACACCCTAAAAGGTTCATTCATGGCAAAAATCATATGTAGAAATATAGATTATGGAAAAATATGTTTTGAGGCGAAAAAGATCAAATAAACGAAGAATACTAAAATAATTCCCATTAAAGGAAAAGGTAATCGCTCATAAGGAGAGAAAAGAGAAAAAGAAAAGATTGCAAAGAAATGTAAATTTCGTGGCACAAAAGAAAAAGGGAGTGTAGGGGGAAAAAGGAAAAAGAAGTGAAGAGAGAAACGCAAAGGGAGGGAATTTCTGCGCGCAAAGATAATACCTCATGTTTTTCGCTTAACATATTGCAGGAAGTTGGGGGAAGATTGAATGACTGGATACATCGAGTTACCGGGCCTTATTATTACTATCATAGTACCATTTACAGGTTCGGCTTTGGTACAAAGATTGAAGACAGGATTCTTGGAGAATGGTAGATAGGAAGACTGTGTTTGACAGGACAGAATTGGAGCAATACAATAGGAGGGAGGTCCAATAGTTCCAGAAGCCTAGATGTAGTTGATATGTACTAATATTGTACCCGCTAAAAAAATCTAGAAGAGGACCTATTCCGGATACAATATTTGAATTTGCAAGATATTTTGACAGTACCTGAATTTGAGAGATATTTCTTAATTTGGATGAGTGTGACAAAATCATGGGTTGATTCCTTAGTCTAATGACACGCTGGCATTATTAGATGTCATTACACTCCAAGGATCTTGGTGATCCCAAGAGTCACTCTGGAAAATCTATTTGATGGACGCATCAATTCGCACCCCTGGCCGATGGGTGGCGGGCATGGGTATGGCACCTTCATATTTTATCATGAAGAAATATCTTCTACTCGTTTCTCTCGTCCACATGATTTACTTTAATGCATTTTATGGAACTTAATATGTTTTTTGAATCTTTATGGTTAGCCGAAAAGTATATATGATCTGAATAAACTGCTCCCTCTTGAAGAGGTCAAGCAAGTTGGCAGACAACTTCAAGTCCCGTCTCAAATATTTAGGAAGTTGAGGGTCACTTTAAGGCCCAAGAGCCGTTTTTTTATGCTGGTCACAGAGCATAGGTGGTAGACCTTTCTCGTTCTATACTCGCTTTTATCCCTCTGAGCTATCGTCCCTACCCACCTCTTTCTGTTTGTCTCACTGCCAAATCCTTCCACATAAAATGCTAATGAATCCTTCGCAACATGAAGAGCTTATTCAGCTACCTTTAAGCTTAAAAATTCTGGGAAACTGACAACTATCGCGCCTTTGCCCCCAAAAAATTCATTATGGAACCTGAAGGGCTATTTAGTTGCTGAAATCCGCGGCGGATGCGAAGCAGAGGTGCTCTGGACCATCAACTGTGAAAAGCCCTCTCCAACGCTCACAAGTCACAAAAGCGCTCGCTGCTAAGGAAGTCAACGCCGCACCTGAGGCTTTCGCAGTGCTCAAGAACTTTCTTCAAACTTCCTACCACTGCATACTGGAACAGATGTACTCCTTCGCCGATGATCTCGAATCAGGCAAAGCAGAGGCTATTCTCTTGCAGAAGTACCTCTGCGAAGACGACTATGCCTACTAATCGGAATTTTATCGTTCTGCTGAACAGAAGTTTGCCTAGCTCCGCTCTCACGCTTACGCGAAGGAGGTCAATAAGCATCAAGCTGCTTCAGGAGGACTTAAAGAGGCCTGAGGACAAGGAAATTCCGAGCAGAAGCCTTCTCACAAGTAAAAATGTTATTGTCACGACCTTTTTACTTTGGTATTTCACATATCTTATGTCACAAGGGCAAATATGTCGCCCCCTTTTGGTGTAACACCCTTCACGCCTCTGAGTTCTTACTCCACGCTCTCCGCTACGGGGTATACGAGGTTCCCATCGAAGCTTCCCTTCATCACACTGAATTCTCTCTCCCTCAGATTCCCATGCCTCAACAAGACCGGGAATACTTCGGCTCAGCCATAACCAATTCGTTACATCGGAGAACTTACGTGTAAATTCCAGACGACATCACAAAAAAGCAACAACGCGAAGAGTACCCCATTTCAAACGCGTTTTTAGCCGTTTCAGGAGACAAAAATCTACCTTCAGTCAGAATTTTCCGACTGTCAACGCTGTTACGGGACATATTGGTGAAGACGGAAACACCCGAAAGATTCGCTTTGGAACTAAAGCAGGCATACATCATGTTCTCGTTCTATATCAACAAAAGATACCATCATTTCCGTTTACATCCCAAGATTCGGAATGTTTCAAAGTTGACAAACGATATTTCCGGTTAATCGCCCTCGAATTTGGCTTTGAGCGTTCTCCCGCATATATTTCAAGTTTATGCGACCTTTGGTTCGCTAATCCGCAATCATCTTCGTCTACGCATCCAATCTTGCATGGAAGACCTCTTAATCGATGTAAGGAGTTTCTTTCGTCTCCAAAAGGCCAACCAACAAGTCAACAAATTGCTACACGCCTGTGTGTTCTCAAAGAAGACAATGGAAATTAAACTCGGAATTGCAGTATCGAGCATCTAGGGATCGTCTTCAACACCTCTCGACTGGTGTTTGGAACTAAAACTCGAAGTATGGACAAGGTACGGGGTACTGAAAGGAAATGTTGCACCAATGCCGCTGTAACAAACGTTTACTAGACATCCATTTGCTCAATCGCTTCACAGGGGTGGCTATCTAGTGCTCGCTCGCTGTGCCGTTCGACCGCTTCTACGCTTGGTCACTGTGCGAATCCATGAAAAACCGATCAACAAAGTCAGGAAAACAGTTTCGACTGCTCAACACTGGAATGAGGGATCTCAGGTTCTGGAGGGATCTCACCAAGCATACACCCGAACCACTGATTTCTACTCTATCCCCTTCCATGTCTCTCCACCCCGACGCGTCTACATCGATCGGTCAAGGGGGTGCACCGAGGTCGGATCCTCGACCAGTTGCTCAGGGAACTTGGGAAGCGCGTGGATTGTGGACCCAGCAATTCGCGTGAAGCCAATCAAGTTTCTGGAATTAAGGGCGGTTACGGACAAATTCGGTCCTTTGCAAAGCTGATACGCTAAAGAACGCATGTCAAGGTCTGGGAGGACAACCAAGAGATCGTGGCAATCTTGAACGCCATGAACACCAAGTGCAAGCCTCTCATACAAGAACTCCGAGTGCTGCACCGCTTGCTCAACCAACTCAGAATCTAAATCGAGTCTCACTACCTCCCGTCAACAAAGTGTGCAGCCGGTTGAACAGCTAATTCGCAGTGCCTGGCTCCCTTGGGATCGACGCCCTCAGTCAAGATTGGAGTATGTACATAACTTTTTGGAATCTACCGCTCAAGTTGCTGCCACTCTTCGTCAAGAAATATGTCATGAAAGCGCAAATGGGATTATGGTCACACCTTACTGGCCCGCGCACTAGTAGTTTACTCGCTTGCTACATATGGGACAACCGCAAGTTTTTGACGCAGAGTGGCCCTACTTACCACCAGTTTGGGCTCCGCGTCGAATATTGTCGTCACCGTGAAAAATTTCTGTTTGGAAAATATAGTTGACGAGGAAGCCACTAGTGTTGTCTACAGCTTACATGGGTCATATTTAAGGTGGAACTGCAATCTTTCAGTTGATGCAAAAGGCCCACACTCCAGACACCTGACGTTCGAACGAAATCTTGTGGAAAATTGGCTCCAATTCTGCTCAGAAGAGAAAATTGATGCCTTTGCAGGATCTGAAAGTTCTTCATTTAGATAACTTGGCTGGAAATTCAATCAAAGTAAGGTCAACGCTTCGTCGTTCCGTAACTTTCCAATGTCATTACCGCACGCGCACTCATAAGCTGAACATTTTCATATACCAGTTTAATCCAGCTCCATACTTCCGCCTACTAAAATCAGACTGGTAACGGAAGTTAATCAGTGATCTAACTCTGGCCTCAGAACGTCTCCTTTTACCCAGCTCGGTGGCCAACTAAATTTTTACAGCTGCGCTGGCTCTAACAGATACGTTGTTCCTTCGGAATGCAACCGCTTTGTTAATTCCTTACGTGTTATTCGGAACGGGGGAAGATGGTGCGTCGTTACTCCTCAGCAAAGCTATCGCGATTCGCAAGAATCAGTACAGAGCATCTCACACACTCTCTTTTATCGCTGTAATCCTGGTTTCGAGAAAAGTTTTATCGAACTCGTCGCTCGTTATGACGCGATTCACGGAGGGAGCCGCACAACACGCAAGTATTACTAGACCATTCAGTTACAAAGCTGCCCACAAGTGCAAAAAATTTCCAGTTTGGTTCCGCTTGTCCCTTGAAGAACTCAAATTGGCTCCAAAATATCAAAAAAAATGGTTCCTTCCCTCGCTACGCATGAGAAACGTGTCCGATTAAACCGTTATTGGAATTCAAGGGTGCACTATTCTAATGGGGTGCCTGTACCGCCAGCCGTAAGTTTTGTAAATTTTATTTGGATGGTTATTAGCTGTTTTTCTTCGGTCTATTGATTTTAACTCACTCTCGAATACTTCCTTCAGTCTTTTAGGTTTCTCTAGTTGTTATATTTGGTGGAATGATTGGAAAGTTATGAGCGAATATGATAATGGGGCTTCGACGTAGCTGTGATACACAAATCTCAGCAATTCACGCTGTCACAGCTGCATTTTGGCTGTATCTGCACAGTTTCAACTATAATTAACTCTCCGTAAGGCCACGTAAGGAGAAAAAAAGTGCTCAAGGATTCGATGTGGGATCAGAACCCGTAGAGCAGGGCTTTATAACCCCCAACTTGGAAAAATCGGTAACGACTTCTGGTTTCTCAAATCATCGCTTGTTCGTCCACCTCTCGCTCTCCATGCATACCTAAAAGTCCCATCAAAGGCAGTAATTTGTTCTTAATTATGTTTTGATTGCATACTTTGTTATGATGATTCATTTGTCATGCAAATTCAGCATCCGGTAGAAGAATTGATTTTGTTCTGACCAGAGGATTGACACAGATAATAGTTTACGGGCGCGAGACCGGCGGTGCTCTCCTTACAACTCTTGCGAAGCGAATAAGCACATAAAAAAGTTTTCCCAGTTAGCACGCCCGCCATAAGCATGATGGAATGAATGGAACCGTTCAATAATCTCAGCGTCTGGAGATAAACGCCAATTACCGCATCAAATTCCATTATTCCATTGTTCTTGGTCATCTCAGCCTACTCACCTTTTCTCTGGAAGATCTTCACCGCTTTCTGTGCCTCGCCATTTCGTCTATTACTTGTATCGTACATTCATTCGAAGCAAGCTAGGCTGACATCAAACGGAAGCCTTTATACTACTCCCGTTAGGGTTCCATCCCCGGATGAACCTTTCCGTGTCAAAGGCTGCTGAACAGCAACATCCGGAAATTCTAGTGATGCTTGCATTTTTAACCCTATCATTGCCAGTATTGCCTCGAAGGAACATTCAAAATAAAAGTTTTAATCAGTCCCATTTACTGATGCCATAAAATTACTCAACTACTGAAGCAAGTCAGCTGCACAGTTTATCCCTGATTGCCGTAATGCGTACTTGTAGTTATCCATGTGCAGTTAGCTTTTAGGAACCACTGTACATATGTTTTGTTTTGATAGAGTGTTTGTGTTTTTCAAATTGTTTTATTCACCCAGCGATGGAGACCTATGGGATGGTTAGAGCGGTGCTTACCCAAAGGCAAGCTTCTGCGACCGTCATGTCCAGCACGGCATGCTTGCTCGCCGGCATTGAGCCGGCCCTGTAAGGAAGTTCATGTAGTGTAGTGTTACAAATCAGCGACGACTTATCCCGCATAACGCATGAGCCGCATGGATATAACCGACCACATATTCCATGCGTTAAAACAACCCAAAAATTTCGCACAGCAAAGACAGGACACTGCCACAAAATACTGTACAAATACCGTACGCTTTGCATCAGGCATCACATCCCTGCGACACGATAAGGCTGTATCAGAGTCGAAATGTACAGTACAGTAGGGTACAGTAGAGTAAAGATACTTTTTTTTTCAATAAAAAACAATGGTACATGTAATCAATATGACATGCAGATTTGCAACTCCAAATGGGTCCCAGACAAGCCATACATCTCAAAAAAGACACCCCCCTTTTTCCCCTCCAATAAAGATAGAAAGGTACAGCGATGAATCCCGATATAGTGCAATTTTTGCCAGTGCTTCCTTTCGATTAGTGCCCTTGACGATGCCATGTCCGGGATTAGTAGCTCATTTATGCCCAGCCGACGCTCTCATCCCAACTCCCAGATTTATGTTGTCCCATACTGCGACTCTCGTCGGAGAGAAGGGACGGAAACACCTTCCCGCACAAGCCAGTCGTCGATGTTAACAAGGGCGGCTTGGGTGGACGTGTCGCACAAGACGCTTGCTAGACACTGGCTGAGGGCCAACATCCTTCCTGTCGGCTACTCTGCGCTTGTCAATCCGTCGGAAGAATGAAGAAAACGTCCAAGGAAAGCGGCATCCCGGAGGTGGTGAGTTTGCCGCGGGGCTGGCGCAGCATGGAGGAAATCGGCAGGGGGTTAAGCGAAACGGTAATCTTTATCGTGAATGCTGACCACTTGTTTACGTAGTTTGATGATGGGGAAAAGAGAGAGGATCTTACTCATTGCTAATCTTGACGCCCAGCTGTGAGAGCAGTCAAGTTTGAGGATAAAATGCTGTTTTGCGTTTGGACTGGCTTTTACAGTAGCGGAGCATGCTAGTGAGGCAGGAGGCAAACGTGATACTGTAGAGTGGGAGGGGATGCTGTATTCACGGCGATGGGATCAAGCACCCAGTGGCGTCGAAGAGGGGTAGGATAGAATCGTTATAAGCAATTTAGGCCGAGGTAGATTTCGTCCACGACCTTTCGTCATTGGCTCAGGTTGACGCGCTTTTGTAATCTTGCTCACGACTGGTACGTGTCCGATACATGTGCCGGTCTTCACCGTACCTCGAATAGCTTCCGGTACCTTGTACACCATTCAGAAAGCCAACGCGTGGAACACAAGTAAAGTCCTGATTCCGGAAATACTCATGTGCTGCACAGAATAGGACCCACTCTCATTACTGCCTTTTACAGCCTTACGGTATGTCCAAGTTTGGCACTGAACGGTGAGGGATCTTTTTGGGTGAAACTTTACTTCAATGAGGCTAACCTATTTTTCAATCATTAAAACACACTGTTTTTTCCAATTTTTCCTTCAATGAGTACTGTACCTATTGTGGCAAATTTAGGGGGCTGATTTCAACCTTAACAGAAATCAAAAACTCTGTAAGCACTGTAAGCGTGTCATGTAAGCCTCAATCATTCGATGCCAACGGGAGACTGGCGCTTGCCGTTCAGCTGGGAAATTGCAACGAACTGATTTGATCTTTCATTGCGGGCTGACGTGGTTTTGTTACAGACCTCTGATGATCCCTCAACACCATCACTGCCCAAATTTAATCTAATTTATGAATGCCCTCTGCATGCTTCTGTGCAACATTGTACAACCCCTAAAGATTTACCACCACCATGACTGCCCAAAAAACTCGTTCCCTGTAAATATTTGACATTACACCAAGTCCGCACATCAACATGACTCGCTGAGCAATTTAGGTGGCTCCATGCTGAAATGGTGATAGTACACTGCGCCCACATCTTTAAGTTTCACATTTGCAAGACTCGAATGTTCCCTCAAGTCAAAGTTTGCAACTCAGTATCCTCCGATTGTTAGTATGACATTGTCATGACGGCGGATGCGGATTCACCGCCTCACCCAACTCCAAAGTTTCTATTTCCCTTCACAATGGCCATCAATCGTCAGTTTGTTCCTGCTGCTGGATCACTTGGTTGCGTAGAGACTTAATTTCCTCCTCATACCCCAAAGAGTCTATATCTTCCTGAAGTTCCGCAGCAAGCCCATCAAAGATGTCAACAGACCGGAAGTAGGTGAGAAACTTATCTTCTGTTCCTCCAGTCCTCTTTCTGGGCCCCAACATGAACTCGCGAAGAGACACGTTTGCATCCCTGCCCCATCCATCAATCAAAAACTGCTGTGGGATGAATTCATACAAAAAATCGACAATTTTCTCCGGCTCCTCAAACCTGAGCAGGCGTAACGACCTGTGAACGTTACCTGTCTTGAATCCGCAATAATGGACCTGTGGGCGCCAGTGCATATCCCAGCGCTTGGCTTCTTTCTGCCTGCCAGACCCAGAGGGGAATTCTTCCGCAACCCATTTCTCAAAACTATCGGGAGTCCTCACGTCCTCGTCCAAGTGCGGTTCTACCTTGTCCAAATACGCAGACAGGGTTCTCATGAGGGGGTTTCTGATGACAGCGTACCGCGGAATGTTCGGGTCCGCAAGCCACTTTGCTATGGTCTTCGTTGCGAATCGTGAGATGTCCACGTCCAGGTTTGTAGTCTTGTTGTGAATGACGGCAAAATTTTCGTATTCCTCAACACCGTTCACGCGGTGCAGCAACCCGATGTGGTACGAGCATCCGTTTTTCAGGATGGCACATACTGCGTATGAAACGTTGTCTGTTTGAACAGCGTAAATCAATTGGTGGGAAAGCAAGCGGCGTAGATTTTGACCAGGATGATGTTGAAAAACGTATGGCATTGCCCCGGGCACATACCTCTCTCCAATCTCAGAAAAGTTAAGTTGCGAACAGAAGTAAGCAACGAGGAGACCAATCAACAGGATGGCAAGCAGCTGCCGTGTACTGCCATTTCCCGTGAGCTTTGGGTCGAGAGATGGCATGGGGAGCAGGTCTGGAGAGACGCGAGTTGAGTTTGCGAGAAAAGGAAGAGCGGCGAGGTGTTGAGATGAGTTGCTGATGCGCACTTACGGGAAATGGGTGAACGTGTGCGAGAAGCGAGAACACTTTAACGTATACTTTGTTGTGTTGTGTGCGAGAAGCAGTGACAGAGATGAGGTGGAGAGCCCCGACATGACCACCCAAGCTTTCTACGCCCATCGCAGAGTGAACTGGTATGAGAGTACAAGCCCTTGATCCTATCAGTTTTTGAGTGCAGTTTACGTGACTATACAGAGAGTACAGTTTACGTATTTGGTTCTTTACAGCATAGTCGGTCAGTCGGTGCACACTCAAGATAAGTAATGATTAAAGGTCCTGTGGAACCTGCAACAAGGAACAGGCTGGTAATGTCATAATGTCACCGACATTAGGGGGTGTAGGCCCTTTATAAAACATGAAGATGATTCGACAATAGCGGGGAAGAGGTGACCTTTCATTCAAATCCAATATGAGGGGACCTTACGGCCCTTACTGGAACGAGTGGGGCTCACCACCGCTGAATTTGCGTTGGTTGATAATAACGACAGTTTAGCTAGCTGTGCAAGGTTGCCGGTCAGAGCTTTCGCACGTTCATTGCCTCGTGAAACCAGTTTACTCCTGCGCAAGATATGTTGTAGCGGATGCGCCTGAGTTTATTTGTGGTGTTATACAGAAGAAGAAGAAGAAGACTTTACCAAGCAGGAAAGGGGGGGCTAGCGGCCCTCAAAAGGGGAAAAAATCTATCCGAGCCAGGAACGGTTGAGTAGTCGTCGGTTGATCGCGACAGAAGTTCGTTGTATGAGCGAACTGATAATCGTGAAAAAGCGATCGCGCTCGAAGGCAGGGCTACTGCCTTTCCGTAGAGCGATGCACTCAGCAATTCTGGACAGAACTCGTTCGGCACCGGGACCGGCAGACCCGTATATATCGAAAGCCATCGGGTGGAAGTCGATACGTAGTTCGGCGCAGAGGTGGCCATAGCGGAGAGATTTCGCGTGCTCAGATGCAGTAAGGGCAGCGAGGGGCGTGTGAATCCGCTGTTCGGCGTATGGAGCGGAGTGGGGGCTGATGACAGTGACGTCGTAGCCCTGCGGGACGGGAGAGATCTGGACATCATCGATGTAGATGTCGAGGCGGCGGCAGGAGTTGGAGGGTCGGGGCAAGTCTTGCGGGAAGGTCCATTCCCGGACAGGGCGAATCCCAATTGATAAGCGTGATACCTCGGAAATGAGGCGGTCGCGAACACAATTGTGGCGCCGAATGGAGCCGTCGGCGCAGGGACGGACAGAGGCATGGTGTCCGTAGGAATCCAGGGTGGGGACAGTGCGGGAGTGGGCGGCTGCGCAATAGGTGCAGGGTTGTGTGCCAGAGAAGATGGGGACACCAAGATGGAGGCAAACCATGGTTCGCCATACTTCAGGAGCGGCCATAGTACCGATATGGCTCTGCGGGAGGTTGTGAAAGGGACGGGAGGCGTGGGAAGAAGCGACGGAAGCTAGGCGGCGGAGTAGCCGGGAGCCTTTGGAGGAGGAGAGGCCGACGGTAGCTGAAAATCAAAAAATCAGATGCATCATGCATTATTTTTTAAAAACTTTCAACAGTTAGGTCGTCTATTTCTTGTTCCCTCGAGCATCACGTGGGTTGTGGTAGGGGTAAATCGGCGGGGGAAGAGATCCTCAGAAACAATTACCCTGAGAAGGAGGTGTTGCGAGCGACAAAAGTGCTACCGTGGTATTGTTGAACGAACAAAAGGGAGTGTATATAGAAGAGAGTTGAGGGAGCTACAAGCAAGTATAAAAGGGGCAGGGTCTACCACCGACGCTCTGCGACTAGCGTAAGAAAAAGTTTTCTTGGGTCTGAAGTTGACTCTCAACTTCCTACTACTCGGGACTTGGCTTGAAGTTGTGTGCCAACTTCTTTTATGCTTTGTGTTTGACTGAACTTGTTGAGCGCCCCGCTCGGGTATGCTTGCTCCCAAGTAGTCCTACCATTTCATGCAAACAGCCCCTTATATAGAGTTTTCAACCCTCACATTCTGTAGCACCTATACAGTACCTATGTGCCAAATCTGCACCGCCACAGTACAGTGCAAAGCATACCTCTTAAACTAATTAAAAATATAATTTTAAGTACAGTGACAGCTCAGCCAGCGCAGCATGCCAAGGAATATCTACAATTTTCATTATATCAGGTTGTTTTGTTTTCGTCTTTGTTGTTTGGTTACAGTTGCGAGTATCAACGTCAGGAGGATCTGAGCCAGTTGTCCACGCTATACGGTGACTTTGCGAGGAGCATGGTGAATCGGGGGAGTATGCACTTGTAACCGATGACCTTCAAAAAGCGTTTTTTTAACTGAAGGTAGCATTTTAGGGAGCGTAGTTCCTTCCCCCTTACGGTGTCGGTATACCCTTTTTGAGTCGATTATGGTTGTCTGAAAAACCATGGGATAGATCGGATATACCTTCCAAGAGTAAAGCACCCAAACGTTTCCCCCTTTTTTTAACTTGGTCAGCCGCAGTGCGATTTGACGGAGGTCAAACAGAGATTCGCAAAGCTCTTCCCGGAACTCTTCCCTTGGGTCCATTACACGTACGTTATAAACCGGGGTCATCTATGGTGTGGGGATGATATGCTACGGAGCGTGGTTGGCGTGCAGCACGGGGGTCCGCTGGGCCCACTTTAATTCTCCCTTGTGCTGCAAGAAGTAACGCGGGAACTTAAAAGACCCCGCGGAAAATGTGAGCGACACCGTAGGCGGGCCTTCTCTAATCCTACATCTGCGGTACTTGGCGATGGGTATACACTGTAGTTGGCACCCATGAAGCCCTTTGAACGGCACTACAGTTCTTCTCCTCCCCGGAGGTGCGCAGTTTGGGTGTAGACCTCCGCATCGATAAGTGTTCCGTCTGGTGGCCAACCATCTCGAACCTACCTGTTCAGCAGTCCCTCCCATATGAGCTTCGCCAGAACTATGACAAAGAGCCAAAAGTACTCCGCGCTCCCATCGGGTTGGACCTAATCATGGAGCGCAAGTTCACAAGGCATGTCACTTCGTTACAGCCTCTCCTCAAATCCCTCTTAACCCTGGAGGATACTCATGTAGCTCTCCACCTACTGAAACAGAGAGGGAGGCAGCCGGGGCGCTGCTAAAGGAACAGTAGAGGCGATGGTAATGGGTTTCAGAAAGTTGGGGGCAAAGGGTGTATAGAGTGTACCTAGATTCCCACAAGAATCCAGATGAGCCCTCCCTTTTATAGACAGTACGGTAACTCTACTTTAGAAGTTCTGTATTCTGTTAGCTCAGTAGAACTTACTAGAAAGTAGAGGTGTACCTATAGAATTGTACTATCTAGAATATAACTACGTAAATAAAAACGATGACGTGGGGCTCCACGTCAAATAAAAACATTAGAGGAAAATCAAATTTCTAAAATCATTCAAGACGATACAGTTTCCCTGTTACACCACTGTGTAATAAAGAACTGTAATAGCGACAGCGAACAAGTCTCTATTATACAGTGGTGTAACAGAGACATTGTTACACTATTCTCTCCCCCGGATTATTGACGTCCTCGTCAAAAATACTGCGGGAGTATATTATGTTTCCGAATATACTCTTGGAAAGCTTCCGTTACTACAGCAGATCCATGTTTCGTAACCTCAACGAAGTCCTTTGTTGGTTGCCGCTCCGCCTCATGACGTGGCATAACACGCATCAAAACCAAGAACTTGAAACCTCTTCCAACCTTTTTGTTATCCAAGATAACCTCAACTTTCTGTTCTGGTCCATCATCCAGCTCAAGCGGTGCAGGTGCAGGAGGAATCGGTAAAGCAATGTCATCGGGCTGCTCCAAATGTGGTGTGGTGTGAATGATTTGAATGAATGGATTGATTTTAAAATGAGCAGGGAGATCAAGTCGAACAGCATTCTTACCAATTAGCTCCTTAACAACGAATGGCCCATATCTACGCGCACCAAGTTTTTTAGAATCCTGGGACCTAGAATAAACATCTCTAAACAACGAGCGATTGACCCAAAGCTTTGAACCGACTTTGTAATCTGGAACCTTGTATCGCCTTGAAGCACATGTAGCTTGCATGTGCATGCTGCATGTGCTTGCCGAGGTTTTGCCACTTTGTAGGCAAATTGCGCATCCTCAAGAGAAACCTTGAGCTTTGCACGAAAGTCGTCCAAACTCTGAAGACGTATGGGGCTTCTAGCGAAGAAGTCCAATGGCGATTTAGGTGTCCATCCCAAGTCCAGCTCAAATGGTGACATACCCAGATCATCGTGCACAGCCGAGTTGTATGCAAATTATGCAGAAGGAAGCAGTTCATCCCAGTCATCCTGATGATACGAGCAATAGCAACGGAGATAGTTCTCGATCATTCTATTCATAATCTCAGAAGCGCCATCTGTTTGTGGGTGTCTACTTGTAGAAATTCATAATTTCACCCCACAAAGATTCATCAGTGTCTTCAAAAAATTTGAAATGAACTTGCTGTCCCTATCTGAGGTCACATCATCAGGCAAACTGTGGTTCTTGAATATGTTCGCGAAGAAGTCTCGAGCCGTGTCCTCAGCAGTATCTGATGTTTTAGATTTAAGAAAATGGACTCGGCGAGTAAGTCGATCAACCCAAGTCGTGATCGCATCATGACCGCTCCTCGTCAGGGGTAGCCTCACAATAAAATCTGTATCTAATGAACCCCATCTGCGGTCAGGCAATTCCAGTGACATTGGATCCGTCAACTTTTTTTGATTAGAGTCCTCATACTGCTGAAACGTGAGACATCTTTCACAATACTTTCGAACATCCCGGCTCTTATGTTTCCAATGGAAGTTATCTAATCTGGACAGTGTCTTCGAAAATTTAAAATGTCCACCAACTTTCGAGTCGTGAGCAATTTGCAAAATATTCGAACTGACCTTCTTGGTACGCACAATTTTCCATTGTAAAACCACCTCGAACCATCTTTTCGGGATATTGGCAGAATTTCAAGTTTCTGCTTCTGAACCATATCCTCTGGCCACTCTCCTTGCATGGATTTTACCACTGTACCAAAGAACTGGTCTTCATCATACCGAGGAATGATCTGATCAACGTCAAGGTAGGGAACTTCAACGCCATTCACTGAGATGTCACGGTCTCCTCTGGTCACGTGCGGAGCTATGGATAATGCGTCTCCCAAGACGTGAATTCTTCCAGGCTTCAGTGTGATGGGAAAGATTCCGAAGAGACCGAGAGTTTCCAACCGACGTGCTTCTTTCCGACTCAGTTTCGGGTTTGTGAAGAATCTCTTAAGCACTTGGTTGTCTGTGAAAATCTCAAATTAAGAACTTTCAAGATAGCACCTTAATATTCCCAGAAAATTAATGAAAGCCAGAAGCTCTCTGTCATTTGCAATGTAGTCCGACTCTGCTGGTGAAAGTTTCTTTGAATAGAAAGAAATTAAACGATACCTTCCATTCTCATCCAACTGTGTTAGAGTTCCACCGACAGCAAGCTGTGAAGCATCTACATGACCACGAAATGGCTTGTTACAATTAGGAGCGACTAAAATTGGAGCCAATGTCATCGCTTCCTTTAGCTTCTGAAAAGATTTATCACACTGTTGGCCCCATTTCCCAATACCTCGACCTTTCTTTGTCAGATCTGTGAGAGGTGCAGCAATTGCCGAGAACTTCTGAATGAACCTACGGAAAAACTGTATTAGACCTAAGAAACTTCTCAGCTCCGTTGGAGATTCAGGTTTCGGCCAAGTTTAAAGGACTTCGACCTTCTCAGGATTGACACGAATGCCATCCTTCCCGACTATTAAACCCAAAAACTCCAGCTCAGTCTGAAAGAAAGAGCATTTCTACGGAGAGATGTACAGCTTGTGGTCCTTAAGTCTCTTTAATACGATTTCCAGATGTTCGTAATGTTCGTCCTCATTCTTACTGGATATGAGAAGATCATTCATATAGACAACCAAGAAGAAATCGATGCAATCATAGAAGATCTGGTTCATCAGAGTTTGGAACGTAGCAGGAGCGTTGCAAAGTCCCATCGGCATTACAAGATATTCAAATTGCCCATACTTTGTACTGAACGCAGTCTTTTCGATGTCCTCCGGTTTCACCCTTATCTGATGGAATCCAGTTTTTAGATCAAGCTTAGAGAAAAATCTCGCACCTCCAAGTCGATCGAACATTTCATCAAAACGATGGAGTTGAGCATTACTCTTTTTGGTGATGCGATTCAAAGCGCGATAATCGAAAACAACTCTAAGTTTTCCATCCTTTTCTTTCACAAAGAAAAGTGGTGCTCCATATGGTGACTTACTGGACCTGATCTTCACTTTCCTCAGAAGAGACTCGACGTACTCTTTTGCTGCCATAAGTTCGGATGGAGACAACTGGAATAAAGGTTGATTAGGTGCCTTTGCTCCTTCCTCCACTTTGATCTCATGATAAACTGATCGAATCGGAGGAAGCCCTCTTGGCAATTCATCCTGAAAGACCTCTTTGAAATTATCCAGTAATCCGCTCAGTCTTCCATCAAACTTTGAATCTGTCACTCCTGTCATACTGTAAACTTCAAGTAACTGAAATACTTCGAAGTCACCCCCATGCCTCAGCATTCGTCTAAATTTTTTCAATCTCAAATTGGACACATCAATACGGTTTTGTTCATCGGAATCAATCACTGGAATGGAAGCATCTTTCACCATCACAATTTGTTTCCGATAGTCGACATGTGGATTGTGGGCAACATGCCACGGCATTCCCTTCGCTTCAGGAACTCGACTGAAACCACGTTTGTATTGCATCCATCATCCTTTAGTGCTTTGACTGCTATTCCATTCAGTCTACCTTCAAGTACTAACAAAGGCTCCACTGGTATAGGTCCATCAGTGGGGATGCTGTCGTCATGACTAGACGTGATTCCATTAGACTCGGCTTCGGAGATTCTCGACATTTCCCTGTCCTCTGAGAATTTAGCTCCGGTGATGTCCACAACAGTTTCACTCTGCTCATTGGGACATCTTTTCACACTCACTACTGGTCTCACCTGAGTGTTCACCAAGTCTGGTGGACCAACTAGTTTCCCGAGTGAAAGCCATTCAAATCATTACTGTGTCCTGCCTGTGTATTGTTCGCCGCTATGCGAGGAATACCCCTGTTACCTTTATTCCCGTTTCCTTTTCTGTGTTTCCAAGCTCTAAATTCCACATTATGGCACGTAAAGCATCGGTTCTCCATCAAGTCTTTCTGACGCTGCCCATCGTTTTTACGTTCCAGGTTTCCGATCACCATCGGCATAGGACCTGAGGCATTTCGATTGGCGTGAAATGAACCTCTGCCAGTAAAGAAAACTGCACCATAAAATGCTCCGTCAACGTTGAGAGCAATGGTAGTCGCAGCTTCAAACTTGGATGGGTTTCCTTTACAAACCTCCAACAGAATGTGGGGTTTGAGAACTTCACAGAACCGCGCCAATTTTTCCGACTCACTGATACCGGGAATATTGATAACCAAATTCTTGAACTCCGAGAGCTACGCAGCCACACTCGTTTTCTGGCGGACCTTGGTAAGTTTGTCGCGAGCTCGAATGACACTATCCTAGGGGACAAACTCTGCCTCAACCAGGAGTTTGAAAGATTCCCATGTAGGGGGAACAGCATTCTCGGACAATACTGTACACAACCAGTTTGCATCGGTTCCGGGCACGAATGTCGAAGCAAAGTCGATAGCATTGTGGGCACTGATGACTTCTTCATTGCCCACCTGAATAAGTCTCAGGTATTTTTCGACTGAATGCAACCATGACCGAACCGTTAACGCATCTCGAGTCCCATCGAACAACACAGGCTTATTTGGTTTGAAGAAAGACATGTTCAACAAACCTCTCAGTTAAAGTCTTACAATAACACCTAAACTTGAATACAAGCACTTGAAGTTGAAATCTGCAAGGGGTTCGTCCCTGGACGACGGGTTGGCTCCCTACCCGCGAAGATAGTGACTAACCAGCAGCTGTAATCACACCTAAACTCCGATGTGACTCAGCAATCCGTTCGGGATATCCCTACCAGTCCACTATGTAGACCGCGATCGTTGTCCTTACCCTATCGGAAAGCCTCTCAAGCCGACTCTAAGCTAGCGAATAACCAAAGGATACCCTTTCTGAGCACGTACACCTTAGTCCAAGTCCAGGCCAAGTCAACCCTGTGAAGCGTTACCTGAACCCGTGACCCAGTCGGTGCACCTAGCTAACAGCCAACGAGTGCAATAGGATTGTATAGGAATACCGTGAGGGGACCCTCAAATGGGGAATTGGTTAGAAGTACGTCTTTACTAAGGCAACTTAGTTAAGCCTAACTGTCCAGTCTAAGTATTCTGAAAAGGATCACGAAGCTTCGTGAGGCCTGCATGCTACCTGAACAGAATAACCCAGAGAACGCAGACTAGGCTGCACCCCCAAGTTCCCGGTTACCTAGTTCTCCAATTAGTAACCGCGGCCTGAGTAGAACAATGGGGTTTAGAGTACCTGGCACTCCAGCCCACAGATACTCTCCTGTACTTGGCACTCCAGCCCACAAGTACAGTAAATGATATTGCTACCAGTAAACCTGTCAGCAAAATTTTTCCAAAAATTCAACAACCCAAAAAAATACACGTGTAAGGAAACCTCGAACTAGAGCAAGACGAAAGCGAAAAAGCAGCGGAACTGACGAACGCGATGCTACCAGTGAAACAGAGAGAGAGGCAGCCGGGGCGCTGCTAAAGGAACAGTAGAGGCGATGGTAATGGGTTTCAGAAAGTTGGGGGCAAAGGGTGTATAGAGTGTACCTAGATTCCCACAAGAATCCAGATGAGCCCTCCCTTTTATAGACAGTACGGTAACTCTACTTTAGAAGTTCTGTATTCTGTTAGCTCAGTAGAACTTACTAGAAAGTAGAGGTGTACCTATAGAATTGTACTATCTAGAATATAACTACGTAAATAAAAACGATGACGTGGGGCTCCACGTCAAATAAAAACATTAGAGGAAAATCAAATTTCTAAAATCATTCAAGACGATACAGTTTCCCTGTTACACCACTGTGTAATAAAGAACTGTAATAGCGACAGCGAACAAGTCTCTATTATACAGTGGTGTAACAGAGACATTGTTACACTTACTGTGGACCTGCTTTGGTGTATGTCGGATCAAATAACTCTTACGTGTATTTCTTCCTAATTACACTCTCAAGGGAGCTGCGAAATTCGAAACCGCTGTTGAAGACAGGCTGCGGCGGATGGTGGGCGGGGTTCTGGACGCCGACACTTTTCGGGAATTACAACTTCCTATTGCGCCCTTTGAGCCCCGCATTTCAAAATTTGGCGTCGGCCTCCGCCTGGCAGCTGCCTTACTTTCCTCCGTGTCCCTCACATGTGCCCTGTGCTCTACCCTTCTCCCTGTGCTACCGAACACTGCTCTCCAATCTTACACATCCGCAGTTTGGGCTCATGACGAGTGGAAGAGCAAGTGGCACCTGAGAAGGTTGTCCAGTTCACAGCTATATACTCATGGCAGCGGTTTAGGCAAGGGAAACTTGCTCGCCCAGTCTAGTAAAAGGCCTTTGAAGCCATGCCAAAGGCGGATGAGAGGACCGCGGCATTCGGGGCCTCGTTGTCAGTGATGGTTGCAAGGACTGGCTTTCATGCCAACCGGCTCTCGGCCCGGGCACCTACATCTCGGACCGCAAATACAAGACGTGGTTGCAGTTTCAGGGCACCACTGCTTCCTCCCGCTTCAAAATTCCACAAGGGGAAATGCCTATGACAAGACTAGCAAGAACAGTTGTTTGTCGCAGACCTCTCAAAGCCACCTAGCACCCTGTCCTCGAGCCTCCGGTGTAGGTGAGAGCAATTCAGTATAGGGCCTGGTAGCAAGACTTCTACAGAGCATCGAAGGAATCCGTAGCGGGACCGGCGTTGCGGACGATAGACAGACTGATGCACAGAGATGCGTAAAAGTAACTACATTTTTTTGGGGGGAAATTGTCCGAATACCGGTGTCATCAATGTTTTCCCAACAATTGATGACATTGAACTTGTCCAATAGACACTAACAGCAAAATAATTGGGATAGGTAGATCCAAATAATGATAGTTCCAACATGAATAAATAAATAAATGCCGCAATTGGACTTAGAATGAATAATGAATAGAAAACCAAATTTAATGGTAGTTGATCGAGGGGAATATTTCAATGGCACGAGGATGTAAAAAGTATTTCTAACGACCTAGGACTACTTATAATCTACAGCAGGGTGAACCTGCTACAAAATCAGGTAATCCTTACAATAAATTCGGTAAGCATGATTCAGGCTCAGCAATAAATATTACAGTATTTTCCAGGTATGCAATCATCCAGATAATAACTTGTTGGCAGCATAAAAGCAATAATTACAGCCTGTGTAACGTAAAATTCCAACTGTAGGACATAAAAATTATTTCATACTGAATTCAGCAAAAAATTGTGCCGATATAAAATAGATAAAATTATTCCTTGATGATTCACAATAAATATAAATTGTGGGCCTTAATAAAAAATATTGCTCCATAATTCAGCATCATTGTAGGACATCGGAATAGAGATTAAAATATTTGGTCAATTTTCACATTAGAGTTGCACGAGAGCTGATAGCTTGGTTCAGAGCGTGCAAAACTATGTAATGGTAGGTTTTCCCGCCTCTCGGCGATACAATTTGCGATATCCTGGACTCTGGAGGCCGTATATGTCGATCTGGCCTTAAACATCAATTGCCATAGAGCGCATTTCGATGCCTTCAGACCGGCTTGGGGGGCCGCAGTAGATGTGCTTCTTCAGGGCGGCGCGTTCGAGCGCGGATGTCCCGCCATCAGCGAGGTCTCGGTAGGGACGTGAGTGGGGGCTGACGATAGTAACATCAATTCCTTGCAGGGAGGGAGCGAAGAGGGGGTCATCAATGAAGAGGTCGAGTTTTCGGTGCTCAGGCGGGCTTTTATGGAGGTCGGCCGGGAGGGCTCGTTCTCATGAGACAGACAGCCCAATCGCAGATTTGGTCAGGTGGCGGAGTACAGTGTCGCGTAACCAGTTGTGCCGCCTCAAGGCCCCTACCGCGCTCTTACAAACGGAGGCGTGGTGACAGGGAGCATCAAGTATGGGGAGGTGCTGAGCGGTGCATGTCGCGCACACCAGGCAGAGATGAGAGCCGTCGAGAATCGGGTTACCGAGGCGATCGTCAACCATAGTGCGCCAGATGTTGGCCTCGATATAGTGGTCATTCCTGGATAATGGCAGGGCGTAGAATGGAGCGGATGCGGCTGTAGAGGCAGCGACTGCCAAGCGGGCACGGTGACGAGCGGAAGATGCGAGTGTTTGCTGTTGCAGACGGAGTATAATGTCGGTGTGGAGGTGTGCAGTTATTTCTTGCTGGAGATGAAAGGGATCAGAGGCGTCCTGTTGGGAAGTCCCAGTGACCAGGTTCTGTAGTTTGAGGGCAGAAGGGAGGTTGAGGACGACTACAAGGGGTTCATATGATCGAGCGAGGAGGCGGGCAGTGTGGAGTGGGGTATGGCCAATAACCTTTTGCACTAGTGTAATACAAAAAATGGTCCTCCCCCCATTTAATACAGGAAATGGTCCTCCCTTCCCGTAATATAGGAAATGGTCCTCCCCTCGTGTAATCCAGCAACATACAACGATCCCGCCCCTAACTTCTCCCACCGTCATTTCCAAATTTACTTCCATTTTATCTAGATATTTTTATACTGTATTTAACCCTCTGAATCGACCCCGAATCAAGTCCCTTTTCCCTTTTAGCTTACCTCCTCCTCCAAATTCTCCTTTTTTGAGAAGAAGGGCGCAAATGCACTACTGCAAAATCCCTTGCAGATTTATTTTACCTATTTCTAATCTATAGAACCTGCCCCGGGAGCCTATTTAAACCCCTTTATTCTAAGTTCCAAATGCCCCCGATCATTTTACTCATCACCCCTCTCCCCCCACACACCCAAAACACCCTACATTGCCTCCCGTTCCCCAACGTCTATCAAAATGAACAACCTTCGCCCCTCTGTCCCTATTTCCAAAAACCGCCCTTTCCGTCCCATCAATGGCCTTCGTCTCGCCGCCTACGGGCCAACCGATGCCGACGACTACATTCGGCGGCAAAAAAAGAAGCAAATCATCGAGTTCGTTCGCTGCCTCTTCATAGAAGAAGAAGCGAGGGAGGTAAGTCCGGGAGAGGCTGAGAAGGTCGAGGAGGAGAGCGGGGAGTCCTTCGAGGAATGGTTAGCCCCTGAGCTGTACGAGGCTCAGGAGGCGGAGGAGAAGGATGAGGAAGATGAGGAGGAGGAAGAGGAGGAAGAGGAGGAAGAGGATGAGGAGGAAGAAGAGGATGAGGAAGATGAGGAGGATGAAGAGGAGGAAGAGGAGGAAGAAGAGGAGGAGGATGAGGGAACAGGGGGCATGGAAAGTGTTGGACTGGTGGGGCCTGGAATGGAGAGTATGGATCAAGTTGTGCCCACGATGGAACCGGATGGAGATATCTTTAGTAGTCTAGATATCTCCCAGGGGGAAATAGAGAGCTGTGGGCCATTTGCAGATATTTGTGGGGACTGCTTGGACAGCATGGATATTTTAGAGGAGTTGTTTGGATCTGATTTAGAGAATGTGAAATAAGAGGACCAAATTAATTATTAGTTTCATAAGTATCTTTTGCTTAGAGTATATTGTCCACACAAAGTATTTTTATGCATTTCTTGGTATCTTCTGTAGTTTTGTTCGGACTTTAGGGGTAGCCAAAAGTCTATATAAGCTGAGTAAACTGCTTCCTCATGGAGAGGTCAAGCAAGTTGGCAGACAACTTCAAGCCAAGTCCCGAGTAGTAGGAAGTTGAGAGTCAACTTCAGACCCAAGAAAACTTTTTCTTACGCTAATCGCAGAGCGTCGGTGGTAGACCCCGCCCCTTTTATACTTGCTTGTAGCTTTCTCAACTCTCTTCTATATACACTCCCTTTTGTTCGCTCAACAATACCACGGTAGCACTTTTGTCGCTCGCAACACCTCCTTCTCAGGGTAATTGATTCTGAGGATCTCTTCCCCTGCCGATTTACCTCTATCAACTAGTGCCGATTTCGTGAGGAAAGATACAGTTTATGCGATGATTTGAACTCCTTCGGTTTGGCATAAGCCGAGTCCACCCGAGCGGAAGGTAATTGTGGCCTACGTCCAGCCTGTGTCGGTTTGGCGCCGATACAATAGGCCTACTTTATTTGAATATGCAGGGGTTATGAGTAGTTCGAGTGAGATGTGATACGGAATAGAGAGTTGACGCCTTGTTTCGCGTTTTCCAGTCGGAACTAAAGTACTGAGAGGATTCAATTAGTAGTACTTGGCACGTACACTCATAACCGAGATGGAATGAAGCGTTGCAGTCAGGGCCATGGAATCATATGGGAAGGTTCGCGGGATATTCATGCTAAGGCACGCTGCGGCCGCTGCCACGTCCAACGCGGCCTGCCTTCTGGATTGTCTCACGTGTATTGTCAGCAAAGTGCATTAGCACGTAAAGTAGTATTCTGTCGGCAACGTACCTAGTTTACATTTAGAGCCCCGCAATGGTCTGTATAAAGCGCCCCTGACCTGTTCTCCGTGCCTCGAGAGGCATCAGTGATTGGAAGTACAACAGTACTGGTGCGTGCTTTGCAACTTCGGAGTGAAGTTGTCACGTTGTAGCATAAAATAAATTTTATGTTACAACTTCCCCCTGCAGCTGTAAAACAATACTCAGGTTGCTTGTCACCCAATCACTGACGCCTCTCTGGATATGGAGAATAGGTCAGGAGCACTTTATATAGAGCATAGAGGAGCACTAAATTCAAACTAAATGCAAACTAGGTAGGTTGCTGACAGAATATTACTGTACATGTTACTGTAATTCGCTGAAAATACAGGTGTAAATGCCAACTACTAATTGAACCCTAACAATCGCTCTGTGTCCACCCCTCGCGCACAATTAAAAAACAACTTCAAAAGCTTTGACAAGACGCAATTTCAATTCAGAGCTCAATAAATCATTTTTTTTTCAAAAAATAAACTGCCCCTGTGTGCTTCTCCACCATGGCCCCTTACACCCATTCAAGCTCTATTTGGCAATAATAATACACTTTGAAATTATGCCCTCAAAAAGCACAATCATAAGAAATGCATAAGTGGGTACAAATCTAAGAAGTGCCTAAGAAGTAGTTTTGCGCCATTTGCGCGTGACAAAGGCGTGAACGTGGATTCTGACGGAAAGTGCCGTTTTTGATGTTTTGATGTTTTGATGTTTTTTTTTGAGTTCTGATTTGAAATTGCGTCGGTTCGAAGCAGTTTAGAGTCATATTTTGGTTGTAAACGAGGATTGCGAACGGTGCGATTGTTAGGGTTCAATTCTCCAGATCCAGAGAGGCATCAGTGATTGTGTGAAGAGCAATCTGATCCGTGCTTTCAGCTCTAGAGCAAAGCTGTAACAGTACAGTATTGTACAGTGCAACACAGCGTGCGCCGACTTCAACCACTTGCGTACTATCCATGCTTCCTGCGCCGCTAGCCCCAATCTTTCCCCGCCTTGCTTCCTTTGCTACTTCCCATTGCGGTTACTCCCCTCAAAAGGAGCTTCGCGAATTCACTACTTGTTTTGCGTTTAGTCTCCAAGTGAGGCAGGCGTGACAAGTTTCCAACCGCCGCCTGCATTCGTGGCTAATTTCTGAATACCCTCCGCACTCTTCCGTTTCATACTGCACAGCTTGTAAAGATTTACCACCAGCCAGCCCCATGGCCCCTGTAGATCATTGATCCCTGGCCCTGACTAGCTTAACTCCCAATTTTATCGCCGTACTTGTATTCTACTCCGCAGCAACGTCGCACCCCTTCCCGAGCACCTCCGGCCCCCGGCCATTGAGGATTGCGCCTTGAGACTAGCCATCATAGAACCATAGAATGTTGGCCAACTCACCGACCTCCCTTTCAACCCCCTGTACAGATACTGCAAGCCACAGAGGCGAGTATATACTGGGACGATGGCCCTTAGAACGCCCAACCTTACCCTCGGGACCACGGCGATGTATCCGTCCGCCGACGCGCTCACCGCAACTCCCTGCTCTCCCCCGACACCTTCGCATTTCTCAGCGCCTATCCCTCCGCCATGTTCATAGGCCCATATCAATGTCTGGTCCGTTACGCAGCCCCGACATCTTTACCTTTCCATTTTCGAGAACTCGGCGGCCCCGATCCGTCGCGCCCATAGCCGGGCCTCAATGTACCCCAAGATGACAACGCCTCGAAATGCAAGTTTGGCTCCGGCGTTGTGCACCCTGTTACCGCCTGAAGTGAGTGAATAATTGCACCAGTGCTACAGTAACTTAGAGTTTTCAATATAACCGGTGCAGCCGGTTGTCTAACTCTAAATTGGCAAAGACAAAATTTTTTTGAGTTCTTCATTATATTAGCGAACAAACAGGGCGATCCCGTGTGCATACAGTTTCTGTGGTAGCCTTGTGGGCTGTGTGCGAGCTCACCCCTTACTATGGGGAGATACTGTATTGTATCTCCCCAGTCGGTTAGGGTTAGGCACTGGGTACTTACCACCCGGCACAGTACAGTAGTACAGTATATATACTGTACTGTGTCGATGGTACTTGGAAAAAGGAAAGGAAAGGTTCCGCTTAGCCGAAGGCAGGAAAGAATAAAAGGAACGTTACAAGCATTTCATGGTACCGCATACATGGTTCGACGACGCCATGACAGAATACAACACCCCTCACCTCTCCTCTGAAGAATACCCTTCTTCCGACATTACCGGTTTCCTTTTCGCGGTCGAGAACTTCGCTATGCGCGGAAAGACGGACAGCGAGAAAGCCTCCCAGATTATGTGTCATCTGTAGGGGGCAGCTTTTGACTTGTACTATGAGTCGTTTTCGCCTCGGAGTCCCTTACTGAAAACGCCGAGAACTACGATATCGTCAAGAAGTAGCTCCTCGCCGAATTCGCGAAGAAGGCGAAGCTGGAGGAGGAGATTCACGAATCTGTTGCCGCAAGAATGAAAGCTAGAGACATAAAAGGGTTTCTAGCGCGAATGGATGCCCTCAACAAGAGGGTAGGCTTCAATGGGACGGCTTTTTTAGGTTTGCCTCGGAAATCTGTGGCGGGACACCCGGAGTTGGCTCAGTTTGTCATTTATCGAGCGCTGTCGGGCTACAAGGAACTAAAGAATGCAATTGAAGACTTTTAGGTGGGAAAAAGGCATTCTTTGCCGACAGGGAGGCTGCTCGAGCGCCTTTGACCGCTCTGAGGAAGATTCCGCAGAGGTCGGATGTGTACGCCGTCAAGCCGCACAAGCAGAAGGGCAAGGTTGACCAGCTAGAGGGACATTTTGTGGAGCTGTCCCTCTTCGTGAAAAGCAGGTTCGAGAAGGGAGGATCTGCCGCTATGGTCGATGAGGACTTTAGTTGCAGTGTATGTGGGCAAAGGGGACACTGTGCCACGCAGTGCCCACAGAAGTCCCACAGGCACACTTGGTGCTCTTTCTGTGGAAAGAGAGGTCACTCCTTGGCAACTTGCTGGTCCAAGGGACAGCCAGATGAAGGTCGTGTAGGAATTGCCGAAGCAAGTTCGGAGTGGAAAGAAGAACTTAAAATGAGGGAAAAGAATGACGAGGAGCCCGTTGTCGTAGTCTAAGAGGCTAGCAAGGGCGATTTGTTGGCTGCGGCAAAGAGGAACGCCGACGGCCAAGCCTTTTCGATGCAATGTAATGGAAATTGAAGCGCTAATGAATAAGGCACCTCCCGTTCGCCCGCAGATGGTCGCATCGAAGCCAAAGAAGAAGAAAAGTAAGGCAAGGAATACCAAGAAGGCACCGGGAGCCCTCCAGGATCAAGTAGGGAAGTATAATGTGGTCGCTAAACTGGCTTCGGCCTCGTCGGGAATGAACTTCGCGCAGCTTCTCCGCGGTGACGTGGATGAAGCAAAGAAGCAGTTGAAGCGTCTGGTTTCCAAGACTGTCACAGTGACACAGGCGTCCATGATGACCAGTTACCCCGAATTCTCTCGTCGGTTGAAGTTGGTTGCTGGGAAGGCTTATGAAACGGATACACACGCCCTGTTGGACAGGGGTGCAGTTCTAAACCTAATGGCCTGGGACTTTTGAGAGAGGCTGGAACTCGCTCCGATGGCTACAGATCGTCAGGTCACCGCCCCCGAGGAATGGTTGCTGAAATCATTGGGTGTGCGAAGAAGATTCCAGTCTCTTTTGGAACCCGGGTAGTACCGCTGGACTACCTTGTCTTACGGAACGCGCCATTGGACACTAATATTGGGGGTCCTGCACTCCAATCTATGCAGGCAAATTTAGAATACGGACTGCAGCAGTTCAGCCTGGCGGTTGGGAGGAAGAAAGCGCTTTTAACGCTACTAGGTGAGCTACCAGTGATTGACGGGATGCGGACTTAAAGTGAGGATTTCGCATCCCCTGGAGAGTCTGATGGAGAGCAGTTTCCTGCTTCGTCCTCTTCAGAGTCAGGCGGCAGCGATGGTGGGTCGGACATCGAGAATGAATTGATTCTGGAGATCTTGAACAAGGAACCGTATGACCCTGATCTAGAGAACTTGATATTGTGGGAGGGGTCCACCGAGGAGGACAATGAAGCGGACCACGCCGCGTTTCTCGTTTCGAAGGTGAAGCATGTTGTATTTCACTTCACAAAACTTACAGCTTTCCAAGAATTCACTGCATATACCGTACTGTAGATTAAAACCACTGGTAACCTTACAACCAGGGCTACTAGGCACTTTGCTGTCATTACATCTTCCTTACAGTTACGAACACAGAGTGTGACCCCATTGGTACAATTGGAATAGTTATGGGCGAGTGGCACACTGTGATATTATATCATTGCTTTATCAATCAAAAGTCGCCTTGCTATCCCATGCCACCTGGACCAATGTACTTCTCACATCTTGTCAGAGTATGTCATTTGTGCCGGCTACAATTCTGGAAGCGCTACTTACGATACCGTCAGGGCTATTTTACGGGAACTAATTTGAATTCGCTACTGTTAGACTGAATCTTTCTTTAGTTTGTAGCTATCTTAGGTTCTATATAAACCCTGGTTTGGGGAGACCGGCTTAACCCAGCCAGCCTCAACTAAAATTTCAACCACAGTTCTACGCAGATCTGCTCGTGTGCGCTTAACAAACCATATCATGGTAGCATCGCAAGTGTGTTGTGCCTCATTGTGCGTTTTTCCAATCCGCCAGTTGAGATAAAATCTCTACTAGATTTATCTCAGCTGCCCGATTGCAAACAGAGACTAACCTTGTGTTTTCCACTCTGACACTTACGCGGTAACCCCCAGTGTCGTACAACAGGAAGTCCAAGGGCCGCCCTCCGTCGCCGTCGAAATACGACTCAGAAGACCTCGCCGACTCTCGTTCCCCGCCCACACCGCCATTCTTTCCAATTGGCGAGGGAGAAGATCCCAAGACCCTATCTCGTCCGTCGACTACGAGAACCCCGATCGTCCTACTCAGCCCCAAGAAGCGTAAGACACCAACGCCGACGCCGACTTGCCAAGATCTTTTCTCACCCCGAGCGATTTCAGTGGCACCTCCCCTTGTTTCGGTCTAAGAGCCTCGCACCACTTTTCGATCGTTTGCCCTTCCTCCATCGACAGGTCTTCGATCCTTGCTCTCGGTCCCTAGAAAGTCGTCACGTCCGACCGTGCTGAACTCGTTAAGCCCACTAACAAGTTCAAGGGCTCCTCCGAGAAGGCTTCAAATGATGCCGGACGCCGCCTCTGTTTCGATCCAAAGGGTGGTAAACCATCGAATCCGCAAGGCTATGCCCTCGAAATGCCGCGAATGAACATGAATCTGAAGTTTAATTGTCATCGTAGTCAAGTCATTTGCTTCGGTTGCAGTCTTCACATCCGTCGCACAAGCAAGGCCGCGAATGAACATGAATCTGAAGTTTAATTGTCGTCGTAGTCAAGTTACTTGCTCCGGTTGCAGTCGTCACATCCGTCGTACAAGCAAGGAGGAGTACAAGTGCAAGGACTGCCAAATTGAGTTTTTTAGTGAACAAGATCTTGTCCGCCATCAGAACGGGGATCAGCATTGACTCACAGTCAGGGGTCACAATTAGTATCTTAATTTTCCATTAGAATTACTTGTTTTGGAGTAGCAAAAAGGAAAATGGAGCAATAAGTTCATTTCTCAATCGACTTTGTGTGTGTGCTGTGTTCACCCTTCCGCTGTGACTGCAAGATTCCCTCTGCTTCTCACAGATCCTTGTAGTAGGGCTTACAATTGTAAGTCCGTATTGCCATAAGGAACCAGGCAGGACAACCACCGCAAAGCAAGAATCGGAAGGAGGGCTACTATAAAGCACCCGACGTGACTGACGGCAACTCTTACGTCGGAGAAATAACTTTTTGTAAGTGCTCCTGGCGGAATTTTAGCCCGCGACCACTTCATCAGGTGCAGAATGCGCGGTTTCAGCAAGGGAGAGCGAGGAAGGAAGGCACAGTGAACGGGTACAAAGGTCACTTGGGATGCAGTTGCAGTCCCGTATTTGGTTGTTTAGTAGGAGTTACTAGAACGTTCAATATTTCCCTCCGACTCCAAAACTCTGCCTCTCTCCTCACGCCCCGATCGGACAGTGAGGGCTTCCTTATATAGCCGTTAGATAGCTATAGAATAGCAGATACATTAGACGATAGCCACTGTATTAACGGGAGCACAGTACAGTAGTTCTACCACTTGGCTGTTTAGGGCACAAATCATTGAATCTGCCAAGTCAGATCTGTCGTGGCCTGTGATTGGCCAAGACCGTTCGTAGAGTATACAATGTACAGCATACCCCCCGATTGGGCCGAAACGGTCCTTATACAGTAAAAGGTTCAATTAATTAAAATCCTTGAACTGAATAATACTAAACGTAAATTATAAATATGCACGCCGATTAAATTGAAATTAGCCGTTTGCCATGCGAAGCACGGTACAGTACACTATAAAAACACCATCTTATTGGTCCAGAACGAACATATTTTGGCACACTGAAAAAAAATAAAAGAACTGCATCTTTGATGTCAGCAAAGTTTGTCAAATGACGCACTTGACAAAAGCAATTGATATCTGATCCGTCGGAAGGCTGTTCATATAACCTCTAATCTTCTTCGGTATTCGCAGTTCTTCTTCAGCCACCACTTTCATCAGCCATGTCTTCTTCCTCAAGGTTTCTATTCAACAATCCAGACCTTGTGAATGCCCACGCCCGCATTCAGACACCACCCCCTTCACCCCTTCGAAATGACCAGGGCTTTCCTTTTTGATGGTTCGACAGCAATTCCCTTGTAGATGACACTTCATATGTCATTTTTGACAGCGCGACAAGCCCAAAATTTGACCTGGACGAAAGTGGTTCTTCGAGCGCGAGGGACATGTCACCCAAACCGTCACCTCCTACTGGCAGCGTGTCGTCTACGGAATCAGCGAAGACACCTGGCACTGACTATCTCGGCACCGATTGGTAGATGATGTGGCGGTAGAGGCAGATTTCGGCGACGAAGACAGTACACCCCAAACAGGGGACACGTGTTCAACATTTGGATCTCCTTGGGACAGGAAAGTGAGAAGGAAATTAGAATTCGATTAATTCTCAATTAAAATAAAGGATGGCCAATTGGTTGAAGTGGTTCCAAATATCCTGCGTGTCCAATTATCCGAATCGATGAAGATGGTACATATTGCACAGGTGCTCATATACAGTGCATTATTCGAAGTCGGCACCAGTTAATGGTTATTTCAAGAAACGTAGCACATGTAGTCAAGCTTGCAAACCTGTAACGAAGAAATCCAAGATTATTGAAAGGAAACGCAAGTCCATAATCAAGGTGGGTATCAAGGTTACGGTATTAAGCGGCCATCAGGATGGCAAACAATCGTAAAATGGTTTGCGGACTCAATGAATCACTGGATATCCGTTTCGATTTCCTCTTTTGGTTTGACTCTCTCTGCTTCATGAAGAATATCAGATTCCAAGAGTCCAAGAGCACATGTTTGATTGAGTTTGCGGAAGGTGCCCAAGTTCCTCTTTGTCAAGGCATAGGCAATGTTGTTGGCGCCCTTTATCCATTGCATAACAGCGATTTCTCCTGACTCAAAGGATTCTCCCAACCTTTCGATTGTTGGTCGAAGCCTGTAATCGCGACCTTCGTGAAGAGTGGTGATGGTCGAGTAGAGTTCATGTGAGTCAGCCGTCAAGACAAGCGGCAGGGAACGATCCGCCGTGTACATCTTCGACAAGCAGTATGCCATAAGTACAGCCCGATCGGCTAACTCTGCGGCTGCTAGTGTCTCCGCCCCAATGGACGAAAACGAGACTCGAACCTGTTCAGAGCTGTGCCAGTCGATGGCATGAAATATCTTAGACTTCGGAAAGAAGATTCCGGAGAAGTAACCTCTTTGGCCGCAGGACGATTTGCCATGGCTCTCGTCAGAAAAGGCTAAGTAAGCACCATCGTTGCTACTGACGTCATTATTAGAAGGCATCCCATACGTGAGGACCGGCGAGAGCTGTCGAGTTTTAGAGGGAACGCGATTGGTTTCACTCAAGTGATGCACTCCCAGATCGGGGGTCCATTGCTGCAAAGTAACCGATACAAAGGCAGCAGGGCTGAGAACTCCACGGCTAAGCCAATTAAGCTGTCCAGCAAGTGCTTGGAAAGACTCAATCTCATCCGGTGAGCATTCAGTCTCTTGGTCTTTCCTCCCAATACGGTCTAATGGGATTTTGTCAATGGTTTCCATGTATTCCTTCATCGAGACAATGATTTTGGGATCAGCCTTTTGAAGGATATGGAGTCTATTGAAGACCAGATTCGACTGACAAACGAATCTGCCAACATTGAATCGGTTAGAAATCGCATCATATAAATCTTGGATCTTTTGAGCGTGGCCGGCAAGTAGTAAATCGTCCACAACTTTGGCGAAAATGAGAAGAAATTTTCCAGATGAATCCCGTTTCAAAAATAGTTGCGGCATTCCAGGAACGCATTCAAGCCCACTGCTGAACATCTATTCTTCAACTGCGAGTTGCCACAACCGACCTGATTCCACAAAACAGTAGACGGGGACGAGCAGCTTCCACACGAAGAAGCTGTTTTTTGTCCATCCTTTTGGCAAGCAGACATATACGTTTCGACTCAACGGTCCGGACTGGACGAAAGCACCAGAAATGTATATCGTCGCCAAGGAAAACCGAAGTTTCGCTGCAGCACAAAGAAGAGCCCAGATTACAGGAAACTGAGCCGTTTCTGAGTCCTTATGGATGAAATTCTTCTCCTTATCCCTATTACCGTGTGGAAAAAATCTGCACTTCAATTCCAATTTGTCTGATTCTCCATCAATTTCGAATTGGAAGAAACAATGCGAGGATATTAGATTTGCATCTCTTGGTAGGCTTCTAATATTGACTTCCTCGTACGCGTTTTTATCCTGGTAATTAGACCTTTCCTTCTGGATATATTCGTCAATAAGCCACCTTGGCGCCATTGAAAGTATCTTACCTTCCGTCACAGGCTCATAACCAATTGCATTTCGAATTTGCCGAAGTATGGTTTGCTCCTGGGATTTTAACTCTTGCGGGAACTTCGTAATATCCGAGAGAGTTCCAACATCTTTGTCCGGTCGAACGGTTGGAGTATTCTGAGTTATGTCAAATTCGACATCCTTGAAAGAAGCCTGACTGGCATTATTCTTAGTCATAAGGAACGAAGACGACTGCGGAACAATTATCCGATTTTTCTGGATTTCATCGAAACGACTCGAGAAAAATGAAGAACGATGTTCGTCATTGACCGCTTGGCTTCGAGATTGTTCATTCTCTGGAATTGGTCTTCGTATAGAAGCAGACAGGATAGATGCAGCGGCAATAAATGCATATTCTTCATCCAACGGGATCTGGTTGCCCTGTCCCTGTTCTGAATCCTCGATACTGTCCAACTCTTGCAAAAGGGATGAAGATGGGTATGTCCGTATGTCCTCTTATGCGACTTGAAGCCGTTTCCCGGTTCCGTGTTTGCTCCGTGTGAGCTTGACGAAATGTTCTTTTGCGTTTTGGACGTAACACAAATTCCAAACACCATGTTTTGTTTACTTCTCCAAGAAGTACACTGGAGTTCCTCTCGTCAACATATTTGACGGAACAGTGATAAGCGATCGAGATTCCAACATATTTGAGAGCTTGCGGCGTGCAACTTGCTCATAATGTGCGTCAATTAACTCGGAGTCCACTAGCATCTGTGGGAGACCAACAATAGACGGTTTGTATCTTCTTACAAGTTCAACGGCGCTGACACGATTATTTCCACGTAGAGGATTCGTTGCAAGTACGGCTCTTGAGACGATTTCTTGAACCGTGAACGAAGTACCACGTGTGTTTCGTTCGTGCATTACATCCGTGAGAATACACAGTTACATCTGACGTAGGGTGAACTTTGAAATTTCTACTGAACCGATTTTGCTATGTCTCCTCGCAGGACGAGGCTTCGGTTTGATGCCATGTTTTTGCAAAGTCTTGCAAAAATCATCATTGTCGAATTCCTGATCAAGCGATATTGATTCAGGGGCTCCATTCACTGCGATCCAGTGAGTTTCAAGGATTCTTCCAGCTTTTTCTGTGTCTCTGGTCGACACAACAACCGCATTGCAGAAGCGTGAAGCCAGGTCTTTCATATGGAGAGTTGGATACTTCGTCATTTCAACCACGTACATGAAATCGATTTGCACGTCCTCGTTAAATGTTCGAAGTGGCCTTTTCAAGGATATCTTGCGCGCATTAGGGGACGTCCAGTCGTCTTGCAGCTGGAGCCCGTTTACACGACAGCTTCGAGGGCTTTCTCTAAGAGTGGAGAAAGAACTCCGCCCTGTTTGCAGAGATCCCTCATGTC
Organism: Kappaphycus alvarezii; assembly: GCA_002205965.3. Taxonomy (NCBI): domain Eukaryota; phylum Rhodophyta; class Florideophyceae; order Gigartinales; family Solieriaceae; genus Kappaphycus; species Kappaphycus alvarezii. The sequence continues at coordinate 428,861 of NADL03000852.1, forward strand.
CTTTAGAGGCAAATGCGAGTACAGGTGAAGTTTTGAAGCGAACTCTTTAGCAGATTTTCCCATGAACCGCGATTGTTTGCTACCTCAGTCTGCAGAGTCTCCATTGGTTGCAAGCAAAGCCCGCTGGGTCGCATGGTAGCTTTGGAACTTGGGTGTTTGGCTCATAACAACATGAAGATGAGTTCGAGTTTCTCTACCTTCAGTAACATAGATCAGAAGCACGATTTTGCTATCCGATCCTTCTATTACACCTGGAGGTATAATAAGAACACGAGATGTATGCGAATTGAGCACATCCGATTTGCTCAATACAAAATTTCAAATTAGAAGAGGACCCTTGCCTTTCGTGATGTAGGACGGAATAAAGATTTTAGTCCCTTTCAAATCTTCAAGAGGTAGTATCCATATGCCGAATGTGAGCTCTGCATCACTGCAACTCTGTCCATAACCATGGTAGAATGGCTCACAATCTAAGGACTCTAACTTCAGTTCGATACCCATCGCTAAAGACAGCGCTACTGCTAACTTAATTTATCCGACGAATCGGGGGCAACTCTCGTCCAAAATGGGAATCGAGTCGTTATGCATGGGTGTCAGATCAAACTGGGAAATGTTTTCGCTTACCAGGCTCTTTTGCCCTTGGAATGCTCGGATCCCGGACGAAAATACCAATTGAAGTTTTCAGGTATTCTGTTTCTTTCGGAATCTTCGTCATGGCGATCTTTTGCTTTTCGAATCTTCAAAGTGGCATAGCTCGGACGCTGGCACTTCAAATCACCTCAAGCGTGGTCCTTCCTTCCACAGTCCATGCGGGCTTCTCCGACGAAATCCGCCAGGACTTTTGACCTCTTTCTCTTGCCATTGCGATGGGATTTGTAATTATCGCCGTCGTTGCCGTAAGTCTTCCGCTTCTTTCTGTTAAAAGAGCGATTATTTGACTGGTTTCTGGTCCTTGACTCTAGTTGACCATATGTTGACTTCCAAAGAAACTTCTAACTCTATGGTCAACTGGAGACTCAATTTGAGTCTTTGTTACCAAGGCTTCAGTACTATTGGTAGTTTGAGCAAGAGAACGGAGTACATCAACCGCGTCATCCAGACTTAAGATGCAACGAAGACCAGAGGAAGCAATGGATTCGGCTATATCTCGAGTACCATTTAGTTTCTTGATATTATCGAAGATGGGCTTGGCATATCGACACATATCATTGAACCCTCCCGTCACCTTCCTGATGGAGAGTTTTCCAGTACGACTGGAACTCCCAGAGGCTCTTGCAATCGAAACAGCAAGCTTTCTGGTACTCAAAGATATCTTCTGTGACTCATCCAAAGTCAATGTCAACTTTTTGTCAGTGCGTATGGTTCCCTTTCTTAGGTACTCCGCCATTCCAATACTTCTTAGCTTGGCATTGGTTAGGGACGCTTCTGCGAGAGAGGCGTTATTGAGCAGGGTTATTGCCAGTACTTCTCAGATTCCAGATTTACTGGTTGAGCCTGCTTTCATTAGGTGCTCTGCGGCGAGTCCGCGAAACCTAGACACACAACGGTTCAAGTCTTCATTGTTTTTGCGCTTGCAAGAAGTCACCCTATTGAAGGAATCAATGTGGCGAGTAATCATGGAGATGGGAGGATCTAGCGCAATCAAGTCCAAGATCTCTTGCATAGCTTTGACTTGGTCTTCCTGCTGATAATCGATCTTTCCTTGCTCTAGCGCTTCTTCTACAAGACTCTGCTGAGCTTGGCGAAGACCTCGATCGTATAGTTGACATCCAAGTGTGTGAAACACGGCTTTTTAGAATTTGTCTCCTCTCTTCTCGGCTGCACTTTCAATTAAGTCAACCCAACTTGCAACTTTCTTTCTCCACGATAGGAGGTCTTGGTCCGGCTCGAATACCGGAGGGTTCATCATGCCAAAATCTTTCTCGAAGTCGTTCCCTGGTCCCATAACTGTAGATTGCGCGGTGACAGCGAGGGAGAGCGAGGAAGAAAGGGACAGTGAACGGTTCCAAAGGTCACCTGAGATGCAGTTGCAGTCTCGTATTTGGTTGTTTAGTAGGAGTTACTAGAACGGTCCATATTTCTCTCCGACTCCAAAACTCTGCCTCTCTCCTCACGCCCGATCGGACAGTGAGGGCTTCCTTATATAGCCGTTAGATAGCTATAGAATAGCAGATACATTAGACGATAGCCACTGTATTAACGGGAGCACAGTACAGTAGTTCTGCCACTTGGCTGTTTAGGGCACAAATCATTGAATCTGCCAAGTCAGATCTGTCGTGGCCTGTGATTGGCCAAGACCGTTCGTACAGTGTACACTGTACAATATCAGAAGCTGCTTAAATTTAACCACTAGAGCACCAGGACCGGAACTTGAAGGTGTAAGGAGAGCCAATCAGGTTATATATCACAAATTTTTCAATAATCTTTGTTGGCATTTTGAAAAAACAGCCTGCTGGAGGCTTTGCATCGTCAGTACTTAGCCCGAGAACAATCTGGGAGACTGTCTTTTACTCCAGGTGTTACAGAAACCGTGTACACGTATCAAAACGTGTACACAAGTTAAGTCGGAAACTAAGATAGTAGGCTAATCTCTATGGATCAGCTGCAAGTCATCCTAAAGTCCCTCACGCAAATAGTTCTTCAGTTGCAGCAGAGTCTCGAGCATGCCAATGACCAGATTGCTGCACACAGATCAGAGCTTTCCATTGCTGAGCAAAGGTATCCTCCTTAGAATCTGAACTCGTAAACGCCCGAAACCAAGCCAGCTCGTCAAGTAATGTCCCAGTGGGTAGTCAGGCTGGCCTGAAGAAAAACAAGCCAACTACATTCATGGGAAAGGATCAATTGGCAGCTGGTGTGTTCAGATGGACAACTATCTCGGAGAAAATGATGGCAATTGACCCCTACACATACCACTCAGCATTTTGGCTGGCAATGCCAGTAAATGTTGGATGGTTCACCCCAAGACAGAAGAAGGGAAAGGGGTAAATTCCTGTTAGACCCTGAAGGGTGCTAAGATCCAGCGGTTTGAAACTCCGAGCAAAGAGAAGGTAGCTCCAGACAAACTCGCACACTGGAAACAAGTCAAAGATGTTCCTACTTTCAACGAAGACTGTAACAAAATTATACTCGAAATCCCCGATATTGGAGTTAAAGACCAGATGGATTGTTACTCTCGCGGATTAAAGCTCTATATCTGAAAGGCGCTGTGCACCAAAGAATACATCAACCTCTCCGATCTAATGAGGGATGAAGAGCGGGTAGAATCGGCGTATCGTCGTTTTGGACCCGGTAACTAACCAAAGTCTTCTGGAGAAAATAATGGAACTGGAAGCTCTTTTGCTGGAGCCCACAGTCCAGTACCGATGGAAATTGGGAACGTAGAAGTGATAAAGGGGCTAGAAAGAAACAATCCCAATTTACAGAAGCTTGACAAAGAAGAACTTGAAAGATGAATTCGCGAAGTTCTCTGTCTCAGGTGCAGACAGAATGGCCATATGGCCAAGAACTGCCCAAAAGCCCGGAAGAACTGATGGAAGGTCCCCATTCACTTCTATTCATAGAAAAACCATTAGAAACCCTTGTATTGGACAAAGAAACTCGATATCAATCATTGAATCCAACAAAAAGGTGCATCGTGTCCACTATCAGATCTAATGCAACGTTCATTCAAAAATTATCCCCTGCATTCGAGAGAAATCACAAGAGCCTTCTCATTTTCAAGGGTATAATTGCTGGTGAACCAGCAATTATCCTCATAGACCCTGGTGGTGAGATCAACTTCTTGAGTGAATCATTTCGCAAGAAACATCAAATAAAGACCCTAAATTCCAAAGAGCTTGCTGAAATGGTCAACTGTGCGGACCAGATACTTCAAAAATTGGTTAATGCTGTCAGTGTACAACTTTACGCCTATAATGAACCTCTGTACTTTGTAGTAAGCCGATTGAAACGTTATGATGCAATTTTTGGGAAAGAATGGTGCGCCTCGCATGGGGAAAAAATCAATTGCCTTAATAATGAGGTGAAACTCGAATATAAGGGAAATTCATTCATTTTTTTGCTGATGATGCCGTAATGAGTCCTTTTGTATCTATCAATTCCATAGTTAGTGGTGTCGATGAGAAAAAGGAGTTATTTGCAGTTTTACTTAGACCTTTACATTCTAGTGAGCCAAGAGCGCCAGTGTACTCTCAAGATATACTGAAGGTTTTGGAAACATTTGCTGATGTATTTACAGGGAAGCCCCCAAAAGTTTTCCCACCGAGGAGGGAACAGGACTTTAAAATAGAATTAAGGGAAGTAGCAGATTTCACAGAAGAAAGGTCTCTGTAGACTTTCTGACAAAGAGATGTAAGAACTCCGAAAACAGTTGGACGACCTACTGGATGCTGAGTTTATGAGACCTAGTAAGAGTCCCTTGGGAGCTACCATTCTATCCGTGAGCAAAAAGGGTGATATTCTTCGGGTTTGTGTGGATTACGGAGCCTTAAACCGGCTTACTGTAATAACCAGCTATCCCTTACCACGAATTGATGACATTTTCGACCAGCTTGAAGGAGCAATATTCTTCAGCAAAATTGATCTTAGATTTGGTTATCAAAAGGTTAGACTACACCAAGATTAGATTCCATTTACCGCCTCCAGAACACGAAACGGGCACTTTGAATTTCTTTTTCTGCCGTCTGGACTCACTAATGCCCCAGAAACTTTCATGAAACGTGTTAATGGGGAGTTAATTTACTGCAGTAGATATGTGGGTTAGTACCCAGTAAATATGTACCGGAGCGTAGATATCGTATTATGGCCAAGCCAATTGTGAAACCGTACAATTCGTCGAAAACTGTAGATGGCACTCCAATCTACCAGAAGGTGGAAGGGAGGGATGAACCTAATGATTGATATTTTCACAAATCAACTCGACTTATTTGTGATCATCTATCTGGATGATATTCCCATCTACAGTAAGGCATGGAAGGATCACTTGGATCATATTCGAACTCTACTCGAAATCATCAAAAAAGAAAAGTTGCTTGGAAAATTATCTAAATGTGTTTTTGGAGTAACATAAGTGGAGTACCTAGGACACATCATTTCTCAAAGTGGTATTTCTGTTGATCCAAATAAGATAAGTGCAGTCATGGAATGGCCGATACCAAAGAATAAGCAAAAAGTACAGTCTTTTCTTGGTTTTGTCAATTATTACCGGAGATTCATAAAAAGCTGTTCAATTCTTGCAAAAGCTTTGACAGAATTGACGAAAAACATGAATTTCCAATGGAGCCAAACTCAAGTTGATGCCTTCAAAGTACTCAAGAAAACAATTTGTTGGGCGCCAGTTCACAGACATTTCGACGCCACACTGCCTATCTACGTAACCACAGATACGTCACAGTATGCTATTGGTGCAGTGTTCGAACAGGAAGAATTAGGTTCCAAAATGCCCGTCTCTTTTGGGTCCAGGACTCTTAATGATGTGGAACAAAACTATGCAGCCCATGAAAGGGAACTTTTGGCTATTGTAGATTCTTGAAAGTGGTGGAGATCATACCTTTATGGTAATTCATTCACCATTCACTCGGACCACTGTCCCCTAAGATACCTAGAAACCCAAGAAAACTTGTCCCGGAGACAAGTGAGATGGCTGGAAAGATTAGTTAGTTTCGACTTCAAGATAATCTCCATCTCAGGAAAATCAAATGTAGTGGCGGACGAACTTTCGAGGCAACCACAAGATATGCCGTCACATGATCACCGAAACAATTCATTACTCCAAGAATTTATTACTGAGGCATCCTCAGCATCCAATAAAATTTCGACCATATCATTCACGAACACTGCGTTAGTGGGATTGCCAGAAGATTATAGTAGGGATGAGAACCTCAGAACCCACTATCAAGATCCCAAAGCTCTCTTTGAGCGTCGATGGATGCTTCTCCTTAGAAATAAGAATATCTTTGACCAGGAGGAAATTTCAGAGTCAAGCTTCTGCATGAATATCATTTCATGCCTAACATGGGACACCTAGAAATAAGCAAAAACATCAACAGAATATCACCAAAGTTTTATTGGAAACATTTAAGATCGGATGTAATCCGATACGTACGTTCCTGCCAATGCCAGAGAACCAAGGCAAGCAATCAGAAGCCCGCAGGTCTTTTACAGCCACTAGAACCACCGAAAACCAACTGGACCCACATAACCATGAATTCAATCACAAATCTCCCAAAGTCGAAAAGTGGAAACAACGTCGGGTTAACAGTCGTTGACAGACTCTTTAAGATGATGAGAATACTACCAACGAAACCAAACACAGATGCTCCTGAAACAGCACTGCTGTTCAAGACACGTATACCGAAATCATGGACTACCAGAGAATATCATATGTGAACGAGATCCCATCTTCATCATTTTGTCTTCAAGGAGAAAACTTTATGCTCTACTACGAACAAAGATATCCCCCCCTCTGCATACCACCCACAATCTGATGGACAATCGGAGATAATGACCAGAAAAATAGAGGAAATGATCTGTGCTTTCGTTAGCTTCGACAAATCAGATTGGGATGGCTACCTGGTAGACTTTGAAGTTTATTATAACACCACTGTGAATGTAATCAAAACTTCATCAACATTTTTCCTCAATTATGGAATTCAACCACGAATAGTACCCTAAGATGTTTTAGCGTCAGAAAATCCAGCAGCAGCAGTTTTCCTAAAAGTTATGCACGAAGCATTAAGAAAAGCCCAGAATTAGATCCGAAAATCGAATGAGTCCACCGCTAAATATTTAAACAAGAAAAGAAGGCCGTCCATGTTAAAGAATGGTGATAAGTTTTGGCTATCAACAAAGAACTTATCACTTGAAGATTCGGTTGGGTCACGCAAACTGAACCCAAAGCATTGTGGCCCGTTTGAAATAACAGAGGATACTAACGGTGTGACGAACCGTCTGCAGTTTTCTCAACCGATGATTGACAGAGAAATACATAACGCGTTTCGCGCTAACCTCTTGAACCCGTTCTTTGAAGATGAATTCAACTGAAAAATTCCACCTCCGCCACCTCTAAAAGTTAAAGATGGACATGAGGAATACGAAGTTGAGTCCATACTTCCTTATGAGAAAGAACGTGGAAAAAATAAAATTCGTTGTCAAATAAAATGCGTATCGAGATCGTGACAAACTGTGGCTTCCCGAATCATACCTCAAGAATTCACAAGAACGTTTGAATAAACACAAGCGGAACCTCAAGAATCGGAGCAATTCTTCTCTGGAGATGGAAGTGATGTTGTATTTCACTTCACAGACCTTACAGCTTTACAAGAATTCACTGCATCTACTGTACTGTAGATTCGAATCTCTTGTAAGCTTTACAACCAGGGCTACTAGGCACTTTACTGTCATTACACCTTCTTTACAGTTCCGAACACAGAGTTTGACCCCATTGGTACTCCCGGAATAGTTACGAGCGAGTTGCACACTGAGATATTATATCTTTACCAATCAAAAGTCGCCTTGATATCCCATACAACCAGGACCAATGTAAAACTCACATCTTGTCAAAGTATGTCATTCGTCCCGGCTACAGTTCTGGAAGCACTACTTACGATACCATCAGGGCTGTTTTTCGGGAACAACTTTGAATTCGCTACTGGTAGACTGCATTTTACTTTAGTTTGTAGCTATCTTAAGTTTTATACAAACCCTGGTTTTGGGCGGCCGACTTAACCCAGCCAGCCTCAACCAAAGTTTCAACCACATTTCTACGCAGATCTGCTCGAGTTTGCTTAACACCCCACAAAGCATCTAGAGGAGGAGAAACAGAAGAAGTTAGTGAATGTGCTCAAGGAGACAGAAGTGAAAGCGTGGGACATACATGAACTAGAGCCGGCTCGGGTGCCGGTGGTACATTCTTTCGATTTGCCGGATGAGACCACGATAAATTCGAAAGCGCGCCGAATCCCGCCGAGTCATATCCAAGTAGTGAGGGAAAAAATGAATGAATTATTGGAAGCTGGAATTATCACGTCGTCGAGGTCCGCCTGGTCCTTTCCGGTATTGGTCGCCACAAAGAAAGACATAAGGCTTCAACTCTGTGTCGATTGCCTACAGTTGAGTAATGTGATGAAGCCAGATCACTGACCACTGCCGAAAGTCGAGGAGCTTTTCATCGATCTGCCCGGTTCGAAAGTCTTTACACCTCTGGATATGTATACCGGGTATCGGCAGGTAAAGATGGCCGAAATTTGCAAGGAGAAGACCACGTTCATTTCTCAGTAAAATAAATACATACCATACTGTATTACAGTACCGTACATCCATGACATACTGCATTACAGTATTGTATGGTATACTTTATTACAGAACTATAGTACAGTACTGTACAGTATGCTATGACGAATTTACATGACATGCTGTATTACAGTTCTGTAGTACGGTACGTTTCGCGGGGTCTCGCTTTTTTATGCAAGAGAAACGCTTCAGCGTGGAGTAAATATCAGCAGGAACTGCAGCCCGAATTATCAAAATTATCAGAATTATCAAAATCTTGCCAAACTGGGAAAATAAATATTTCCCCTAAAACCTTGCTGCTACAGTACCAAAAGAGACAATTCGTCCTCGTGCCATCGATGGTACTGTAGCAGAACAGAATTTTTTGCCCAAATTTCGGGGGGGAATGGTGGTACTTTAGTGATTGAAAAGTATGTAACGCGGCCTGCGGCCGACCCGTGGCGACACTTGGTTCTTGCAAAGTAAATGGTGTGTGCTCTGCTTATTGATTAGTGTGTGTAGCTTGCGCGGTGCAAAAGTCAACCGCTTCTTGCAGTACTGCGTTTATCGGCGGCTTCAACATGGGGCGTATGACAGTAGCACCAAAAGGAAATGACTCTTCTTCATGCAACAACAAGAGGTCGTCTCTTTTGCGAACTCTTGACATCGCTACATAAAGCTGTCCGACACAAAAGAAGTTGAAGCGAGCGTCGATAGTCATGCGCTCCAATGTCTGATCTTGTGCCTGTGTGCCGTAGCTTCAAAGGCGAGTCGAATCGCGTTTTTTGCAAGACCCGAAAATCTCGACCTACTTCGCAGGGTCGCTTTTCTATGCGAGAGAAATGCTTCAGCGCAGACTAAATATCAGCGGGAACTACATTTTTCATGTACAAAATAGAGCCCCAACGATACTTCAGAGGCCAATTTTGTTACTTATCAAGCCCTTGAAAAAACAATGAAACAATTTCCACCTCTTAGAAAAATGCCTGTGCCTTCTTTGTGCCACAGTACCACATACGAATGGTTTACTCATTAGTTTTCTTCAGTACTTGTTAAGGGCCGCTAAAGTTAACTAGCGTTGGTGCGGAACGGAAAACTTCTGCTTGTTACTACCACCAACTACAGAAGCTGCAGACGTAGACCACATGGCGGAGTTGACCTCTTGGTAAAGCCGAGAGGACCTCTTTGCCTTAAAAGTTCCGATGCGGTCCGCCATGGCCGCTGAATGCTCGTCAAACACCTCGGATGTGTTCTCCGACGGCCATTCCAGGGAATCAAAGGTTAATGGAACAAACTGCTATCCGAGATACGGGCGTCCCGGTTAAACATGACCAGGACTAGCAGCGATTTTTGTCGCAAAGTACCTTAGTTTCCGTCTTTCTGCCGCATTGGCGGCCGCGCGTGCTTCCCGGACTTTCTTGAGTCGGAAGCACTGTCTAAGATGTGAAGAAACTATGATGTCATATGCAACCGGGAGAGAGGACGTAGGGTTTTCAGGGGAAGGATTGAGATGGATGAGTCGGTCTGCAGGTGGAGCGTCCAGTTTGGGAAGTAAATACGGGACTTCGTAGTGGATGCCAGCTCCAGCGTCTTTGAACAGATCTTCGCCAAGCACGATTGCCACTGCTTCGTGGCAGTTCTTCCAACCGAGAACTTATTATCAGTACTGTACAGACATAACATACTGTATTTCAGAACTGTACATACATAAGAGACAAACAGTAGTACAGTACTGTAGTTCTATAATATACAGTAGTACTGTACATACAAAACATACTGTATTATAGTAGTTTATAGTATACTGTATTCCAGCACTGCAGTACAGTACTGTACAGTATGTAATGTATGTAACGTATGTGTAGTATATATGACATATTGTATTACACTAGTGCCTATACGACCATGATCTGTCCTCACATGAGGCACACTTTGTCCTCATATGAGGACAATTGTCTCCATGAAACCCATTATCATCAAAAAGAAGATATGTACCTTTGAAACGACTTGTTTTTCTTATCGGAGTTGTGGAGATACAGTAAAACATTCCGGATAGATTGGATGTGAAACAATCCATCGCTGATTAGAAGGAAATTTGGAACACCGTCAAGGACCTCATATTAAATTCTACGGGGATGCACGGGAGGACCCTTATGGGTAATCGTGTACATATATGGACTATCGCGGAGCTATGAGAGTTTAGACAATTTCGTCGAAACAAAAGAGTTAAATACTTACAAATTTAAGGCAATTTTCCTAATTGTAAATCGTAGGTTCAAAGATAATGCGGAGGCAAAACGTGCTCCACAGAAATTTCTCAGCGGCTCTCTCTGGAGACATATCTTAATCAAAAATGGTCATGACGGATATTTTTCGAAAAGGGAGACTTTTGTAATTGCAAATGCAAAAGTTGTTTCTCGTCTAATTTTTCAGTTGATTGTCGTTAAAGATCTCGGAGATGGGCACACTAGAATAACGTCTGTGAGCTTTGCTGTGGTAATTGCTGCATTTTTATCCGAAGGGTATTGGAAAAATCGTGATTACTTTTATAATTGCAAAGTCGCATGGAATTATTTGACTGATCTTTGCGTACAATTAGCTCAAAGTATATATCGACGGGTAGAATTTCTATCCTTGGGTTATACAGAAATGAATTTATTGATAAGGTGTTGGAGAAAACATACTATTTGGTCAAAAAAAAACTGAAAGAGTCATTTCATTGGTAGAGCAACTAAAAAAGTTGTAAAATCGTTTCTTTTACTACAAAAAGAGTTATTCACATCTTTTAGGAGTTCATTTACCAACTCAGGTTTCCCAGGAGAAGCAAAATGCGATAAACCCAAACATTGATCCTGTAGGTACGCTTATTGTAGTTAAAAAAGAACCTGCGAAAAGTAAAATAGGAGAATTTTTGGGTATTCTAATGCATGGAAGATGTGTTCGGTTGTCTTCATGCCGTAAAGTATAAGTGAAAGCCTGCAACATAGGCTGTGTTTGTTCTGTATCTTGTCGCTGTGAAATGGGCGAATGCATGGCGTGGGGGGCTGCATCGCTGACGTAAAATTTAATTTGCGGATACATTATTTACAGTGGATCGCTTGGCACAGTTGTGCATGTACTGTACTGTGCACGTCCTCGCCAAGGAAGGCGTCAGGAGTGCTGCAAAAAGTGAAGTACAAGTTTGGATGTCTTATATCGCACGACAGCGCAACAGCTTTGGACGGGTGGGCTCGGAGCCTCTGACGGTTTCCACTATCTACGCTTTAACCCGGATTGCACGCTCCCCAAGGCAGGTGAAAACGACACGTGAGGTAATTGGAAGGTTTTTTTGGTTCAATTGAAAGTTGTATGGTCTCTTCCCTCCCGATCTGACCGACCGCTGGTATTTATTGAGAAGTACAGTACAGGGAACAAAGTAAGAGCAAACAAATGAAAATACCGGGAGCAAGTGATGCACGGTAACAATATGAATCCAAGCATTAAATCATCCGACATGAAATGCAAATGAAAAGCAATTTGAGTGATGGTAATGCAAGTTTTAAATCATTCCGACATGAAATGCAAACCGAGAAGAGCAAACATGACAAATGGTTGGGTTGATTATCATGACACATTGATAGGTGACAATTCTAATTAACAGTTAAACTCATCCTATGATAAGTAAAGTACAACTTGTTTCGTCCTAGGAAAACTAAAGTACAACTTCTAAACAACTAAAAGAAGTAAAGGTGAAAATTTACATTTGGGCTGCTTTGGTACTGTTTCATGCCACTGCGAAATGGGCGAATGCATGGAGTGGGGGCAGCATATCTGGCCTAATTGTTATTTTGTAGGTGCATTAATTCCATTGGGATGGCATGGCACAGTTGTGCATGTACTTTACTGTGAACTTCCTGGGCAAATAAGAAGTCTTAAAAGAAGCGAATTATAACTTTCTTTGTTGCATAAGAAGTACTAGTCAATTTCCAAACTGTTAGAAAAAGTTGAAGTGGAAATTAAGAAATGACGCCACTTACTCGATTAAATTCACAGTATGTAGAGTAGCAGTTTTTATTTTTTAATGAAACGGTAACTTTTCTTCTTGGGTATGTATCTATTGTAACAGAAATACGCTAAGCTTGCTTTACTATGAAACTTGATTCATCCTATGAGGCATGCTTTCGGGTTTTAAAGTAAAGTCACCTTAACCATAATCTAGTTCTATCAATTTTCGCCGCTACAGATTCTGTGCCATTGCTCGTGGCATGGGTAAAACGACAGAGTACTCCGGGAGCACCTCCAAGCCCTTGGAATGAATGAGGTAAAGAACTTTCTTCCAAACCTCGGAGTGCTTAGATACCGCCTCCAATTTCCCAACAATCTAAAGAACTTCCCTGGCTCGCGATAAAGAAACACATGCCGCTCTCTTGTCATGTGGTAGGTTTTTTGAAACACCAAGTTTTTTTGAAACCCCACTGATTGAGTTCCGGCACTTTTAAGCTTCCGTGCATAAGTATCTAACCATACATAGAAAGAATCCATCAAATTGAGACCATTGAAATAAATCAATGGTCATAACAGTCACGTCAATCTCCAGTCCCTTTCGCACTAAACTATTAGACAACTCAGATAGCTGCTTTTGATAAGGCGTCAAAACTGCAAAGTTTGCAGCCCTTATTATTTGTTTCCACTTTTTGGTTATAGAGAGTACAATTTTCGCTTCGAAGGGGTTTGAGTACCCAGCCCCTGAGAATACCATTTCGGTGGAATTTTCGGTTTTTTTTCGTATCAAGATGATTTGAAACTCCAAATTGAACTCCCATGAACCAAAAATGATTTAAATAATTGAAACGACTCCAAGGAGTATCGCTAGGTCTCCGACCATGCTTGACAATTTTTTCCAACAAATCATTGGCGTATGCAGTGCAATTCAACAACGTGGGTTGACCAGCTGAGGGTCCCTCCAATGGAACTTTCTGTAAAGCTTCCAAATTGGCAAGGGAGTGAGCTGATAGAAAAAAGTCTTGGTCGTTATCGACCAAATGGTTGCCAAGCGACGGATCAGAGAACCCGGAGCGAATTGTGGGAAACACATAGTGCAGGCTGAAAGAAAGCTGCAAGAAACATGTTAAAATCTTTTACTACACTCCACCACTTGTAAATATTAACGGAACGGTCAGGATTGACGAATAAATCCAGGCCAGCGGAGAAATATTTGTTTTTCTTCGAGTCACCGCAAACCAACAGTTTCAAGCCGTAGATATTATTCCCAGCCCTTTCCATAAACGCCTATCGCAAATTATCATTCCTACCAGTAACGAATCCATATAACGATCCCCTGGGACGTTCCTCTTCGAAAAGCCGCAACTAAACTACAGAACATGACCCAAAAACTGCAGGACCAACACCTCGAGAAGTAGTGGAGGTAGATTTTAGATAGATGCTCTCCAAAGACACAGAAGCCATGAACTATGCGAGGCGTACGTCTCTATTTAGTACGCCGCTGTCCTCCAGCATTGGACAGAGGAGCACCACAGGACAAAAGCCAGCATTCTTATCTGCTCCTTCCTGGAGAGTCCGTACGGTCGGGTTCATGTACCTGTATTCCTCAAATTGCCCCGCAATTTCATACCAGGACACAAGCTCATCTCTACTGTTCAACGCCACTAGTCCAAGTAATTTATCCTCCATCAGCACTTAGGAATACATAGGGAGTAACCCAAAAGAGCAGTCATCGACGAGACCCATACACACTTCAGCAATTACCTTCGATTCAGATGAAATGCAGTATTCAAGGTCCTTTTTCGCTCTATCAGACACCTGACCCAAGCGTTATGCCCTCGACAGTTGTGCAATAGAGGTCTAAAATTGTAGCAGTACATCTGTGCCAAAGTTTTATGGCAATTGTGTTGTTGAGTCTGCGATTGGAAAATACTGATGCGTTACTAAGTTTGGTATAGATGAGGTAACAAACGTTATTCAAGATGTCCAAAGAAGAATCTCCGAGGCTAGGTAACAATGGAGATTTCACACTCATTATACCAAGCCTATAGTTTTTCGCACCCACCTTAAAGGACGAAGAGAAACGGGTTGGGACATCTCTCTTGGCATTTCATCTTATGACGGGATCCCTCTCATGATCAGAAAACATGTTCTGAGAGATCTTCATCACGGAGAGATCCACCATCCAGTTGACCAGCATTATAACATCGGCAACGGAGTACCGGTCTTCTGCAAATTTATCCATGTCCTTAGACTGAAGCCTGTAGAACGAAGGCATGGAATCTTCGCCGAGACTCACGTCCTCACCCATGAACTTCCTTCGTGCCAAACTAACGCGACGAACAGTTTCGTTCCATAATTCTTCAAATTGTAGTACCTTTGCTTCAACGGGGCTTAGAATCACCATATAATCAGCGCTAAGTCTGGAATAAATCGCGGTAAGAGTACCGCAGAGGTTTCCTGACGCTGGCTCAGCACCCACGCATTCTCGAACCCGATAATTCGTAAAGTATTCCGGGAAGAGATTTGAATAGACCTTCGTACCCCGTAATTTTTCTGCATCCCTGAAAAGACATGTAATTATAGACCTTTCCACGAAACTCGCTGAGCGCAGATAAATGTCATGCAATGAGTCAAAGTGCTCGATCAGGGATTTTCGGGGCACATAAAATGTACAGCTTTGAGACAGCGAATCAAATCGTGCATTCCACGAATCCGAACAAGACGTAAATGGACAATTGAAAATGGTGGTACCAGGAGAAGCGGTGAATTCAAGATAAATCCCCAACACACACTGCCGGATGAACTTTGCGACCGATTACTTGCAACCGATAATGACGGCGACACTATTTCTAAACGAAGTATGGGAACTGAGGCCTTCTGATTGCCAAGAGTTTTAAGAGCCAGATCATAACAAAGAGAAATGCGTCGTTGTTCAGTTTCACCTCTGCGGCTTGCAGTATCTGATCGTTCTCATCCAAGGTTATCGACAATTACTTTTTGTCGAAATCCTCATACTTCCCAGCCGTTGTTATTTCAGGCTTTACTCTAGATCCAGTTCCATCGCTTCTTTCCTCCTCCTTTGTCCAGGTAGGTCTCGGATGACCCTCCAGGTCGATGACTTCTTGTCAAGTACGCTTCCTTGCAGAGGATGCATTTCTGCACTGCCTTGCGGATCATTGCGAGTGTTGGAGGAAGGAACTTCCCTCTCTTGGATATAAGTTCGTATTTTTTGCAACGAAACAATGTAAATCATCATAATTATTCTCTTTGAGGCCTTACTCTACCTCTACTCCACCGACATTGCGACTAGTGGGAACGGAAAATGACCTCGGCGGAGCATCGGTCGACGTTACCGGATTCGGAGCAGACATGAAACCACTATTTTTTGGGCTTTTACCTCCCCTTTCCCTGGTCTTCTTGATGGCTTTCGGAATTCTATTTTGCAGGCCTTTTAAGTTGCTAGGCTTTTTCTCCTTACTAGGAGGTTCTTCTTTGCCTTTGACTAATAGAACACCCTCTTCTGTATGGCTAGACTCGTCCCTTACTATTCCTCTACGCGGATTCCTCCTCCTCCGTTTCGGAGGAAGGGCTTCTATTTCACATAGCATTGCGCCTGTGTTGACCTGTTCCGTTGCTTTCTCAGGCTGCGGTGTCGTGCAAGGTTCTGGTGCTCGTTCCGAGGGTCCGACAACGGGGGGCATTCCTGCGCTTGTTCCTGCGACGTGTTTTTGCCGGTTTCAGTTGTTTCCCTGCAGTCATTTTGCGCATCATGACGATATCTTTCAGCACGGAAAAAGAATTCAGGGTATTGGGAAGACAAAGAGGTTGCAGTTCTATGAATGATTGAAAGAGGAGTAATTTAAAGGGGTTAGTTTTGGGTAAGTTTGGCAGGATAGGTTGAGTGTATTTGCCAGAAGGTTAGTGAGGATTGGATGCTGAAAACGTTGGACGAATAATTTGTCGTATAAAGACTCACGGGTTACCCCTTAAGTAATATCGAAAAGCGGCTGTCGGTTCTCAGATTGCACAAGCTGTTTCATCAAAACTGCAAATCTGTCGAAATGATTTTCCTGTCGGAGGGGATGTATCACTCTCAATATTGATGACGGATATTAAAACATGTAAGCCGGTTTTTCTCATCTTTTTGAGGGAAAAAACCACCTAAGTCGTATGGAAACGCTCGTTTGGCTTTGGAAGGGGGCGAGGGATAGGGGACGGAATTGTTTTGCATGAGAAGGGACTAGTTGACACTAGTGCGAACGGATGTATCCATGAGACTGAAGGAAGGTGTCGAGGAGTACCAGACTGGAACAGAATGTGATATGTCAAAACTTATGATTTTGATCCGACAAATACTAAGCAATCCGATCAAATCATCCTCAATCTCGAGTCTAGAGTGCGATCTTTGAAAACAAAACTGATAAATCAACTAAAATTCGAAAGTGCCAGCTGTTTTTTGAACTTGGACAGGTAGTTTTCAACGCAAGAAAGGACTTTTTGAAAATGGTACCATTCTGTACGGTACTCATGCAGTGCTCTAGAGTATAGTGTAGTTTTAAATCAAAACCCACTACTCCGAAGCCAAAAATGAACAATAAATAACGGAAACAGCGGACTGCCAACTTACAAATTTTTATTCCCTTTCTTGCAGTACATTGCATGCCCAACTGTGCCTTGCGGCCCCAATTTCATTACTGTACCTGCAATTTAGGCTTTGGGCTGCATACTCGCACATTTCACGGTGACACAGTACAGTATCAGCACTGCCCAAATTATAGATTCTCACCTTTACTTTCCTAGGTGTTTAGAAGTTGTACTTCACTTTTTTTAAGACAAGAAAAGTTATGCTTCACTTTCGCAACAGTCCCGACCCCGTTCTTGCCCGGGCCATGCACATTATCGTACATACACAAGTGTTCCACGCCACCCCACTGTAATTAATGTACCTACAAAATATATTTTATGCCAGTGACGCTGCCCTCACGCCATGTGTTCATCCATTGCACGGAGGCACGGTGCAGTACCAACGCAGCGCAAAAAACACAACAGTGCTATGCGACACTACTGTGTTTTCTGTACCTAAAATTAATCTGTTTGAAGCGCAAAATGCGGCTCCATCAAACCTCTCTTACAAATTTTTCTACTCAGCAGTCTGCAATACAATGCCGCCAATATCTTTGCTTTTCTACTGGATCGCTGAAAAAGTTTAAAACTGCGTGGATCATACATGCATGGCGTAGCATATTGACTGTGGGAAGCTTGGGTCGAAGCGTTTCATAAAGTCGCTAACGATCGCAAGTGAATCTGTATATTACTTCGTCCCCATTGCAGGTAAGAATAATTTGAACAGTTGCGGACAAAGAATGATACTTCATTTAATACGTAAAGGAAGGGTACCACTATATATAGTTTCCACTACCATCAGAATTTCTAACAGTGGAATTATGTCAATAGGTATCACATAATCCTGTGTGTCTCCTTGTGTTTTCTCTGTGGGGCTCCCTGCTGCAAAAAAAAGTAGATATAAGACGACTCCATTCTCTTGAGAAAGCATTGTTCTCAATTATATCACCCTATATGGATTGTTTGGTGAAAATTTCTCCACAAACTTTCGACAGTGTGCTCTCCATAATGTCTTTGTTCTCAATTTCCAACATGAAGAGCAATACTTCCATGCGAATAGTTTCAAGCCTAATATTTTCGGATTTTGGACAATATTTGATATCCAGACAATTCCCAGTTAGCATTTTTCTACGGCAACTATCCCTGTAAAGATTCACCAAAGGTTCACCGAGCTCCCTCTAAACTTCACCGATTACGCTATAGTCACTATTCTAAGAACCGGTATTATGGCTTTTCGTAGATCTTGATGATATTGGAATAGTTGATGAGCTACGCTCCGGAGCTGCCACTTCTTAATTTTTTGCTTCCTGCAAAGTTACGGGAAGGTCTTACCTGTCGACACTTCCGTGGTTCCGATTCCAATTCACTCATTCGAACATGAACCAAATCTTTCAACTGTTTCACAGCAATTCCTGGAACTATAATTACACCAAAAATATTGTTCACAACTTTATCTTGGCTTTTTACTCGATTGGTGTCATTAAAGTAAAGTAATTTCATATTTTAGTCCATTCTTAAGTAGCCTGGTGCAATCATACACTAAATACCTTGATTTTCAACCCATTAAACCCATTATGGATCTATTTCTTGTACAAACGGCAACCATGCGTCCGCGTTCTCTATTGTAGAGGAGTGTCGAAAACTGAAAATTGACTTCCGAAGTCGGGCAGACATCGCAACCCCCACATTGCTCACCACAGCTTCTTTTTTGGTCGCAGTTTGGTTCTACTCAATTTAACTTCCCCGATCAGATTTGTTTGTGCACGTATCTTTACTGCGATTATTTTGGCGCCCAGAGATTTGATTGATTCAGCAGTTAAAAATCGGACTTTTTGAATTTTCACAGGGAGGTCGGAGGCGGTGGATGGATGTGTTCTCGAAAAGCAACAGCGAACAAATATTTTTCCTTTTCTTGGCTTCCTCTGAAATTTCTCGACAGTATTTCCGAATTCGAAGAAAGTCCAATCTACCTCACCTCACCCTCGCTTGCAAACAAAATCAATTAAAGCAAGAGGAATCCGGAATCAATTAGACTCGGAAAACTGTACCTAAATCTAGTTACACCACGTCGGCTTTTAGGCGGGATGTAGCTATAGTTCTTAGAGATATCTGGAACCTGACCTTCTTTCATCATTTCCTCTCGAGCATTAATTATTTCATCGCAGAGAACTTTGAGAGGCAGCGATATGTGCCGCTTTTCGAAGTTCTTGCAACCCTTCACAGGTGAAGAAAACTCCCAAATATTCCGGAACATCCAATAAAACGTACATAGGTGGTTTTACTCCTCCTTATTACTGTTATCCCAGTACATCGCCTCCCACCTAGTATGAGATTGGCTCCATTTGGTAATTTTGTGATAAAATTTCAGCACCCAATAGCTGGAATGTTTTGATTCGCACTGTACATATTTACTGCCCTCTCCATCACGATGTTGGCATACTTAGGTACGTTTTGGGTTCCTCCTTGTTTTTATACCATTCCGCGTCTTCTTATATTGCTATGAATATATCCCAAGAATTTCGCAGACGCTCTGGTGCAATGTTGAACTTCTACGCATGAATAGTTCCTTCTTACCATTACCTAATTTTTCAAAAACGGTCTTGAAATGATATATCATTTCACTTAATAGCTCTTTAATATCCGTGACTCTAATAAAATGTAGAGTACCTTCCTTGTTAGAACCAAACGATAGCAAAAAATCTTTATCCTTTGGGAAATCATGGAATTGAATGTACTAAGCTCCACATTGACAGTCCATTCTCGGTCTCCTTTATATTTGAAACAGACCTGAAGCTAAGTCTCTAATCAATTCAATTATTTTCTGTGAAGCCATTTATGAACTTCACAAGATGCACTATTTTCACTCGTAATCTGCTTAGGAAGGAAATTTGCATCCTCTGGCGATTCAAATACGATTATATCTTCTGCAATGTCGTCGATGACAAAAAAAATCATCGACAATACGATCAAATCTTCTGCAATGTCGTCGATAACAACAACTTCATCATCAGACAGATCATTTTGAGGGAACCTGTGGCATATTCTATGCGACCGTAATGTCATTTAGATTACATTTGAAAGGGATAACGTCTTTTTTTAATGTACTGCTTTGGAGCAGAGGTGTTGACTAGTAGGCCTATGGTTCGAGTATGAGCCCCCGGAATTTGTTAATTCTTGACAAAAAAAATTCTTGAATATTATTACTGTTAGGCCAAATTTAAAGCCAGATAGTATCCACTTCTGTTTAGACTGGGATCCATTCGAAAACGCCTTAATAATAAATCTATGATATTAAAATTATCATTTCTTTATAGTCAGCTATCAACAAAGATGATTTTTTATTACATTTACAAAAATTGCTTCATTGTTTAATGATGAATTGAGTTGGAATCCTGTGGAAGGCTCAATGCAATGTCCACTTTAACGAATTGGTTGTATGCATCGATTATATTCTTTTTCAGCAAAAGCTGATACTACCATGCCAAATGGTGCATTTTATTGTTTCCTCTACAATCGTAAACATTTAATTACCCTTCGATATTCTCTACTGGAAAAGCTATAATAATTGTCATTCCTTGGCTGATCCAAGTAACGCTAATGTCCATTATTAAATGATTTAGGTCTCTATGTTCCCTTATTTCCTCATCATTACTGTTAATAGCCATGATATCTCCGCAAACCGTTTAATTTGCCTTCTATTGCGACCAATGAAATTGTAACTTCCTGTAATTTTTACAATGGTACGTAACGAAAGGACGCAAAAAACTGGAGTTTGTCCGTTACTATATTTCAGAAACTTCTGAAATTAGTAAAGTCAATTTTTCAGGCCCAACTTACAATACCGGACAGATCTGATAGCATTCAATAAAATAAGGTACCTGTTGCAATGTTTCTCCTTTTTTACGTATCCGTGAGCTATCTAGTTCCTTACGTATTGTAGTAATTTTAGCGAACTATATTCCTCATTTGTGATATCCTAGATATCCACTTTTATATATGATCGAGTTTGTTACCATAGATCACAAAGAGTCAAAATTATAACGCCGTATTCAAACGAAATTTTAATATGATTTTAAGGGTTCATATTTCATAGCCTGCTCACAACTACTCACACACGCTGTGTCGCTTCAGTCTCAACAGAATCACGCTCTAAAGAAGTACTTTTCATTAGTATGGAATCAACTCAATTGCAGTTATGAACTTACATATAGTAGATATTAGCCCTGGCCACTCCCGATTTTCATCCAGAGAACTGTGTTGATTTCATTAAATAAAATATAGTTTAAATCTCCATTAATATTGCCATATGAAATTGCATATCAAGCCCGTGTGGGCTGAGTCGACTACCCTGTGGGTCTGTGATTGAGTGGAGCGTCCCTCTACTACATTTCTGCAATGATTCACCTGGATACATCCAGCACGCTTTCGGTGAATGATTTCTACTCCTTTAAAACAAGGAACACTAATGAAATACGAATATTATGTTACTTATATCCGATTGTTTGGGACTGATCAACGTCCTATTGTATCACACATTTAAATAAATCATGTAAAACGTATTAAATTCTACTTTTGTACCTTGAGAATACAGTTTGTACCGATTGTCTCAATATACCGGCGATTCTGCAAAATTTATGTCATATCTTTTGTGATATACCATTCTTCCACCTGAAACACAAATCGTTTTGACACTCTTCCTCAAAATATTGAAATACTGGATAGACTAGTTCCATATCTCTGATTACGGAAAAATAACATATGTAACCCTCTCTTCAAAGAGCCCCTACCGTAACGTGCTGCTAGACTTTCTCTTTACTGGAGTCAATGTTTATTTCCAATATTGGATTAATCATACATGGATGCTCACAAAAGAGTTACTTATCATTTGTCCGTGCTTTTTTGGACGCATGATTTCGTTCTTTTTATTAGTCGATACATTGACAATTTGTTATAAAACTTTCACTGTGCGCTGACTATTGATGATTCAAACCTTTGCAGACCTCAAGTTTAAGTTTATTTAAATCGGGAAGCAGATTACCTGAACAATTTTTCTGTTTTCAATGGAACCCATTCATGAATTTTGTATTTAGGCCTAAATTAAGAAATCCTGATAACTTAGCTAGCAATCCACTCTACATTCGGTGCATCAGTTCTGTGATCTGCGATGTTGTTCTGATAAAATATTTTATCTCCTTTGGGGTCGTTCACCGGCATGACTTGAGTAATTAGGTGATTACATGCACTTTACCGTGCAACACAATAGCGGCTTCAAGACACCCAACCAAATCTTACATACATAAAAATAATTCAAAAATTCCCCTTTATGGATGTTGATTGTGTTCGTTGACGTAATTGATCAGATCTTGCATTTGATCGAATCAGTACAGTATTGGTTTGTTCCAAAGGAGCCTCACACAAATGACTGCTGCATATGGATATAAATCGTTTTATCAATTCTCCATATCACTTCTGCCCAGTGCCTTCTTTCAAACGAGGCAACTTTTTCCTCCATCATCCGAGCGTATCATATTTAATTTTTAATTACAAATCTCGTTTTTTCCTGTTCATCACCTTCATCTTTTCAGCATGACTCTATTTGTATTCGTTTTGAACTTTTTGTTTCCTCCTTGTTCTATATTTATGACCTTCTTTTCACTTATTTCAAGTCTGATTTTTGTGTGAATTTGTATGCTATACCCAATTCAATTTGAATATTTGCTCTGAGCTTTCAATGAAGACAAATTTTTTCCACATTACATGTCCATGTATAGACATTGTTTATTCACACAGTGACATATAAAAAATGATAGGGGGTATGATCTGTCGTTTTTTACGTTTCTTGTACAGAGTATTCAGGTCAAATGTTCAGTGCACCTCCTTTGATGCTGATTCTTTTGCAAAATTTTCAAACATTCTATTTGATACGTTCAATCGTCCCTGTCAACCCTTTAATGATCCGTCAATTTTTCGTGCAGCCGGGTCATCGAGTTACCCGTATTACCCTTTCCGCAACGAGCACTGCCAATATCTTGATCAGTAGCATTGCAGTCCAGTTGAGTTAAGATTATACATCTGTTTAATCACAAAATTCGTTAGTTGTAATGAGCCTGACTACATCCAGGGAAACATTTCCGCATTTTCTTGATTTCTAAACTTTTTACCTTCTTCTTACTTGGCACATATTACAGTTGGAGGATAGGGAGCGACAACATCTCATCTGACAGTAACAAAGTACTCCTTTTAGCTGTCAGACCCGAAAACTTGTAATGAGGTCAGTTGAGGCCATTAGAGAGGCCAAACAAGGCCCTTCCGGAGTGGAGACCGCGATTGCAGCTGTTTGCGATAATGCATGCTGTCTTAGTCCCTCAATTAAATCCTATAGTAAGTTCAAGGTCTCTTAGTGTTCTCTCTTTTGTAGGTCTGTAACCATTAAAACAACTCACAGAGGACATAACTGTCCTTACTCTTCAACCGGTAAAATTGCACAGATTTCTCGCCCATCTCTGGAATATTTTTATACTCCTCATTTTTGGTGGGAATATATGGTGAAAAAACTAGATGGAAGCTATTTTATGCGATCGCATCTCGATCAACGCATTCCCCGCTCTTTGCTCGTAAGGTTGAAAGTTTCTTTGATTAGAGCAGCAGTTTTTCTGTAGTTTTGAACAATTTTCCACTTGCCGTAAGCACAAAGTACAGTAAGTAATGGTTAAAGAACTTACGGTTTCGATGTGCGGTATAAACAACACCTCGAAAGAATATTTAGTGTATTTCGCTGTAAGGCCTATTTAGGACATACCGGTATTTCAAGAGGAGAGCTTGGGGTTTTATTTGATTCATGAAAAATGAGGTCACATGTTCTCTTAGTAATTTCATGATATGGATAAAATCTTACAATGTTAAGGGGTTTCAAGATGCTGTGAAAGCGCTAGAAAACTGTCTGGAGTCGAGACAAAGATTACGCCGCATTGGCCATCGCTGGTGCCCCGGAATTACTTTGTGTTAAGACCTGTTTTAGATTTGCTTAATTCTTCTTTAACCTCCTAATGACGTTTTGTGCGACGTCTTGTAGCAATGTGTGAGCGGATAGTGTGTTAAGGGCATTGCTGACAGTAAAAAAATTGTATTATAATTACTTATTTAAATGTTATGTTCGAAGTAGAAATTATTCAGTACTTACAACCAATATGATAAGCATTTTTTCCGCTCCTAGTATAAGTTTTTACTGCTTATAAGTTTTTACTGCCTCTTTTCATGCCTGCAACATCCGACCTCACTATCATTTCCGCTGCAAAATCTGACATATACTTTTTTTCGCCTGCAACATCTGACCTCACTGTCGTTTCTGCTGCAAAATCTTACATACAGTTTTTCTCGGCTGCAAAATCTGACCTTCACATTGATTGACGCTGTTAATTCTGAACTTCTTTTTTTCCTATCGTGATAGGTAGAGTTCGTCGGTCGCAATGCCATTCTCGTGCTTCATACGTCTATATCATCTCAATACAGCTTTCTAACGATTTTGATCCCGTCACTAGTTTTGGTCATCCTTTATACTTACTGTAATCTAGTTTGTGTACCCATTTACAAAGCCATAAGTGTTTTTCGATCTCTACACAACCCTAGGCCCTCCTTGTCTTGTGTAAGATATTAAGTCATACCATACGGCCGTATTAATTACTTTGTTTGTTGTAGAACGAGTTAATGGTACATGAAAGAAAATAAATTTTTAACAAAAGAGTGATCATGCCTACATGTTCAACTTTATTTAATGTCACCTCACGAATGATACCTAAACTGTCCACATATTCCTCCCTCTTTGCTTATTTTTTTGTATTTATAGTAAAACGTTCACTCTAAGACCATTTACTTGGTTTAACATCTTTGTAATGACTTCTTAGCATTCTGCCTTATAGCAACGAGTAAAAAAGCCGCACAAATCGCGACCTACTACTGCGAATGAGAGACAAGCCGCATCTCGACGGGAAACGCCTAAAGCCGCTTTTATCTCTGCTTTCGAGTCCTTTGGAAGCAAATGATATGCGATCTGCGAGACTAACACATTCGCAATCGAATCTAAGCTTATCGACGGCAATTTTGCTTCGGAATTTCGACTAAGCCTTCGATACGTTTTCTTCTATATTTAGAAAACTTTGTTTCAGTTTGTGACCTCAGGTTCTCCAAAATACCTATCGACCTGTCAGAATTTGTTGGTATACGTCTCTTCCATCGTTGGTGTAATTATTTTTCCCAAGCAAAATTTCTTAATACTTTAGTCATCGCAATTCCCAAACCGTATACACTGCGTCTACGTAGGGAAAGAGTGGTATCAGATGCCACTAGTGTCGAAAAATGTAATGTAATTATTGCCTTCGAAAATATGTCTGGTCTGCAGAATAATCTATCCAGAGTATCTGCAAATTACTTTCCGTTATGTATTATTTCAAATAATTTGTGATGATTTCCGTCTTTCCTACGTATCTTGATGCAGTACATAAGCAGATCTACAAAAATATTACTGTCTTCGAAGTTCTTCAAGTTTAGATATTCTAGAACCACAATCCAAATCTGTTTGATAGTCGTACTGCCTATATCTAAGTGTAGTAGGGAGCTTTCGATCTCAGTAAAAGAGGGGGGAGGGGAAACTGAACATTACGTCAATTTGTGAGTATCCTTTATCCCTAATTTTGAGTATAAACCGCGGGCAAAGTTTTCGATGATCACTTCGCCTACTACCGGGTTTTTAGCTTCCTTCTTTCCTATCTCAACGGAAATTACAGGAGCGAAAAGAATTATCTCGTAAATGTACATCAAAAACCCAAAAACGGATAAAAAGGACAGGTTGCTAGCAGTAGAAAGAGTCTTGGTTATTTTTACGAGACGATTCTGAGTATTCTCTAGGACTTTAATGGGCCCACAATCTTCCAGAAAGACTCAGGAAAGATCTTTTATAAGCCTCGTTCCCATGGTTGAATCAACTCTATAAATGGCTTTCTCGCTCTGAAAAGGTGGTATTTGGGTATTTATTCTCGTTTTTCTCAAGCACGGACGACTTACGTAAGAGATCAAGGCCTGAACAAAGTCAACGGGGATCTTTTCTTTTCCGACAGAGAATTTTTTGAGAAAAATGTAACGAAGGAAAAACTGCAAAAAATTCAACGAATTTTGGAATGTTCGCACGCACAATCTCTCTGGATATTGATCTGATTTCTTCCCGCTTGACACATACATCAGGAACAGCAATAAGACGAGGCAATTGCTTGCGCAATAATCGTTTCGCTACCATACCGTCACGCTTCAGCAAGCGCTGGTAAGCCGTTACTCCACCAGTCTTGCTTCCATATTTCTAACAGTCGCGACCATCTGTAGCCGTCACTTTTCTCACAGGTGAAGATAGAAGAGAAAAATTGATCTCTAGAACGTTAGAAGACAAGAAAAGAACGGGTCACTTAATCAAACTTGAAGAGCACAGAATTCAATTCTCGCACTCCAGGAGCTGGCTTGAAGTTACTTACCTTTGTAAATTTCTCTTCAGCATCCATTGTCTTGGAAAAATTGGAACGAGGACCAGTCGCTTCACGAAGGAGCTGTGCAGGGGAATAATGGTGGTAAACGGGCAGAATGAAGCACGGTGGCTGGTTTTAATGACTGAGGACTGGTAGAGCCCTGCAGGTAGATTTAAGAGCGGGGACTGGTCCATTCGATCTGCTTATAAACGGTTCAAATGCTGCTAAACATATTGGTCTGATGGTCTCCATTCAATGCAGCACATGCGTTCCCTTTGCTCAAAAATGCCATTTAGGCTCTTTTGAAGCATGATAAAGGACTCTAATTTCATCACTGTACAATACGGTGATGTGGCTCGTAAATTATGACCTGAGAAATTACTGTATTTCTTAGGGCATACATTTTTTAATTCCTGTAACTATTTATAGTAATGATTCTAAAACTGGTTATACTAAGACATTAATTGACATGTACGCACAATTCTGTTTCATGTAAAGTTAGCTGTGACAAAAAAACGAAGTTTTTCCTAACCTACTTACAGAGACCTGTAGTGATACTGTACTAATTTATTTAGTACAATGTAAGACTTGATTTTACAGTACGGTTAACTAACTTTTGCAATTAACTGAAATTTTCAAAAAAGGTTGCAGAGTAAATCAGCATTTCAATTTTATAAAGAAATTGAAATAGGTTGAGAGAAATGCCTCTTCAATATAACTGAAGGATTTTGATTCTGACTTTAAATGTCGTTTATATCACCTTGCAGTATCTTCATTCATTAACTGAACCCCCCATACGTATGGTAAGTGGGTTTAAATTCAGTATTATACAGCTGTACACGTACGAACGTTATATAAATATGCAACCCCGGTGCACATGTTACTATAAATTTTTATTGCTGTACTGTACCAGTTACTCACTTAATTTACTGTCGCAATTATTCACTCACTTTAGACAGATAGCCCGTTTTGCACCCGCACAACACTAATCGGAATTTATTCTTTAAACACGTGTCAAAGCTCGCTCCTTTCGAATATCAACAGGAAGCGGGAAACCACTTGTTGGCTTACCCTTGGAGAATAGTGATGGGGGGAAATCTTCGGGAGAAGAGATACCCAGAACCAATTACCCCAAGGAGGATGATTTTCAAGCGACAAAAGTGCTACCATGGTATAGTTGAACGAACAAAAAGGAGTGGAGAAGAAAGACAGTTGAGAGGGCTACAAGCAAGTATGGAAGAGGCTGGGTCTGCCATTGATGCCCTGTGACCAGCGTAAGAAAAATAATTCCTGGGTTCGAAGTTAAATCACAACTTCCTACTACTCGGGACTTGGCTTGAAGTTGTCTGCCAACTTGCTTGACTTCCACAAGAGGAATCGGTTTACTCAGCTTATGTAGGGTTTTTTTGCTATCCCTTAAGTCTCTAAAAAACATACCAAGTACCACAGAATGCATCAAATGGAATCATGTGAACGAGAAAGACTAACAGCGGATACTATCTGAATAAATATCTAGATTTACTCATTTCAATCTAATTATTCGATATCGGAGCCAAAAATTCCACCAAAATATCCATACCCAAATGCAGGCCTTAGATTCCGATTGAACGGCCAAGAACTATAGATATCCCACTCGGAAATATCCGTTTCCTCCAATCTTCCCCCACATCTTTCAAACTACTCTTCATCCCTAAGAACACTTTCAACTTCTGGACTATTTGGGTCTGTACTTGAAGTCGTCTTCCAAATGTCTTGCCCTATCCTATAGGAAATGGTGTTCTCAGCTTATGTAGAATTTTTGATTAAGCCTAAAGTCTCCAATACACATAGAAAATACATACATTGAATGAAAGAAAATCTAATGGACGAAGTAGAACAACTGTAGATACTAATAAAAACATATGTAGATCTCGTCCTCACAATCTTCGCATTTGTGTGTTAATGGAATTTTTTGATCTCTTCCCTGAGCTTTCACAGAGCTCATGACAGGTGTGTCTCTCCTCCGTAATCGTGCAAGGGCTGGAGTACTTTTATTTAATGCTGGCCAGTTCATAGCCTGCTCTATAGATTTTCCGTGAACAAACAAGATTTTGAAGCCGACTGGAAAGATTTAGGCTCACTGATTTGGATTTGTTTTTTTTGATAACGTTTAATGCAGTCTCTGATTTACTTTAGCCTATAAACTCACCACACTATTACGTTTTCGACTTTATTTGCGTTCAATTCTATTTATATAATTCTTGCAGCTTTTACGCGAACGTTTTTATATGTTGAGGGACCATTCACACACTTCCCTCGGCAATAACCATATAATACATTTGGAAAAGCATTTTCCAACTCGATGTCTTCGCTTTTGCATGTTTTTCGATACTGGACGTTTAATTATATAAATTTTCTTTCAGATTTCGCGATTGAAATAAGAGCTTAGCTGAGAGCCTTTTCCAGATGATTAAATTTTCTCTTAAAAAGTGCTGAAATGTCGTCATCGCGAAAAAAGGGATCATCTGAGCTTTTCCTCTTCGGGAGACCAAAAAAACTTATTTCTTTTTGCTCGAAGTTAAGGGCCCCTTCAGCAGTACCCAACTCATTTGCGACCGAAAATGACCCGCTAGTAATGTGCCCAACCCCTGTGAGAAGATCTTTTTTCCAGAAGAATTTCCTTTGGATGGAACGGCAAAGTCGACTAGGAATGTTTCATAAATGGCTGAAATCGGGAAGCTTAGTTTAGCCTTGTACATTCGGATTGGAGTGAAAAATTCAGATAGATCACAGCATTTGAAAAACCTTTACACATTCTTGTGTATATCGGGCGACCAAACTCTTTCCATAATTAATTTTTTTATTGTTCCGAGATCCAACTGACCTATCTCATTATGAGATTTACTCGACAATTTGATTATCTTTTTTAGCGCAGATACTAGTTCTTGACCGGCTTTTCTTAGACTAAAAAGCGTTACTTCACACAGATCAAACGCCATCTGATTCATACGCACCTATTCTTCATTCTCTATGTGGACTTCTCAAATTTCCCACACTGAAAGGAATCGAATGAGTTCTTGCATATTAGCCTCGAACTTTTTCTTGTATGATGATTAAAATTCTGATACTTCAATGATATTTTCGAGAAAGCACTTACTCAGATTCCATGGACTCCCCAAATGAGATAAATATTCTGCTGTATGTTTACTGTGACGGGATCGTTATAAAAGTTCAAACTGATATTCTGTTTTAATTTTGAGCCACCTAACCAACCAATAACCTAAATATTTCCTCTTTAATGCCACCCTGAGTTCCTTGTATTCACTTAAGAGGGTAACATTTTTGAGTGATAAAAGTTAAACAAGAAACATTTTCATTACAAATAAGACTGCTGATGCCCCCTCACAGGCATATTCTCTCTCCTGTGCATCATTTAGACTGTAACTTGCGAATTTAACGTGGTGCTTGTTTCCATTTTCATAGTTTTCCACTAGAAAACTGCTCCCAAAGATCGATTGGATGCATCTTTTTCGACTATACATGGCTCTTTAAAATGCCGATACAACAGAATTTTACTAGTTGGTGCATAGCTTCATTTCGAGTTAGCCGAATATTTACATTTCCTAAATCTAGACATCTTACCACTTACAAATTTCAGGCGTGTAGCGGGGCAGCTGTAATTGCGAAATCTTTTATAAATCTCCTCTAATACGAGGGAAGACGAATTAAGCTCTGAGTTTAATTTTTTTGATTTGGGTCTTAGTTTCAGTTCAATGTTTTCGTGTTTTCCGAGTTGATCCTGACTCTTCCTCGGTCCACAGAGTGGCCATGTAGCTTTATGGAGTCCTGTGTTATCCAATTCTATTCCTATCTTGTACTGTTATATTCTTTCCTCTTCTGTATTTAAATATCAAATATGACTATCCAAAGTGTTTGAAAATACCACAACATCATCAATGTACACCATCGCAAATGGTAGTACCCTCAAAACCTTATTCATCTCCTTTATTTTGTAATATGTTTGCTACATTCTTTAAGTATTACTTCGAGTCCGAATCTACCAATGTTGATGGTAAAAGTTTTTCCTTGTATTTTTCATGCTAACGGCCAGTGTACAGGTCAAATTGATGTCTAATACTCCCATTCTTCACATCTTCGAGGATTTCCTAAATTTTTGGAATCAAAAATTGATCCAGTTTCGTTCTTCGGTTTAAATTTTGGTAGTCGCGCGCAATGTGAAGGTAATCTATCCCTTTTTGGCCATTCTTTTTTTGTGCTAAAACCCAGCAGAAAATGGCAATGATGACAAAACAGTGGCCCTTAGCGTCTACGTCCATGTTAAATTGGTTGAATATTGGTGGGTACGAAGGAACAGCTGAATTCTGCACTTGTTTGTATTAAATCTGAAACGCCTCATGCAATAAATTTGTACAATAATAATATCCTAAATAAATTCTTAGACAGGGTGAAGAGGATTTCTTTCAATTATTCATTAATATCGTTGGTATTCTGATTTTGTTTTCCGAGATAATTTTGATCTTGGTTTTTATTAGCTACTTCCAGTGCATCCATATTCTATGAGTTGATCGTCACCGATTATATTCTTTCTTTGGATGAATATTCAACTTTCATACTGTTAATCTTGTACTTAAATCCAAGTTTCTGGAAAGTAATACAAATTAAGGGCCGAGACTTTCCCTCAAATCATAGTCGATGTCTGTATCATACCCCGCATCGTAATAACTCATCACAAGACTCACCATCATTTTACCACGGATCTTCCCGTTTTCACTATCATAGCTGGAGGTGAAATCTTCACATTTTTTATCTCTCAAATCTTCTACTCAGCCATTTTAAAATTATAAAGGAATTTTTAAGATTACGCATCCGATTTTAGCTGAGATACTTTTGGTTTCCGGGTTCATTGCTCGTCCCTAGCTCTCCTATTGTCGTACATCCAATGATTACGTAGGAATGCAACTAAGAAATAAAGAGAAAATCCATATCAATTTTTGAGTACCCATCACAACTGTACACATGCATTTTGATACTTATATGTGGTTTGAATAAGCAAAAGTGGATTGAAGACTGAATTGGTGGTTCAAGTTTCGGCTGAACAGGTATAATATTAGGGCTAACTGTTATACGTACAAGTAGTCAACTAGAAAACAGATACATTTTACTCAAAAAGATCTGAGTTCAAAGCTATTCTATAATAATAGCCATGGAAATATCATTTAACTAGATTCTAAGGGCTCCTGAATAGTAGATATTGCCATTCGAAATTTGTGCCTTGAGAATTTCCGAGGATCAAAAAAATTACTGCTGATTAATTAAGCGTGATTGTTTCCAGAATGTAGGAGAGATTTACATTTTGACGTCTTATTCTTGATCTGTTCCAGATTGATACTACAGGCTGTCGTCGAGATGCCACACAGATTGTTGATATATTTGAAAAGAATTATTTGTAAGCGGTTACATTAATTAAGTTTCTATGTGTATTACTGTAGTTTACTGGTAGGATACTGTATGCAGTAGGAGTATTTATGGATATTTACAGGCATATAAATGAAGTAAGTCCGCGCCAGTACTGCGAATAGCCCCATTCCTATACCACCATATTGATCTTTCGCACTTTTAAAATTCCGTATATACCACTATAGACTTTACGTGGTCTTAACAGATTTCTTATTGTATGAAATCTATTTTCCATTATTCTGACTTTGAATGGCTTCGATGTCTCATTTATGGGTTTTGTCTTGAGACCATATGAATAGTGGTATCGTTTTTTAGATCGCGTCATCTTTAGAGTAAGGGTTCCAGGATGGGAATATGAAAATGTTTTTGGATTCCTGTATATTTCATTATTTGGGAATGAATCACATATCAAGTAAACCTGTTCATATATTATCTTATATGTTTAGAAGTAAAAAAATCTTCGGGTTCTTTTTTCAAGATTTGTTGTTGAAGTACCACGAAGCAAAATATTTTAACGTTTCAATTTGTTTCTTTGCAATTTTTTTGTGACTTTTGCTGCCTTCTAGGTTTTTAATAGCGATATAGTCTGTAGGAAGTATTTCTATGGGAAGATTTCTCGAATTAATACTTCAAGTGAGGAAGGGCGAGACAATTTTGTAGTTTTAATAATAAATTAATCATGGAATTGAAGACAAATTAATATGAGATCATTTTTTGGTTTGACATAGGAGAAATTGAAGACCTGTGGTATATTAGTGTTTAATAGTTTGATTATTTTGTAAACTACCGATGTCCAGGATTGTATACGAAAGTTTTTCTTTCATTGAAGTAATTATCCGATTTCAGTAAATGTGGAACTTTGATCACGAAGATTTTCTTTATTAGTTGTCTTTTTACTTGTTATAGTGTTTTTATACTCTAAATCATTCATTGTTTGGCATTGAAAATTTACGTAGCAAGGTTTTAATTCTGAAATCACCAGAAAATCGGCAACTTATTTTCATTTCTTCAAAAAGGAAATAATTTTGAATTTAGAATTAGATAATGCTTAAATCACACCACTTATATTTAATATTTATTTTACTAAATTTATAGTGTATTGAAGAAACACTAGCTAAGGAATAGCTGCATTTTCGTGATCAAACCGACGAAAATAATTGTCTTTGATCTCGTAGGCACGTATTTTGAACTAAAATCTCGCCAATGCTAATCAGTCAGGCTTAACTTCTTGGAACGGGCCCCTTTGTTTTTTTCCTTCAAGATATAAGCCAACTTCATCCGTAGACAGGCATTCCTTTCGCCACTTCGTCCTTGAGATTAAATTAAAACACTCAGCCACTAAGCAAATCCTGTATTTCATCTTCTTTTGATTCATGATATTCTGCCGTGGTATCCAAAGAAACCTGTACGCAGTCTTTGGATCTAGTCATAGCTAACAATATTTTGTCGGAAATCTTTGTCGATTTCTCGTGCCTTGAGGTTATATTTGAGTTCTATCTGTCCTCTGCAACTGTAACTGGCCTGAATACATGACACCGGAACATTTTCTGTCCATTACGTGATTTTACACAGACAATTCCTCCTTTTTTCGAGACGAAGCTGAACGGGTCCTTATAGAGCTTTAAATAGTTTTTGTAAATACGAACAGAATTATCGAAGTATAAGCTATCAGAATCAACTCGCTTTCCGCCTAATTGACCGCGATGTTTTAAAGTGACGAGGAAAAAACTTCATTCTTTTCTGGATACTTATTCCATTGCAAAATAAGCTCCTTTGGAGCTTCTCACTTGTGCTGGTGCCGATAAAGTTCTTGAAAGTATCGGAAAGGCACCAAAGACACAGTGAGCAGGGAAAGTTCCCTTCGGACTAACAGTACTATTGGCAAAATGTAATGCTATCTGAATCCCATCATCCGTTATCGTCTGGTAAGTCCATGGATATCTTATTATTCGCAGTTTACAGGAGAGCGTGATAACTTTCCTCATGTCACATTGATGCTGGCATTTCGACTGGAGCATGGATGACCTTCATACCATTAGTCTAGTGCGGATTTTGGGCGCATAAGAGCTAATCGATAATTGAACTGATGATCGAAGCTTCCGGTGAGCAGACAGAAGTTTCTGACCATGTTTTAAATAAAGAAGATATCATCAAGAGTCACAATTAATGGTAAGCAAACAATACTAAATTCAAAGGTATTCTAGAAGAACAGCCGTAGGGCGTAATACTACAAAGTTCTGAGAGTTCATTTAGCATATTATGGTGAGACTGAGAACACTGCCCATCATTGAAGAGTTTCATTGATCCACTTGTGGAGATAGCACGAGGCACTTTCTGATTGGTTTTGCATGGGACGTATCTGAGAGAAAACAGGTATCCATAATAGCTTTGTCTAAATGGTCCTGAACTCTTATCGCGTCGCGTCGGTGTCAGCCTACTAGACATCAGCTGAACTGATGTCTCCTTATATAGCTTATGGTGCACTGCTGTCTTTCTACAGTGCTCATGCCGTCTTTAAGGGATCCTAGCGGGATATAGAGTACAAAAATGATACTGCTGGACATATTGGTCAAATCCGGGATGCATAAATAAACTCTTCCGACGGAAAGTGAGATCCCTGATCGACTCTCAAGTAATCAAGTAGGGCGAGATAAACATGTGAACAACATTTTAAAAGTGTGGGCCAGAATTCCCTGGATGAAACATTGCGAAGGACCGTAGCAGTTGCGAAACGTTTTGCCTCGTATACAACATGAAGCACGGGTGTACTATGGCTACGATACCTCAAATAAAGGATGTCAACGGCCAAAAAGTTTTTGAACCTACCATTGTCAGTACCCAACGTGAGTTTGAATCTCCTTTGTTTCTGACCCCTCTCGACAAAAAACCTACATAGCCCTGTAAGTCATTCAACACTCTCTGCAACGTCCTTTGATTTTCATTTTCTCCGATCTTGCCAATTTTAAGAATATTCTGAGGTCAGTATCTGAGGGATGACCAAACGAGCGCTGAAACTTCGGGAGTTCACTGTATGTGAACAGAGCATGATACTAAAATTATATGTAGACCAAAAAGGCATTTTCAATAGAAAGTTTCTGACCGCGCCCCATAACATTCAAGCAGTCCAGCTGTACACTCTGGTCTATTTTCGGGTCCTGGAGATATTGCCGGTTCAATAAAGTTGAAAAATCCTCATTCGTAATGTGGAAAGCGACATCAAAAACCAGACTAAAGATTGGGAACAAAATAGATATCACAGCGGTGCCTATGGTGCAGTGTTTGCTTCCCATTCGGTGGATAGAATGGAGATCCCTAGTAGCGGACGCGGGAACACAGTACTCCTTATAGTAAGAAAGATACTGTTTCAGGCTCATGAAGTTTCTGTGGTTAGCCCCCGTATCGATATTCATGCTATCAAACTATAAATCACTGTCCTATACATGCAAAGCCATCTCTATGGCCTGCGTATCGCGTCTAGGCTGTAATTTAGAGCCACAGGTATGTGCATACGTTCTGTTGGAGAATTGTACATCAAGACACTCGTTCAACCCAACGTAGTTGTCAACGATCATACCAAAAATCCTCCTCTTTCTCACCCTTGTCAGATAAGGAGTGATATTTTCCACATTGGGCTGACCTGCTAGGAATCATACACATATTCGGCGAGAACACATGCGCCATCTCCCTTCAGATTCTGTAAAGCTTTACGTACATCATGCATAGGACTGTACTTTTGCGCCAATTGCTACTGTCCACATACCAAACAGCCATTTACTATCGTCACGCTCCTTATCCCTGAGCTTCGTTAAGGGGGCTATCCTGAAAGACCGTTGCTCCGTCCCTTACTCATGCCCTCATGTCTTTGCCCAAGGGAGAAGTTGGCTTCGCTATCCTCGCCTTAGTACTCATTGGCTGGCCTTAGCTCACTAGAAAAGACCGACTCAATTTGATAATTCGCGACGTGAGCTGTTGCTGGTAGCTGCACCTTCAAAGCACATTTGATACTTAGCATATCTGCTTTATCAATAAGCCTCTCTGAGCGTCCGACGTAAACCATGATAAAAAAATAATTGCATGAAGATAGCTCAAAACTTATCCATTAACACTCGACACGTAGTATGAAATCGTGTCTCTCCCGAGCATAATCGGTATGAACTTCAAAGCTTCCTTACTAGAAATATATCAAATATCGACTTCTAGTTCGAACAACTCAACAAAACCGACACAATCTTCATTTCAAAATGCTGATTACTTCTTAAGAGTCCCAGAGGCATTTAGAAGTGCTTGCATGCAGGCGGAACGAGTGCTTATAATGTTCGGGTTTGTTCGCTCCTTACTTCCCTTAGGTTATACTGCACTCAAATAGCCCTCATCATTGTTGTGAAATATATTATCTGCACTTACCACATCTTGTTGGTCTACAAAATTCGAATTATCTCTTACTGCCTTTAGTAAAGTTACTGTAATCTCAGCGGATTTCATTAAAACCAATGCACTTGCCCCTATAATGCTGCTGATTCAAGTATCTGCCTCCTGTACGGAGCATATTTCTTTCCACCAACAATCAATGGGGGATGAAATCTCAGCGTATCCACACATAATACAGACGTCAACGCCAAGATCAATGAAAGTAGTCCTTATTCGATTATCATGGCTGCTTTTCAAACTACTCAGCTTGTCCCTTGAAAATTCGAAAATAAAGTCGTACTATACCGCTACAGCCGTAGTTGAAGGTGTATTTAATTGCATCGAACACCCTTTGTCAACGTTCACGGCCATTGTCGCCTCATACTCGGCAGACTCGCCGTTATATGCTTAATTGCCATGGAAAGCAAGATATAAAGTGTCTCTTTCAACTGGTTGGTGAACCAGCGACACTCCCTCGGCTTCTTGCTCTCCTTCACTTAAGTCACTCTATACAGACATTTCTAAACTATACTCAGCTATAGCTTCGAAGCTAGTTATATAAATTTTACAAACCCCAGAGGGGTGAAATGGCCAGCGTTACCTGTCAGTTCAGATGCGAGATTCCTCAAGGTAGTCAGCGATAGCGCCAGTATATCCGTAGCGTTATTTATGGTGACTTGAATCCCCGTGGTATTCAATTGCGTAGACCTACACAGCCATCAATTCGCACCGGTAAAATGTCGCCCCGGGCGAGCGGCAAAGCTTCAACTGCAGCAAAAGGTCCGTTGCGTGTTGTGTAATATTTGTTAAACTCTTTGTTGTTCCTCATGTTCCTCGTCAATTCTTTCTAGACTAGTCGTGTAAGACTTCCTAGGTATTTTATGAAGTTTACCATCAATTCCGGGTAGAAATTAGAAATTCAGAACGGACGAAGAACTTCGTCCATGGGAACAGCTGCTGTCCCTAGTGGAGATGGTATCGGACAGTTGACAGCATCCTGAATTTGATGATCAGTCGGCGGTGATGCGGGACCTTTTTCCAGCCACAATAGAGCAAATTCGATACAAAGAACAAAGAGCCGCATCCAGCCAGGGATTCGAATGAGATCAAATTTTATTCCAAAAAGTAGGAATAATTAGAATGAAATGACAGATCGACAGACTCGATAAAATGGGTATATCACAAAACAGAATGCGATGGGCAAATAGACAGATAAGAGCAAGACTTTCAATTAAACATGCCAATCAGAGATTAGTGGAGCAATAATAATATATCGATCTCGGACAGTAATGTTACTAAGTAGCTCTCAGGTGGTATTTATTCTTGAGTCCTTACTTTTTTTTGATATTGTCACAAATTTAATCCCCACCAACAATTATACCCAAAACATAATGCGCAAAAAAGAGAAAAAAAGAATGCAATCCACGTCTTTTTCCGCCTCTAGGGCGCCGATGGCGAGAAAAAGGTGATTGAAGTTTTCCCAGGAGTTCATAAATATATATAAATCTGCAAAAGAATTGCAGAATACCAACGACATCATGATGGCCCAAAACAGATATGATTCACTGCATACAAAGCTATTAGAAAAGAATTTTACTGTTTCTGAAAGCTCAATATCTCTTTCATTTCAAAATTCGGTTATTCCGTTCTTCTCGTCATTAAGTATCCGATCAAAAGTAAATATCTCATTTAACCACATTGTGTGGGAAGAGCGGCAATAATGATCTTAATAGGGATCCCAGAGAAGTCAAAAGATACAAAATAGCTTTCCTTTCCAATCATAGGAAACCTTTTACCGTTCTTAATATTGCAAAAAATTTAATTGTCAGTACATGCAATATTATGGCCAAATCAGATTACGTGAGGTTTAAAGTAATTTATCTTAGTTAATCAGGTTTTATCTCTTCTCCAGATACACATTCGAGAGTTTGACGCCTATGAATCAGAAAATGGGCTACCCATAATGCTGCTACTATAGTTAGATTGGTCGTTTTGCAAAAAAATCTTTCGAAACCATTGTTTGAACACCAAATGTTCCGTTGGTTGAGAACCGTTCATTTAAAAGTTACTTTGTTGTCAATAGAGCATCTTGATGGGAGTACTAAGCCTGTTTTGTCATATACAGGTACGAATATTTTTTATAGAACTGAACTTGAGGGGAACAGGAGATGATTAGGAGACCATCTTGCAGTCATTTTGAAATTTTAGTTGTGCCTGTGGGTAATATGGATGGTTCAACACAAGTCCTGCCATAAAATATTAGATCAAAAAATCACCACAGAGATTTATGAATGAGCAAGGTTCTGACTTTTCGCCCACTGTTGTTTCCTATGGTGTCGAAAAAGAAGAGTATGAATGGGAAAAGACTAGAAAGGTGTCAAAGGGTCTACAGTATCACTATAGGAATAAAAATATAGTTGAAAGGCTGGATTTCTCGTCCCGAAGTGTAAACGTCAAGACATATTCTCATTAATACGTATGTGACGCCCGATAATATCATATTATGGTGGTCTATTATACTTTTGAGGTGATGAAAGCATTCATGGCTGACCGTTTAAGAAATCTCGCTGGTGAAGTTCGTCGCTTTGAAGTAATATGGGAGTGGAACTCAAACAGTCTTGAATACCGGTCCTGTACAAAATCTCGGTAGAGGTTTTGTCCCGAATCTGAGGTAATGGGAGTTTTTCGAGAAGCAGGCTACAGCCCCGATGTCCACAGATCTGTAACTCTTGAGCTAGAGGCATATTATCGCATTCAACTATTTCACTTCCATAATAAAACTATTTGGTTTTGATATAAAATGTCTCTTGCTCTGTTAATCTAGGATCTTTGCTCGCAAAAAGAAAAGCAGAGGTAAAATCCATTCTTTTAAACCCAATTATGTAGGATAGGGAAAAATGCAGCATACGAATTCGACCGTCTAACGGAAATCTTTTTTGTAACGTCTTGCAGTGAATAGGTTTCCAGAATCGCTTTTCACATCAGCCTGTCGTTGCTTATAATTACCTGCAGATTCTTAAGGCCTATTTTAAGAAGCAAAATATCCAAAGGTAGGTTTAGGAGCGGTCTTTTATCTGCTGAATATGACTTTCAGACCTTTAACTGATCAGATTTCGCGAAAAAGGTGACCAACAACTCATCGCACAGGACTACCGAATACAGAACGAAGGTTTAACGAGGGGATTAATCGCTATCCTTTAATGGCCCTTATCAGATGTACTGGTCTGAAATCAAATCCCTTAGATGCGTTAACATGTATACTTGAAAAATAGTTCTGTCGAAATACTTGAATAAAATTGTTTCATTCTGAAGGATTTCAAAAGCTTTTATGTAGTAAAATGACTTCTTTAGTAATGAAAAAAGATTCAAAATTGACCTGCCTCCCATACAACGCTTGATAATTAAGGACACTTTCTCGGACCGAGAAGGCCATTTGGGCAATTAATTTACCAGAAACGTCGTCTTATGCAGAATTAGGGGTATATTGAGTATCGTATCGTAATGTATTATGTCCTTCAATGCGAAAATTTCAAAAAAACGTATAGGGCCCTTTTCTATGAAGACATTTAAATATTCCTGTCACAGTGTTTTTTGGACTTTTTGGTTGACTTATCGTTCCTTTCCGAGCCTTTCAGGACTTCAAATAGATTATACGTGATGAAGTGAAATTTATAACGCATTTGATGGTGTTTTTGGAGACTAAGAAGGATAGATGGGACACAGTCGTAAAATATTTGTGTGTTTGGAGATCATTCCGCCTTTGAGAACGCTTGGAAGAACGTTTTTGAAAAATCAATACACCTATCATGGCATTATTCGTTTTAAACTTCGATAAATGGCATTTAAATGAGTAGAATGTACTACTCTTAAAGCGTTTCAACATATTTTTCGGGATAAGAAGATGATTGGTAATTTCAAAGAGCTTTTGATGTAGATTGGTGAGTATTGGACAGATATTAAGAATTCGGGACTGCTAACTGATGGGTGATGGGACAGTGGAGCCATCTTTTTCTTAGTCTGGATAATATATGAAGTTTCACCCAGTATGTTAACTAGTGATGCCGTGTCTTTTATGTTTAATAAGTGCTGAAAATCTGATCATTCTGCTTCCGGAATATCATGCCGCTCGAGCGACAGAATTTGTATAGTAAATTCCAGGTACGAAAGTAGCCAGAAAAGGCATGTAAGGTTGCAGGATGATCTGATTGTGCGACAAGGAGTGTGCTCAATAATTGGTAGAAGTAAAGCATTGGAGTGTTTTACATTTGGACTTTGAATCTTCCTGTAAAATATTCTCGTCCGTCGATTGCGCCAATATGCTTATAAGCCGTTCAAGTTCGAAAACATATAGACCCTTTGAAATATCCAATGGACGAGCGGATGATGAAAAGGGTCAGGCCGGAAAGAGAGGACCAGATAAAATAAGAAAGATGATAAAATCATGGAAGATTTTGTCGGAGGAAGGAGTTCCTTGGAGCTTTTTTCAAAATAAGAAGAGATAATGAGAACCAATTATCATGAAAAGGGAAAAAGGAGACATAAATCCAAACAAATTTCGCTATTTACGGAGTATCGGAACGTATGTTGAATCTGAGGGGGACTAGCCTAGGCCAGTAATATGGAAAAATGATGACACAAAAATATTCATACGTAAAGACTCTTACTCATACATGGAGACTATAAATAGCTTTCCATAGCAGTAGCTCACGATTTCAAGCTATGAAGTATCGTTCAGGGCCGCTGTAATTGCTGTAACGACGCTGACCATTACTTAGCCTTGAAAACGCCTTCTTTTCCGCCATATTGACTGGTTTATCAAATGAAAACTTAAGGCTCTGTCTGCTTTTGCCCTTTTTTAGAATTAGGTCATACAATATGTCATTTTTCAAGTTTAGATAGTTTATAGAAAAGAAGAGAAGCTGAAATTCTCGTGAGTGCGGCGCCAAGACTATGAGACTGTCGAAGAGTACGGAAGAGAATATATAAAACAGGATTTCAAGCCGCCGATATCTTATTTCTCACGTATTCTCTAAGTTTTATTGGAGGTGATAATGTTCTAAGTAGCTGCAGTCATCATCCTGGGATGCACTTGAAATTAATTGAATTGAATTTGACAATTTTGTATGCAATACCATCACTTACATTAAATCGAACAGAAAATATACAGAGGAAAGAAGAAGAAGCATTACTTAGTCACGTAACACACTTAGCAAGGATTCTTTTGAAATCTTCGTACATTCATCTCCGCTCTCCTGGTTGGAATAAAAGCTTAGAAAAACAGATCTTCTATTTGGTTTTATTCGCCATTCGGGAGGGAACCTTATGAGATACCCGGAACCACCACTAACAGTAGTATTCTAGGTCGAAATTAAATAATGTTCAATGCTCAATAATAGTCTCGGAGATTATTTTATCCAGCATGTGTTGAAAATCAAAACCTATGGATATGTTTGACAGTGATAAGCAAAAACCATCCTCCTGATCTTTAATTGGGAAGCGGACCGGCAAAATTGATTGCATTCACAATACTTGCCAATACAACGGTACAGTTAATTGATATCAATTATTTTGCGTGGCATTACCAGAGGAAATTGATTGCGAGCTGTTGGGCGCCATTGTGCGGGCTCGCCGCACTTGATTGTTACGTAGACATAATTTTTCAATGCTCTCAGATCTGGACTCTACTTGGCTAGTTCTGCTCTGTTTTGTCAAGGAAATTGATGGTGATTTAATAATTTCATCCCGTCATCATTTCGATACATTGCGCATCGAGATTTTTTGCTTCATATCCTAAACCTAAGGTTTGATGTAATCTCAAATACCTATGCATGAGACCAAGATCATGTGTCAACTGTAGTTGATAAGTCATATTGTCTGGGACTGCAGTTATGTTTGACAATGTAGACGTTCAATTTCGATGGATCTGAATATTTCGAATTGGTCCCTGTATATATTTATTGTAACTCCTATTTCCAAGAATGGGTTAACAGATCTGGTTTGCTAGGTCACTTATATGTACTGGAAAACTACCTTTATCAATCGCTGTGGTAATGCATCTTCTCTATTGCGTAACACAAGCTGTCACAAATTCTTTAGTGCTTTGGAAAAGCAAGCGATATGTAACAGATATAACAGAAGTCATCCTGATCAGAATAGTTCTCACCAATTAGGGCCCTATGACACGCCTTCATTCAATTCACACCTATTCTTCTACCTGACGTCTGTTTCCACGATCATGAGGTTCTTTTGACTTCTGGTTTAACCGTTCGTTCGACTGTTAATGGACACATGAAGCATTCAGTCAAACTTGTTTCACGAGGGGATCGTTACGAAGTTAGAACAAACTCAGATCTGTTTAACTACCGACCCGGTTATTTTTACGAATATCTTTTGGATTAAATATGCGCGCAGTTCGACACTGTTAACGGCAATTGATTATAGCATTGTTAGATCAGATCTGCACTTCAAAGAGTGTTCGAAGTCAAACGGGTACTTCTTGCCTCGAGAAGACAACGATTCTACGTGGCAAAAGTTACTGACCAGAACTCGCATAAATATAATTATCCATATCTACCCGAAAAAAGGTGTGCCGTTAAGCCATAGGCTCTGTTCCACTCCAAGTCCCAGCCGATTGTGTCACTGAAGAGGGAAAATATTTACAT
This sequence comes from Kappaphycus alvarezii, assembly GCA_002205965.3. Lineage (NCBI taxonomy): Eukaryota > Rhodophyta > Florideophyceae > Gigartinales > Solieriaceae > Kappaphycus > Kappaphycus alvarezii. The sequence goes on from NADL03000852.1 coordinate 471,768, forward strand.
TTTGTAGTTTGATTCAAATCGAGAGAGCAATGGAATCCACCCAGTGAGAGCGGGCCAAGCGTTAAAAGAGATTTATAATTCCCGCTAATTGTTCCCTGAAGCCAAAGATGTGCAATAGTAGAAGCTGGAGTCAGAATCGAGTAACCATTTTGCGCACTTCTCGATTGTAATATTACCAGAGCTGAGTCTACTGTATGTGGAACAATTACTGTTACTTCTTTCGTATAGTAGTAATAGAAGATGTTATGAAGACTGCGTTACGTCAGTATTGCGATCCTAAATTGCGCATTGCACTTCACAATGTACCAGAAGTAGATTTACCGTCATAAAACCGCGTTAGGAGAGGTGGTGCAGAGCTTAATGTGGTTCCTTGGACCAACTCGTACGTATAACTGCTTTGAAGTCTCCGAGCGTAATGGGTGGATACCACAAGGCGGTGGTTTTCAGAATTTTATTCATTTGGATTTCCTACACTTTTCTCGCAAATCATGCATAAATCCTCTAAAACTTTCATTGCTGTCAATTACAACAGTGTTTATTGAATTTAAATCAAGCAGATCTGCCAATGAAAAATTTTGACTGGCTCCAATAGGTCAGTTAGGTTGTGAGAAGACCGGCCGATATCGTCTCATTCAAGACGTAGTGAAATGAGGATCGCAGCTTAGTGAAGAAACGATTGAATGCTCTTGACACGATGCATATTTGATGAATATATTTGACTGGGATTTGCTGGACCTAGGACATCTCAGATCTGAGAAACTGAACATTAGATGCGCACTAATCACTTTTTGACACGGTTTCAAGAATAGCGCTGCTCCGCGGACCAGATAACTGGATGATTGGGATAATCTGGCGGCGTTTCCGCCTCCAGTAAAATCTATAGTCTAGCTTCTATCATATCTGTTCCATGACTAAGCGATTTGCGCGTATTTACATTGGTTTCAACCGCAATTGCAAGTGTACTAGTAATGATTGGTGGCTCTTTAGTTTATCTGCGGTGATCCCACTTCTTTTTTTAGTATTTTTCCATCGGCGTACTACCGGAACATCGGTTCCCGTTGTAGCCTCCTCCTCGGACACTACATCTGGTTGTTGCAGGCTATCGTCTGTCTTCAACTGCAGCAGAGCTAATGTAGTGTAGCCTTAGGTCATGCAAATTTTATCCGCAGATAAGTGCAGTAATCTCCGCCGGTGCCGCTTAGCTGCTTCACTAGTAATTGTGACTGACTCATGCTATTTACTTGCGAATATATGTCACCAAGCAGCTAAAACTAAAACTCATATCAAATTGCGGCACCTAGTTATCAATGACATCAAACTAGTGTCCCTCTCACTCCGGCATGGGCGTAGATGGTTTAGTTCCTTCCACACGTCGCCGATTTTTCCTTTGAATTGGACAGTTGATCGGCCTTAGATCTGACAAAGGGTCGTTCTTCCCAACTTTTCGGCTCGTGGTCTACTAACGACCACCAGGTTTTGTACCATCACTGTTTTGAGGACCAGTTTTACATCTTGCATGGTCAAGCCTTGACCCTGCCCCACGTTAATTTGGATTCCCCTTCATGCCGAGGGCCTCGACAATCGACCGTCAACTAAGAGAGATGTAGAGATTCCTAGACAGTTCTGAAGACAAAAAGAGCGGTCTCCCATTTATCACGTAATTGTATCGACGACTATAACCAGGAAAGTTGTCTCTGTCCCGTCCTTCAAGTTGCAATCTGTCGTAAGGATCCAAGCAGTGCCATTTCTCACTGTAGTCTCTCAACTAGTCACCTCTCATGTAGTCGAGATCATTCCTTACGTTCAATGATGCGTGTAAGTCTCGAAGATCTGTCCGGTACATTATACGAGAGGAGTTGGTCCTCATTCGTATAAGATCCTTGAGCTCTTACTTGCTGCCATGACATTTGAAGGTAAGAGAATGACAAAGTTTGGGAAGGAAGTGTAGGAGAACTGTATGTGCAGAATGTGTAGAAATCAGTGATTGGCGGAAAAAGGAGGGGATTAGAGAGCTAGAGAAGGGAATGGGAATATTCGAAATCGTGTCACGACAAGGGCTTTGGATGGCCTCGTTACTTCATTTCACCTTTGGATGAAGAAAAAGCGCGATATATTTCACCTACGTGTTTTTGGATGTCAATGCTGGTACAAGGTGCCTGGTAATGAGGTGCGTGAACTTGACGAACGCGCAACAACGGGAATGTTTGTTGGGTATTTGCTCCGAACTAAGGCATACAAAATTTGGGACGACAATCTACATCGCAGTGGAAAGAAAAGGGAAATGGAGGTAGAAAGAGGAAGAATGGGGTGAAGTAGAAATTCCAATTAGAAGGCCATATCTGCGCACGTAGTTCGATCAAATAGCGTCATGAAGAAGAAATGTAAAGGAAGTCGTAGAAAGGAAAGCATTTGGAGGAATGGGGGTGAATGTGGACGTCCTGTAAGCAACCAGACTTGAGCTTCAAAATAAGGTGCACGGAGCTGACATTAACAGCAATGACGCGTTTATCGCGTGATAACCTAACTGAAGGTGGTACATTATCACAGTTAGTTAAACTCGTCATAGGACAAATTGAAATGATATTAAGTTTGATTTTAACACGATATCTGAAAACATTTCTTCCGAATGAGTGCGAGAAATCACCAACAGGGTACCGAAGCGCAAGCGCCGTTAAAACTTCTGTAAGAATGTTTCAATAAACGCTCTTACGGAAGAATAATCGTAATAAAATTTGAAAGGGGAGTGTATCTGATTGCATGTTGCAGACCTGCAGCGAGCGTTTTGATGATTCCAATCGAATCATCAGGTGAGTTACATGTGCAGTGTCTTTGATGCTCGTCGAAATTCAAGACCAGCAGCGAGATTTTGCTTGAGCCATGGCTAGCCATTTGGCTTCGGCCATTCAGAGCTTAAAAAGAAATGCATTTTAACTTTCCCCAAAGATTAATACCTACTACAGATAATTTATCGGGTGATCAGATTTGAATATTGCATTTTCCTCTGTTCCACGACTTGCGCGATACATCCCTCCGGGGTGTCGATACGGTCGTCGGTAGCCGTCACATGAGCGTAATGTCAGGTCCGAGGAGGCTGAAGGGCCGAATCATGACTAGTGAACGGTTCGGATCGGTTTTCTTCGTTGATTACTTTATTCCCACCTTTTTCTACCAATAGTCGGGTTATTCCGTTCTTATACCCTGAGTGGGGGTATGAAAATTCCTTACTCTCTCGACTTGCGAAGAATTCAATATGCTCGGAAATGCATAATTCACCTGGACAGGAGAGACATGACTACACTATTAAGCACTAAAGTCCTATTATTGAATGGACAAGAACTAATTGGAGCTTCTGGGGAAAATAATATGTGTGTTTTTTTTGGTATGGATCGGCATCCTCCACTCAATGAAGGCATCGCAATGTACTACGATCACAACTGAGATATTATTTTTATTATCTCACTGGAAAAATCTAACCCATTATAAACCCTACTCAGATGAGTAGACGCCGTGAGCAACGTAATTTTTTCGCAATTATGCAGTGTGAATAACGCGAGGAATGTAATGATCATGCGATTCACGTTATTGGGCATAGAATTATGCGATACAGACTATCATTTTATAATGGATTAACCCAAAGCAACGTAATGGGACTATTTCAACGCACATATAATCATATCTGCTTCGTTACTTGCAATTTCTTAATCCAATATAATCTTGCTGTTGTAGCATTGCGATAGCGATTGTCACTACCTTTTAGGATACCTTGTCTGATATGATGGACAGTATTTTGATGTCGACCTATGATTTTCTCACAGGCGTAGTTATGATATCAAACTTGCCTTTTGGCGCATGTTCGCGGCGGTACCAAGTGGTTTGATATGCCTACCTATTCGCCGCTGCGTGTCCTTAGTAAAGTTTATTGACCGGCATACCAGCAAAAAGACGAATAGAGAGGTGTAATCAACACACCCACGTAGTCAAAGAAGAGATCTTACCTAGTGTAATAAGCCACAGTCATCAGATCTAGCGATAGGTAATGGCATCAGAAAGGAAATTTCCCGGCAATGAACTACCACTTGAACAAACTTCATTCAGCTAATCTTTTTACACTTCTGATTTGCGCAAAACTCGCACACGAAAAAATCTAGAACAGGACCAGAATTGTATACAGTATCGGACTTCGGTAGATATTTTTACAGTTTCTGAATTTTCAAATATATTTCTATTTTGGATGAGTTTGGCAAAATCACGGGTTGATTTTTATTCCTTGACACGGTGTCACTAATAGATGAAATTATTGTAGACGTCCAAGGTCGTGATAATTTTCGAAGACGTCTCTGTATTTAAAGTTCGATATCGACTTCGTTGGGAAAACCCCCCGCCATCAACTACCCCATCGGCTCACCTCTTCTTTTGGCCCTTAACATGACCAACCTCCACCCTTCCCTCACCATCACCAAGTCATCCCGAGGCCGTCGTCGACTCAACGCTTTGGCTCTGATGGAAAATGGTCCAACCGACTACGATGACTACTGTAGAAGGTTGGACCGGGAACGCGTTCGGGAGCTGGTCCGCCGTTATTCCTTCGAGTCGGCAGAAAAGGCAGAGGAGGAGAAGGGAGGAGAGAAGAAGAAGGAAGAAGAGGAGTTACAGGCGGAAGATGAAGAAGAGGAAGAGGAGGATGAAGAGGAGGACTGGGTGGACCCGTGGGAGCCACTAGTGTGCAATGGTGGGGGGGCTCTTATAGAGAACGAAGGGGGGACTGAATGAGAAATTGTGATCTCTGACTCTTCTGACGAAGATCTAGAGAGAAGTGAGGAGGAGGATGAGGAGGATGAGGTGGAGGGAGGCATGGAAGGTGATGGATTAGTGGGGAAGGGGTCGGAAAATATGGGCCAGGTGGTCCCGACTCTAGAATCGGGTGGGGTTATCCTCAGCGGTCCAGATATTTCGCAGGAGGCAATGGATAACTCTAAGCCGTTCGCGGATATTTGTGTGGACTTTCGCCTGGGTGAAATACATATTTTTGGGGAACGGTTTGGCTCTGATATAGAGGACTAGGATATTAAGGAAAGATTCTGGATATTTGTCCTGATAGTTTCTGCTGTTAGTCTTTATGGTTCACATGATTCCATTTGATGCATTTTATGGTTTCTTAGTATCCATTTGATAATTTTATGATTTCTTAGTATGTTCGTTTGAGACTTTAGGTTTACTCAAAAAGTATATATAAGCTGAGTTAACTGCTTCATCTTGTGGAGTTCAAGCAAGCATGCAGACAACTTCAAGTTTTGTCTCGAGTAGTAGGAAGTTGAGAGTCAACTTCAGAACCAAGAAAACTTTTTCCTACGCTGGTCGCAGAGCATCAGTGGTTGATCCTGCTCCTTTCACACATGCTTGTAGCCCTTTTGACTCTCTTCCAAATACACTTCCTTTTGTTCGTTCAACTATACCACGGTAGCATTTTTGTCGCTTGCAACGCATCCTTCTTGGGGTAGTTGGTTCTGAGTATCTCTTCCCCCGAAGATTTACCCCTATCAAGTACCTCAATTATGTTTGGGATGCACAACAATCTTCAGGGGGGAAGATAACCATAGAGGAGGCGTTTTTTACGCAAAGGCAGGAATCAGTCCACAACCACAATAATCTTTTCGTTGACCATTAGGGCGAATAGATCTTGTGCCACGCTTGAAGCGTCATCTGCGTCACTCTGGAAGGGAGAAAACAACAGACGCCACAAAAATGTCTGATAATTGAGATCTCCAGCGACTCCCATCTCTTAACGGGAAAAGTAGTAGCGTCTTGGTGTGTTGCCTCATCCTCACTGGGAGCTCGTAGCGTAGCCTAGGCCCTTACTCGTGAGAATATTACTTTGCCGCCCAAATCCTGTACACCTTACAGCCTCCTTAACCTCTCATCTCCCTTCCGGACGAACCGCGCAACCGCAAGACCACATGTTCCATTATACAGAGCTCGGCCTTAGCAGCGTAGCCGCGTCACCCTAGAAAACGGATATATCTTTCAAGTGTAAAACACCCAAACGTTCCCCGTAGAAAACGGGCGGGAATATTAGTAATGGAGTGCATGTTTCAGCTGTCGCCTGGAGAGGTCTACAGTCTAGCCAATCTTCCGCGTGGTTGAGGTTTGTGACACATTGAAAGGTTCCCCCCGGTTGACCCCACCTCCGACTGGTTCCGAATTCCTGCTCTGTCGCCATCGACTCCCTGAGGCACCCGCTCCGCAACTACCCAGTTACTGGATGAATTTGTCCCAAGTATAGCTCCGGCCGGTACCAAACTTCCGACATTGTGATTTGTCTGTAGAAGTTTTGAGAAGGGGTAAGTTCTTGTTTTCTCGAGTCCCACGAGTCCCACAGAGGGGACTCGAGTGTCCTTTACAGTATATACTGCGTGAAACATAGGCAAATGCAATGGGATACTGTAGCCTCCTTTGGGAGAGTGATGCACATTGACTCCCGATGAATCAGTATAGTATCCTGATAATTAAAATGCAACCCAGGATAATAATGCAACCCAGGAGAGGATTCGTTCTTTCGCTTTGTACTGTAATAATTATATTGTGACATTGTCGACGCATCTAGCTGCGCCTCAGGAGCTCGTCCTGCACCGGTATATCCATTCTGTCCCAGACCACACTGCACGTGACCGAAGTGGAACATCCGGCTAGCTGTTGGCCAAAAAATCGGACCAGTTGGTGTACTGCAAAAACACCGTTTGACTAAAGATATTTACTGTGCATGCCAACAGTAGCAACAGCACTGTACAGTACAGTACTGTAAATTGGACGATATGATGTTCAGCGCCCATTCACATAAGAAAATGTACAAAACTTTACTGTCATGCTGTACAGTATAGTATAGTATAGTAAAGTTGGAAAAGGTGACCTTTTATTCAAATGCATATAGTCGTTTTCTAGATCGGCTCTCAAAAAGATTTTGTAAACTGTATTCCGCAGTCGATGACATTTGAGGTCACCGTTGAGCTATTGGCACAATACTACCACCTCCCGATAGGTTGTTAGCCAATCATCGCATCCGCTCAAACCCACCTTCCAACCCAACACCGGCGAACCGCAACCGTGTAACAACACTGTGTCGTCGTCCCTTAATGCAAGCCTGATTGTTTCAATGATGTCGAGGAGGCTATAGTTTCTCATCCTATTGGGCGTTCGCTACACTTGCAAGACGCGTCTGCGCTATGATATGTAAAATGGAATGGGGTTGTTTTCTTTTGCACTAATTGCAAGCTCGTTCAGGCTGTCCTGTCCTACCAAAACTGCCCACCTGGTCCCTTAGAAACAGGATGGAAACCCGCTCGAAAATTTCCAAATTTTCAATCACCTTCTCCCGCCTCTACGTGATTGACATGACACCATGTTTGCTCAGCATTGGAAAATTTCATGCAATTCAAGCGGCTCCTTTCAACTGCCCTAACAGCTAATATACTGTACAGTACTTTCTAGTGGCCAAATTGCTCAGGCGGGTGTAGTGTCTATATCGTCGCATTGTTAGGTTGCACATTTGTAGGGCTCGAGTCTGTACACCCGTCACAGTTGACAAATCCAGTATCCACCTTCGTTCAAACGCCAGTGATAATCAGTACAACATCATCGCGTGGACAGCTCAAGCCTCGGTCCTCCAGCCTACACCGATGTTGTCCCTTCCTATCGGCAGGGACATCAGTCGTACAGTTCTCCCTGCTGCAGAAGCACTTGGTTGCGAAGAGATTTGATTTCTTCTTGATATCCGAGAAAGTTTATGTCGTCCTCAAGTTCCGTAACAAGCTTGTCATATGTGTCAACAGATCGGAAATAGGTCAGAAACTTTTCTTCTGTCCCTCCAGTCCTCTTCCTAGGCCCAAGCATGAAATCGTGAAGAGAGCTGTTTGCCTCCCCGCCCCATCCATCAACCAAAAAATGCCGTGGGATGGATTCATACAAAAATTCGACGATTTTCTCGGGCTCCTCAAATTTGAGGACTTGCAACGACCTGTGAACGTTATCTGTCTTGAAACCGCAATAATAGACCTGTGGGCGCCAGTGCACATTCCAGAGCTCGACTTCCTTCTGCCTGCCAGACCCAGGGGGGAATTCCTCTTCAACCCATTTTTCAAAGCTATCGGGAGTCCTCATGTCCTCTTCCAAGTCTGGTTCTACCTTGTCCAAATATGCAGACAGGGTTCTCATCAGCGGGTTTCTGATGACAGCATACCGCGGAATGTCTGGATCCATGAGCCACTTTGTTATGCGCTTCGTTGGGAATCGTGAAATGTCCAGGTCTGACTTTGCAGTCTTGTTGTGAATGACGGCAAACTTCTCGTAATTCTCAACACCATTCACTCGGTGCAACAATCCAATGTGATACGAGCATCCATTTTTCGGTATAGGACATACTACGTATGAAACTTCGTCTGTGTGAATAGCGAAGATCATTTGGTTTGATAGCAAGCGGCGTAAATTTCGGCCAGGATGATTTTGGAAAACGTACGGCATTGCCCCAGGCAAAAACTTTTCTCCAATATCAGAAAAGTTAAGTTGCGAACAATAGAAAGCAAGGAGAAGACCAATCAAAAGGGCGGCGAGCAGCTTTCGTGCAGAGACAGCTCCCCTCGGCTTTGAGTCGAACGAGGCCAAGGGGAGCAGATTTTGGGAGACGTGGCTTGAGGTCATAGGAAAAAGTTTGTTGGAGAAGCTTTGAGGCGAGTTGCCGAAGCGCACATACGATAAAATACCTGTGAAACGGTAGCGAGTCAGTGACAGCGACTTGGGTCAGAATAAAGGGTTCTTTAACTCGACCAGCGGATGGTTTTTTTTGGTTTTGCAATGCCAGGAGGTACGTTCAGAGAGCAATGCCTGGGTTATATCAGTTTTTGAGCACAGTAGTCGGGCAGAGAGTGTCAGTTTGGTGACGTGGAGCGGCGTTTGGAGGTCGGATGAGGTTTTGGTAGCTAGCGACCCACAATGAGCTACAATCCTCGCTACAAAGCGTTACTACTTTCCGCATAATAAACCCGCAACTGTACTAATCAGTACTGACGGGTCAGTCATTACACTGCAGTCCATGCGGCTTTTGTTTGGTTCCAAATATATCGGCGGCTCGGCCACAGTGTGGTGTATTGTACTTTACAGTATCTTGACATAACGCCACTTCATCATAGTCTGTGAAATAAGTGGTGAGAGACCAATAAAAGTTAACAAATGGGAGTATCAAGAGGACAAACTACTATGTTGGACAAGTATGTACAAACTGCCCAGGAGACCTTGAGCAAAAGAGACCGACCATTCCTTCCAAAGAATAACCCGCCGAAAGTTTTCCCCCTGTAGTATTTCAATGCTCGCAGATGCCATTCATTTCAAGGGACACATTCTGCAGAGCCCAAGCCACCCAATCTGGTTCAGTGTTGCTACCGCCCTCCCTGCTCGCTCGCATGCCGTGTCACGACGGCGGTCTATTTCAACCCGAATAACGGTAATGTGTGACATAGTTTGACGACTACCTCCCGTTTACATAAACTGAATCGACCCTGTCGTGGAAGCGTTCGAAAAGTATTTTTTTCGGAAAAAAGAGCACAAGTGTAAGCTGGGTTTCCGTTGAAGGGTCTCGGATGTCATTCTGTACACGTGGCATTCCTGTTGAATCTATATCTGTCATCGTAGACTGGAACGAATGGTACAGAATGTGAGTTGCAAGTAGAAGTCTTTGAGCCAGCCATTCTATTATTTGTTCGCATCTCCTATCTTTTCAGTGAAGAAAGTTTATCATTGTAAACATGTTCTCGGTTTTGTGCTCTCAAAGCGCAGGGGAAAACACAATTCATGAGAAGGAAGACCTCACTTCAGGGAATGACCCTATTTTTCAAATACACCTAAATCTACCCAAGGTTTTCCCCAAAGAGCACACTACAGTACTGTGAGAGATCCATGCCGTTCTTTGAATCAATTCAAAGAATAAGCTACTGTACGACTTTGTACTACTGTACAGTACAGTACAGTGCTTGCAATATCTCATGGTTTCTTCTGCCATGGGGGTAACAAAGGGGGTTAAATTGGGGTAAATAGGGGTTTACTTAAATGCGTATGACATTCAGATTTGCAACTCCAAATAGAGCTTTAGCGAAAATACTCAATTTTCTCGATATGACAAGTGAGGGTACAAAAAAAGTAGTATTAAACACGAAATATCAGTGCGGCAACATAAAATCCAAGTATGACATAGTGCGAAATTTTAATAAAATGTGTAAATGGGGGGTTAATTTGTGTGGTACATATGTAGGTTGGTATCCAGTAAATTTGTACCGGAGCGTAGATATCGTATCATTGTCAAGCCAATTGCGAACCCGTACGATGCGTCGAAAGCTGTGGATGGCACTCCAATCTACCAGAAGGTGGAAGGGAGGCCAGCCAGCAAACAAGCGGCATTGGAGGTTACTGTCAAAGCGGAGTGCCGCTGTAAAAGAATGCCTCTAACCTTCGAAAACCGTTCCATTGCGCGGGTGGCAACGGTTCTCGCGAGTTCCTTGACGACGGAGAAAGCCGCCGGATGCCAACCTCCTAGCGTTGAGATGGGAACAGGAACCAGCCTGTTTCTCCCAGGCAGCTCAGCAAGGAACCCTTGGTATTTCCGCTGCTTCTCTGCGTGAGCTGCGTTGAGGCTTGTGAGTGGGTTGAAAGCCCTGGCTCTTGCGAGGGAGGGAGCGAGCGGGTTGACAAAGGTTACTTCGAAATAATCCGCGCCACCGCCGGCTCCCAGCGGCCTGATATCCGGCCTCGTCCTGTTTTGGAACAGTAGTGTAGACGAGGCGAATGAATGGACGTCGGGCGGCTCTCGCGAGTTCGTTCCCCAGTAAAGTGCTTGTATCGTATTGCCCTGAAACTTTTTACGAGGTGCAACGAAGCTTGAAACATTAGTGGAACTTGAACCTCATGTGCACATTTCTGAGCCATGCTGTAGCTCGTGGCTCAACCGCATTCTCCGCCGACTGTTTTCTCTTTTCTGGTTGTTATGGCGAGTATTCCGCTCGCAGCCAAAGCGACAATGTAGCAAGTGGTCCCCGTAGATATCCAGCATTTCATGGCATCCTGCTTTGGGGCAAGGGGTACCTGGGGCGAATAAGGGGGTTTGGCAAAAGTACTGGAACCACACGGAAAAGTCTTTGCTCTTGATGTGCGTCCTCAATCCAGGGCAAGGTGCACAGTAGACCCAGCCTTTGGCACCGGAAAGGGACATGCTAGCGCGGAAGGCGCGGGTGCGGATGTTTCCGAGCGGCAAGGCCTCTTGCGCAGCCATATGAATTGCATCTGTTAGCTTCTTATGCGATGGTTGGTTGGGTGAGCAGAAATTGCTAAACGGAATTCGTTCTGAGGGTCGACAAGAGGCGCTCCATGTGGTAAAGGCGGCTGTAGTATCCTCGTACTGCGTCAGGTCTTGAACTCAGGACGGCAAAGACGTCTCGCATAACTGCTGCGTCGCGGCGCTAGACGCAGGAAACGAAGCGGCGGCGATATCTCGCGCGGAGGAGAGGCCGATTCCCAAGGTCGGCTTCTTCTCCTGTAGTGCCTTAATGGGAAGTTGCAGCTCCTTGAATATACAGTTGTCTAGCATTCCACCCGCTAAAGTGCGGCAGCACTTTAGCGGGCTGTCGAAGTATTCGGCCCCTTTCCGCGTACAGGAGGGCGGCACAACTCGCAAGAGGTATCCTACTTTGCAAACCCCAAAGCACTTGCGCAGTAGTTGGAATGAAGCGTGCGCGTCCTCGATTTCCATGACAGCGTTAAGTAAAGGCTCAAGGGAGTATACATGGTCCAGGAAGTATTGTTCCATGAACGTTTGGGAGCCGATTGGCGCGTTCAAAACCGAAGTACCAGCACTGTATTCCTGCCGCATATCACAGGGGTATGCGGACTGAACCGACGCGGAAGGGGCGGTGGGCCACCATACTTTGCATTTCGAGACTGCCAGACGGAGACCACGACGTTTGGCCTCGGGAGAAGACAGAACCTCGATTACCTTGAGTATATCCTCGTGTTTGGCTACAATGTAGCCATCGTCGTGATACCAAAGCTCCAAAAGCAGTGTGTCTAACCCTGTGTCCTCGCCGGGGGATCCCGACAATAGCTCTTTAATCTTTAGGGCGATGGGGTGGAGTACAAGAGTGAAAAGCAATCCGCTGAGCGGGTCTCCTTGCTGAGTACCCGCAACAATCCGTATAGTCTCGAATCCCGTCCAGAGGAACGCTAGGTCGCTGTTGTAGCAATACAGTACGCAAGAAAGCAACTGGGGAAAGAGGTTCTATTATACCTCCGCGCTATTCGCGGGATTAACTCTAAGGCCGGTGCATCGTCAATGACGCTGGCGGCCGCAACAGCATGTAAAAGTGGAGAACCCGGCATAGACGAGTACGATTACAGCAGTACTGTGTGGTAAGCTATAGTTTACTCTACCTTGAACTAAAATCATGCAATACAGTTCCGCAAATGGCCATTCTGAACAGTAGACGTTCAAGGTTAGGGTCCAGAGGAATTCACACGAGCTTGAAAACACGATTTGCGCTTAATTTAGAGACATGTACATGCTCCCGCACTGCGGGAAAAAAGGATCGCCAACCCCTTCAAAAATTATAAAATTAAAAGATTCGTTACTGTAGCCCCCCTTTAAAATTAAAGGAAAAACGCAAAAAATACCCACAAATACAACACCTGTGAAACCGAAACACCATGCCACTCAAATCTCTCATTGCCAAAATTGCAACAAACATAAAATGAAAATTTGCCTATAAAATAGTTCGGCTATAGGGTCTTAGGGAACAATTCGGGATAGAAGCAGCAAAATGGAAGGAGCACCATCAGCGTCAAGAGTTTTACGCCTTATAGCAGAAAAAACGGCAGAACAGCATGAAAGAATGCACCAACTACTACAGGACTCAGAAGAAACGGAGTCGGAGTCGGACAGAGAGGAGTCAGATTGTCCTGTTATGGACACCTTTGTTGAATCAGGAGGATCTGGGCAGTTATGGAAATGACTAACTTTTCTCTTTTGGAATTTGATGCTGTATGGCGAATTATAGAAAAAACCGTCCGAGATCAGTATGAAGAAGGCCGAGGTCGAAGATCTGGGACAAAAACGAAGGATGTCCCCTTCATGGTTCTTTCAACACTCAAGCATGGAGGTAACTGGGACTTTAATGGACGATTGGATTCGTCTGAAGGATTTGCCCGATTTTGTTCGAGAAAGCAGTGCAGAACTATGAAAGGGTTTTAACAATGTCTCGGTTGATTGAAGAAGGAACTACGTTCAGGAATTACAAGTTTGCGCTTTATGCCACTGACGTTACTTTTTACAGCACCAATCGACCGAGTGGAAATCACGACGAAGCCAAGGAATACTTCAGCAACAAACACAAGCTATACGGATTCAAGACTGCGGTTTCTCTCCTTTCCAATGGCTTAGCCTTTGGGTGTTCCCCCCATCGTCCTGGCTCAGTCGCAGACATTACAATGTTTAATGAAAAGCTTCAATTCCATGGCAATTCGACCTCCAAGACGGATGTGGGACTTTTTTCAGAAAAGTACCTCAAAAACTGGGCTATATTGTTGGATAAAGGATACCAGGGAGACTCGAGTGTAGCAAGGGTTGTTCATCCAAAAAAGAAGCCTATCGGTGGTGTTTTATCGTTTGAAGGGACTAGGGTGAATAAGGAGATCAGTTCAGACGGCATTATAGTCGAGAATTATTTTGGGCGTTTATCCTCGCTTTGGGCTGTGATGACTAACCGCTGGAGGTGGAACGAGAAGTGGTATGACACCTTTTTTATGCTTTGTTTACCTTTGACGAATTTGAATGTGAAGTGGCATCCGTTACGAGATGAAAAGGGTAAGATGGCTAGATTGCACGGGAAAAAATTGAGAGAGGTTGGCCTAAAGAAAATAGAAAAACGAAGACTGGCCCAGCAGCGTTATCGTGCCAAACGCAGGGCAAGAGTGTCGGCGGAGCTAGGAAGTACTGCTCGTATGGAGGACGGGGCTTCTGCAATGCTTGATTTACTCAATAGCTGAGTCAGTAGTATCTCACTTGGTAAATGTGGTTTTACTGTATCAAAAATATTTTATTGTGTTTTGTGCAAAAAGTTCATGTTTACGTATATTCTTTCTCTTTACTGTGTTAAATTCGGCCATTAGTAAAAAGGCCTGTCATTACTGTAATGTCGGCCATTTCAGGTATCTACACAGTATTTGAATTGGAGATCTAATGGGTTCCATCCAATGCATACATCTCAATAAAGACACCCCCCTTTTCGCGCTTAGATGGGTTGGTATAGGTTGGTCGAAGGAAAAAAGAACTCATCTACCACTACTGCTGTACATCACCAGCAAGGTGAACTATTGACCCTATACAGACAAGTCGTTGGCTATCCCCGTGTTCGTAGTAACCTCACCCGCGCGCCCATTTGACGCCTGCCCATAGACGCCTTCGGGGTTGAATATAATGGGCACAGCTTCCGTAGAAGGTAGGGGGTGCTTATCACCGATCGGTGACGTGCGAGAGGGTTTCAGTTGACACGGAGGGCTCACCGCAGATCTGTTAGTCCTAGGTACTGGAAGGAGTGGGGAGGACAAGGGTAAATTGATTTGGTTCTTTAATTGTTGAAAAGTGCGGTTCGGCTATCCCCCGGTAGCTAGTGAAACAAAAGAGGTAAAAGCCAGAAAAGATCCCACCGATAATACCCTGCAGTACAGGGCATCCAAGGCCTGAAAAAACTCCTTTGCCTGTCATCAACAACCTTGCAGACGGATGCAATGGCATCAAACCGCATAGAGCACGGGCGACCTTGACGAAAACCATGCAGGGCCGCTTCCCAGCAACCATTTTTGCGCGCCATTCCCGGTTCGTCCAACGTGCCCCGGGGGCGAGAGATGGCGGTACTTATTGAAACAGTTAAACACTGAGCGACATACGCCGGCTTTCTTATGCAACTGACCGGACCACAAGATATACTGTATATTTCCACATCCCCGCAATCAGAGGCTTGCAGTTCGCACCAAGGCGACCCAGGTTGCCGGTGGTCCTGCTGATCTGGCGGCCCGCG
Source organism: Kappaphycus alvarezii (assembly GCA_002205965.3). Classification (NCBI taxonomy): domain Eukaryota; phylum Rhodophyta; class Florideophyceae; order Gigartinales; family Solieriaceae; genus Kappaphycus; species Kappaphycus alvarezii. Next base: position 486,869 of record NADL03000852.1, read on the forward strand.
ACATAGTTACAACTCTGGAACGCAACCTCGCCCAACGCCTCCCCGCTCCCTCAACTGGCCCATCTGCTGCGCCTTACACTCCGAACTTCACGTTTCAACCTCTGGCGTTTGATTACCTGGGTTCCACTTCCCCTGGTACAGTTGCGTTTATCGAGGGGTTAGTTCCGCGGATCGCGTCCAAGTGTCACTCGACACTTGGCGTTATCCGTCGCCGGATCTACCAGCGACTGAGTTTCACCCTCTGCTTATCCACTGCTCAAGCTGTCTTATCCGGAGCCCCGATGCGCATGGGCGACGAGGTACACCCGCTTGGATCTTAGCCGTACAGTCAGGACGTGCGCAGTCCCCAGTAGATAATTGAATGCATTAAACTGCTTTTCCCTTTACTTGCTCTTAGCAATATGCAGTACATTAATGTAGTAGGATCCTGCAGCTAGTCGGATCCTGCAACAGACACCCATTATACCGATGCAATAAAGTTACCACAAGATGCTTGTCGAGGGGTTCAGGGCTAACAATGTTGTACAGTATATACTGTACGAACGGTCTTGGCGAATCACAGCAACGACAGATCTGACTTGGCAAATCCAATGATTTGTGCCCTAAACAGCCAAGTGGCAGTACTACTGTACTGTGCTCCCGGTAATACAGTGGCTATCGTCTAATGTATCTGCTATTTTATAACTATCGAACGGCTATATAAGGAAGCCCTCACTGCCCGATCGGGGCGTCAGGAGAGAGGCAGTCTTTATAAGGATTCAGAAAAAGATCGACGGTTCTAATGACTCCATCTACTAAGCAACCAAATAAGGGACTGCAAATGCATCCCAAGGGACCTTTGTACCCGTTAGCTGTGTCTTCCTTTCCCGCTCCCCTCGCGTACACCGCGCATACTACAAACACATAACATTACAGTACTCACTGGAACATGTATCAGACGCAGTGCACCCAGCAGGATTCGAACCGGCAACCACAGGGGAAACGTCAAATGCCTTCATCAACTGTTAGAGGTTTTGCGGTTGGTTGCCATTGTGTCCTTCATAGTCGCTGCACGTGGCGGACGTGGACCACCCGGTTAGCGCATTAGTTACACACTGTAGTCCTCTGTTGCAATGGTGATTCTATCGCGAGCCCCACTGCACGTGCTTGACGTGGGAAATCCGGTTAGTTCTAAGGCGTATAGTCAGACCTGCAGTGTACACGATAGATACTCAGTGAAGTAAAGTTCGTTGTCAGGCTTGTGCTCCCCGCTGCACCAGATAACTTGCACATTTTCTACTGCGCCTTCCAGTGTCGTGGTGCTGGACTAGTCAACAACTTGCCGAGCATAGACACTGCTGTAGAGATGTATAGTCTCGTGCGAGTTGATAAGTAGATAGGGCTACCAGAAGCGCTCTGATATGGTACTTTTTTCATTGTATACTCTTCAGTTAGGGAAAAAGGGGACAGTTTCTCATACAAAATGTATCCAAGAGGTAGAGGAGTCTTTGCCGGCTTTGTCATCGCCATCGTTGTGTCGCAAATTATTTTTTGATAAATGATGACTGAGATAAAACCGCTCGCCCGATCTTCACTGTAGTGATACGTTTTAAGATATATTAATTCTTCCACAAGGATTGTTGTCACTGCTTGCCAGGTGAAATTCCTCTCAGGCAAGGTCTTCTCAGACAAGGTTTTGACGGCGGCAGTGACAGGTAAAAAGTACTGAACTTCGATAGAGGCAATTAGTATTTCGACAGCAATTACCTGAATTGCAGTGTCCGCTTACCTCAGCTGTTCTATAAATGCACCCGTAGTATCAATGTGGACACTCATGTCATATTTCGCCCTGATTTTCCATAGAGAGTAGTCCTAATTTGTGACCAAAGGCTTGATCTTGATTTTATCTAATTTTGCCAGGGTCGATAGGAACGACAACACAGGGGCGTACTTACTTCAATTGCTGCATCTTTCTGGGCCCATAAACTGTTGAAGCCGTTAACCACTGAGCCACACGCGCTGATTTTGTTTTGCAGCTGAGCGGACCACAAAATACATAATTCAACAGTATTGTCGACAAAAATGTAGACGAGATCTGTGCAGCGAGTGCGGTGAAGTCGCGGCATCTCGATCTACAGGGTAAATAGGCTAGACGGAAAGAAGTGGGAGCGACGGTACCCCATCACATGTCGCACGGAGCGGGCGTCGAAAGCAGCGAAATGATGAAGAAGCTCTGCAGTTATTAGTTTCAGTAAAGAAGGGGGGAGCAATGAGAAAGAAGAGTGTGGAGTTCAATTGGGTGGTTACTTTAATTTTCTGGATTACGGCAGGGGGTGTTTTGTGGTAAAACACTTGTCCTGTTACTCCTTTCCGGGCCAAATTTAACTACTGTCTTCCTCTAATCCATTTCTAAGCACCCCTTTTTCTTTCGTATGCCGCAAAGATACTTGTGGCGTGCCCCCCGCCTCACTTTATGCCCGTCTCCGGCATGCAGCTACATATCGCTTTCTATTTTTCTACTTTTGAACGCAGCACGGTTCCTACTCTAATGCACCACGAGCCTTCCAATGATCCACTCTAAACTATGTTTCGTCTCCCACACCCAGAGCTCTACGAGCACGGCAGCCTCCCCAAGTGTTCTAGTACACATTTCACTCCTAACTCAACTAACGCCTGCCACTCCAAGCGCTCAGACACACACAGCGCCACTGGTTCCGACAAACGTTTGCCACCCCAGGCGCTATGTCACAAACAGCGCCCGTGGCTCCATATACTCTGGCCTCCCCAGGCGAATCTTAACAAAACGCTCCTTTCTTGACAAACCTCTGTCGTCAACACCATAGCATCAATCTTTCTAATTTCCACTATTTGGTTTTTAATAGCATATTAGATCGTCCCTACCATCCTCTCCGCCCTTATGTTCGCTATAGGGGCGTAAACCAGTATCGCCTTCCAGTTCACTCCCTTATTACGCATGAAATCTTGCGCAGAAGCTGCCATGAAGGCGGTCTTACTGTCTGAGACAATCATCCTAGGCAGTCAGAACAGAACAAGCTTCTCCTGTTGGATGAACTGCACAAGGGTACTTGCTGTCGAATCCTCTTTGCACTTGCAATTGGCCACCACGTGAGATGCTCCACTGCGATCAGTAAGAACCTTTTCCAGGTCTTGGACGGCCTGAGAGTGCCAGCGAAATTAATAGAAAAAGTATCGAATAACCCAGTGATTGGCGCTCTCAGGCTTGTGTTGTACAGTAGAATCGCGATAAGCGAAACGAACGCTACGCGGAACCACACGTTAAGTGGATCAAAGAGCTGACTCCCGTTCGGAAATGAATGAAATTTTAATCGAAATTAAAGGGGGTTTCACTTCGCCTAACTGGAATCACACATAGCTTCAATTTTCTAATAATTATAAATTTAATTATTAATAACATACCCCTATATCGCTCGTTGATTTGAGCAAATCGTTGAAAATTAGGTAAGCTGGCAGGTATCAATCAATCAAATCTATTAAAGCGTGCACTGTACGAGACTGAAGAAAAACGGTCAGAATAGTCAAAGCTGCCAACGGCTAAGAAAAAATTCACCGATGGGTCTCCTCTTAACGGGATGAGCGAAACGTCTGTGAGCTAAGTGAGTGGCTTGTAGAAAAATACACAAAGGACTTAGAAACAGATGATATAGTCCGCAATATCTTAGAAGCCCGCTTCAAATTAGCTGATTGCCTAATTTTATTGGTGCATTTGTGGGATATATTCCAAACGGGTAGATTCAATGGCCAATACGAGTACAGACTGTTGCATGAGGTGGCAAATGATGATAACTTGCTTTATAATTTACTTCCCATCAAAGGTCTAAATACCTGAAAAGATCAGAATTGTATTTTCGTGGTGTTTGCAAAGAATTTGGAACCATTTCAGCAGATGCATTAAACAAAGAAGCCGGAACGCACATCGATTTACTCTCTTCTTCTTGAGAGGGTTTCAAAAATTACAGCTACCCCAGCGACATTGGAAGCCATGAGAAGCGATGTAAGAAACTTAGAGAAACGACTTGGAACCCAGTTCGACAATCGACTGGATATGCTAGTAATCAAAAGTGGAGAGCTTTAGTCTGACCGTCGGAGAAAACCACTTTGGTTATTTTGAGGACACAGAAGTCTTCATCTAAAGATTTTATCAAATTGAACCGGTAGCGGAAGATACAACGGCAAGAAAAATGAAAACGCATGAAAAACTCAAAAATATTTCGAGCGAATTATTAGACTATATGAAAAATATTACTTTTTAGCCGACATCTTTCTCTCCAACTTTAACCTAGTTTGATCATATGTTAAATGGATCCAGAATATTACGAAAAGAGCCCAAAAGATTAGGACCTCAATAATGCCAAATAAAGGAAAGACTTTATTTCTGAGCTAGGCCTCGTAAGCATCGAGCTTTCCTAAACTGTTACCAGTAGAAATCTTTGGAACGGCAAACCAGGCTCCTTTCGATTTGGGCTCTTTTCAAAATATAAATTCAGAAGTATTCCTGAAAAATCTCTCGAAATTGTTCCTACTACACAAAAGATAACTGATGAAACCGTGTCAAAATGCATGAGTATTTGGACAAATTGTTCATGTGTTTTTGGGACTCGAAAGTTTATATGGACTTTTTATTACGCCTGGGCTAGCTTTTGAGGCAACCAGTGCTCTGTTACCATTATAAGGGCAATGGATACTCACTGAACTTGGCAATCAAACTGTATCAGTTCAAAGAGGCAAAATAACCATAAATAAAGCCCTCAAAGTTGACAAAAGAGTGAGGCTAGAAGAAATAATAGATGTACACAGTGCAAAATTGGTATATAAAGATGAAAGCGAGGGTCAGGATTAAAAAAAGCATTCGAAATGTAAAGTTATATGAAAGGATTCCAAATCTTGCTTGGGACTATTAAGACTTTCAGTATGATAAAGATAAATACTTGTATCCGGAGGTGAATATTTGCCCTATAATTTTAGAAATTAATTAGGATTTTAGATTCGACAAAAGAAATTAAGAGTATGAAAGGGATTTATCATCCGAAGAAACTGAGAAATGGGCAGAGATGAAAAACATAAATATAGATGCAACGGAAAGGATTCTTCAAAACAAGGATTAGATTAACCACCGGCAAGAAGAGCGAAAGGATGCTGGCATTAATGAAAACTGAAATCTATCCCCTCTACCACTCCTAGAAAAAATCTAGCATGCTAGCATCTTCCGATGTTACTGCATGGATTTTTTTGCGAGCTAGGACAAGCAAGTGTATCGGGCACAAATTCCTTCGTTAATACAGGTACGTAACCAGTTCACTGCAAAAATAGGCCCTAAAATACAAAATATGACTTTCTTATACCCAAAAAGACCTAAATATTCTGTAAATGGTTTTATTCGGTCTGTTTCGTCACAATAGTGAGTTTCTGCTGTGTTTGCACCAGGACAGGAAACTTGGACTTTGCGTCGTCTATCGACACTCGAAACCAATGCAGATACCATATGAGTTTCCTATTTCGAATAAAGGAGATATTTATCATCCGCTGACCTGTAGATTGGCTGCTAGTAAGATTTTTGGAATGGAAAAAGCAAGGAACCCACTCTTTACAGCCGGATTGTTACATTATTCGAGGTGATGCCTTTCGGTCACATTAATGCACCAGCTCTATTTCGGAGAATGGAGAATGTGTTTTTGAAGGATATTACATTTGAAAGGATGTAAAGTGATGGTTTTTGATATTCGAAAATTTTTTGGAGAAGTATATTTTGAATTTCAAGGCATTATTCGAGAGAACACTTTGAAGAAATCCGAAGACATGCTTCTTTGCGCAGGGCCTCCAAACTACTGAGCTTTATCTTAGATAGAGGGGTGATTCAGTTCGATGCTGGAAAAAGGGAAAATCGGAATATCGCTAAGGTCTACCCTGAAGACGGAAGATTGAAGATTCATTTGTATCTATTCATATTGTGGCAGTTTAATCTATTACTTAGCGATAAACAAAAACTCATCTCTTTATATTAGAAATGCGAAAATGTAAACATTTTCTAGAAACTGTAAATAGCATTCAAAGAGCTCTTAGAGAAGCTACGCACTCCTTCAGAAATATCGGATTCGTATGAGAAAATATTTGAAGATGTGTCTACACAATCATGAAAAATGAAAACAGAACTAAAAACGTTTTCAGATAGTAGTTCGCACTTTGAGCTATGGATGTACGAGATCTTATGAATCTAAAGAGGGAAAAGTGGCTGCGTTTTTCGTATTAAAAGATTTTTGTGTATTTGTACTATCACTTGAAAATTTCGTCCCCATACTAAAGAAATTGATAAATAAGGCAGCTTTCCAAAAGAAAGATATACATAATAAGGTGTCTATTCCGGCCGAAATTTTGGCAGGAGAACAGTTTGAAATGTCTTTTAAGTCCGATGTAGCAATTAGTGAGCTTTTCTTTTATTTTTGTTTGTGGAATGCGTCAAATCGGACCATATGCAAAAGAAACCCTGCTTGAAACGAATATACTCCCCTGGGAGTCGAATAAATTTCTGGTAGGTCATTGGAAGTTGCAGGTAAAGAAATTAAGAAAACATTTGTCTCCTTATCTTACAAAAAAAACTAACCAAGCCATTTAGTCTCCCGAAAAATATCGTCTCAGATAAGTTGCTCAGTTTCGGTGCAACGAACTTTTTGTACTGTTTGAGAGAGAAATCTATTCTATCGAAGAAAGATTCCCGTGTACGCAGCTATGTCAATCAAGAAATCCAAAAGCATGGTAGATAGTATAAGGGTTACAGAAATGAAAAATACAAATGTTGAATTAATCAAATGAAGAAATGATTTTCCAATGATAATGTATGAATATAACTGAAAACGGAGTATTTTTTCTGCACAGTTAGAGTTCATGTACATAAAAGCTGCAAGAATTCTGAAAGTGGACAAAAACAGAAAATTGTCGATTAAAAATAGGGGAACTACAATTAGAAGCAGCAGAAAACTGATGAAAACACCAATTTTTATCAAACACGAAAAAAGAAAGTGCGAACTAACCACATCAAACATTTTCCGCGGGCTTCAAAGTTCTTGTCGTCAATTGAAAGTGCAGTTGGAAGGCTATAAAGTGGGGAGAATTTTCATTCAAAGTAATCCTGCCTTTTTACTACCATGGAGGATTAAAATACATCAAAAGCTCTGTTAGAGCCCATGGGAGAGATTGAGGATTACCATCCCAGAATTTAGTCTTTTCCCTTACTTGAAAGGTCCTGAATAGTTTTTTTTTCAAGAAGGAATGCAAGAAACTACGAAATATCCATTTATAAACAAATACTGTTTCTTGTGATAGAAAGTCGAGCTGAGAATGGGTTGTGGGAGTTTAATATTAGTAGGTCCAAATTTTTTTAGAGATGGTATATCATTGTTCCTTTGAAATATATGCAGAATATCGGTGCCCTTTCGTAAACCTATCTGAATTTCATCGTTTCAGTTTTTATTTTCTCAGAAACTCCCAATATTTGTAGTTTAAAGTGTGACAACCTCTTCCTTGAAATGGAATGAATATTGGTGTCGTACCCGCTATGAAACTCTCAAAACACAGTTAGTCACAAAGTAAATACAAGCATGGAACATTATCCTCTTAACGAAATAACGATGACCAAAGGAGGACCTTTAGTGGACCATTCCACGCCCAGAAGAGGTTTTGGATGTCCCTTGAGGGCCACTTTTTGCGGGTGTCAGTACACCGACAAATGACGGTGAAAGTCCACCGAGAGAACTGAACGCCACATTCTTTCAACCTCTTCCTCCTAATTATGTACAGCATACAGTCCACAGAAGTTTGATATATTTTCGGCTGCGAAAAATATTTGGGAACAGTAACGACAAGTGACTAATTTTAATTTCATTACGACTGTCTATTTGTGCGTTATGGAGTTACAAGAACAATACCTATTATAAAATGATATATTAATGTTCATACTTTACTTGGTTTCTAACAGACCTTCGTTTTTATGTTACTTACAAGTGAGTTTGAATATCACATATGTATTCTTCCCCTCTGGGAGACTCAAAATGTTTCAGAAAGAAGAATATGCTCAACCCCATTTTGATGTTACCGGATCTTTAGATGAAGAAATAGTACAACGTGAGGTGCCTGAGAAGCGTGCTTGCATTTTTAGATCTTCACAGTGGTACCCAGCTGCACATTTATGCGTTTAAACGGCTGTGCCTTAGCAATAGGGCAACTAAAGCTGAGGAAAAAAGCAAAAGAAAAATGAAAAGCCGGAAGGTTCGTATTTAGCGGGAAGGCGTTTTGGTTCGAAACGACTCCTTTTTGCAAATTAAAGTGTTTCTCATCCCGGGACCCATCCGAGACCGTTTGTTTTTGAAACAAATCTTCCGAACGTTTTATTTCAAAAAAGTAATTCTAAAAGTTATTTTATTTCATGGATCCGAATTTAATGCCTGAATCCGTTTTATATTTTATGTTTGAAGATTTGGTTCTCTTTTTTCGAAGATAAGTCTCTCGACTCATGCTTCGCTTCGCTTTGCAAATTCAGATCCTATATTTTACCAAGCGTAATTTTTATTCTGGGCCATATTTATGCAAATTCAAAGCCACAGGATCGACTCAAATCTATTTTCGGGAAATACCTTGAAAATTGAGGAGGTCCTGTCCATATTTCAAAGTGTGATAGCAACTTTTTTAAAGCGAAATCCGTACCATCAACCTCTTTATCGGGACAACAGCACAACACATTTCCTTTTAGTCACCATAAATCACTTACTTCCGTTACTTATCTTCCAGAAACTAAATAGAGCTCTCATTCACTCAAAAACGCCTGGTTTTGATGGCGTATGGACCAATTGCATACGAGTAGTCCCGTAGAGTGATGGAACGTGAATGCGTTGACGGTTGGGATCATTGCTTGTTTGTAGAGGAGGAAGAAAAAAGAGAAAAGTAGACAGAGGCGAAGGAGGATTAGATATATGTGGACGAATCCAATGGGAAGGACCGGCCTCACTTTTGGGAGCAGTTGGATCCCATTGTCTGCAACCACGGGGAGAATGCTGTGAAGAAATGAGGGGAGCGTGAAATTGGGATCAAATTCCTTCTTGATATTTGGAGACTGAGTAGAGATTGAGAGTAAGGAGGAGGAATTGGAGGATTTTAATTTGTTACGAGTTTATTTCTAATTATAGGCCATTCAAAACAACTAAGAGTAAACGCATTGGAAGTATGAATATTTTGGTGGAGTTGTTTTGCTCGGACCTCAAGAATAAGTATTTGGAGGATTAGATCTAGAAATACATCTAAAGGAAATATACACTCATGCTTCTCTCCCACAGGATTCCTTTGATTATATTTTATGGAGTTTAATATGTTTTGGTGAGACTTCTGTGACATTCCAAATTCATAAAAAAGCCGAATAGCTCGCTTTTTCTAGGAAACTGCAAGTTAATTAGCAGCAAAATGCAAGTACATACATATTACTTGAGGAGTTGAGAATCAACTTCAGACCTAAGAAGTGTTTTAACGCAGTTCCTTGAGCATAGGTAGTACAAACTGCTCCTTTCATACTTTGTTGTAGCAAGTTGTCCGACCTTTCCTATAATACGCCTAATGTTGCTCTCATAATTATAATTGAATAGCACAGTTGCTCCTTTTAATAATCCGTCTTAAGATAACTTTTTTGTTAGAATGGCATCTGCCCTGCTGAATTCCAACAAGTTTTAATTGAGACTCTGCCAGAACATTACATTTATTAGACTCGGTGCCGATACGACCAAAACGCACTACAAAGACACCAGAAACTGCCTTTATCATCATAAGTATTTTGAGGTACAGTCACATCTCAAACAAAAGAGCTCAAGATAGCCTTCTGTAATACAGTATTAAATCATGTTCAATTGAAGTAAAATATGATATAATCGATATTGTATTGAACGAAAAAATCTCTGAGTACTTTTCGGAACGTTTTTATCTCCTTCTTCTCCTGTTTCGTATTACTATGAGTCTTTAATCTCCATCACAGTCATTCTCGGAATAGAGCCAATAGAAATCTGTAGTTTATATAAGATGCTTTAGCAACCACACTGTTAAATATGCTCTCCACTGGTTTCTTTTACTGGTCTTAACGATTTCTCCTCTGCTCTCGATCAATTTCCGGAATCAGGCTGACCAGTTTCCTAGACCTTTCTTAAAGGGGGAAGTGTTTGGGTGCCTTACTATTTGGAGGGTATCAGTACAATGAAATACTCCAGATGTATAGAAAATTACACAATAATAGGATAAGCAGAGGTTGCGTTTTGCAATATTTGATGCCATCATTGGATATCAGTCTACTGATATATTTTAATATTAAAAACCTCGAACCTTTTCCGCTTTTTATAAGGCAACTTTCTAAAATCTCATTGAACTACTTTCGTTCTGATTTCCGTTAACAGATAACATACGTCAAAGTTCTCCCTGGCAATTGATCCTTTCTTAGTACCACTGTTGGCCTCATCTGGAGGTTAATGTTAGCCTTAGTTTCAACTCAACACATCTGATCAGTCGACAGGTTGACGTGCCCGCTAAGTACGACAGAAACGCCTTGATTAGCTCCGGCCCTAGCGAGGGCTGGTATTTCTTTTTGATATACGGATGCGGCAATTGTAACTTTGGGGCCTCATGTTATGTTCATATTGTTCGTGTCTTTTTTCTCTTTTTACTAAACCGCTAGATTGTTCTCATTATTATGCAGTGGACTTCCTTTCAATTGCAGACTTAACTAGGACTCCTTAAAATTTTAAAACTTGTACCTTTTATTTGAATATATATATTTAAAATCAAGGGAGTAATGAATAAACTATGTTTTGATGAAGAAAAAAATCTTGGTTTGAAGTTCTACCGATTGATCCCCATAATTTTCAAGTTCTTTAAGGTTCCAAAACCTCAAAATATACTTCTACCGTTTCCTCTCAAGAAATAAGAAGAGCTTCACACTCAAAATAATACATTATTTGGTCTGCAGGAATGAGGTTTGATTCATATAAAAAACAAATTCGTTTCTTTATACCTGATTCATGATGATAAAACGTCCTTCAGGGATTCATCACGCTCTGAGAGAACGTCTGAGGATACTAGAAGCATCAGTTTGTCGTTGTTTGTTATTTTTTAAGTTATATGGTAATTTTTCTATATTAATAGGTGTCGGATGCACGTATTACTTGGAAATGGTTCCTCTACAATTCTTGGTTTTCTACATCATAGCTGAACCCATCGTATTTCTATTAGTGAAAGGAAAAATAATCACAAATTGATACATAGTGCTTCACCTCTTCCTGAAAACTCTGTTCAAAAGATTGCCACGCATTTATTTTTGCAACCCTAAATTTGCGCAAATTTACAAGAGCTCCGTGGCCTCATATTTGTTTATTTCAGGATGATCTTGAAAACAAGTGTATATCTTATTGAAAAGCCATAATCGCTTCATCAAAGCTTAAACTTCACTGCAAAGAGCCCCATTAATTCACTTGCTAACATCTTGATATTTCCATAAATATGACCAGACTACACCCATCTCTCAGGAGCAACAGTTCAAGTGGAACAAAAACCTTTGTTAATAGCCAAATCTCAATTATTGGTTGTTAAATGAATCATTAATTCAATATCACGAGGATTAAACAAGAACCTATAAACATTGAACTGTTACCTTCCTTCTACTACTCTTCTGCTTCAGAAACAAGATTAGATTTGAAGGATCCGTCGGTAGAGTATTCCAAATGTTTCAATATTCCTAGACAACAAATTAAAGTGAATAAAGCCTTACCACCATAAATTTGGCAAAACACGATTCAAAGAACCGCAAATTGCCACACAATAACAGTGAAGATGATTTAAGTTCTTGGCTATTCTAAAGTAATCTTTCGGGTCGTGGATTGCCGAAATCTGCTGTAGCTCCTTGTAGAGAAAGGGAGACAATCAGAGAATTCCAGACCCCCTGCGATTTTGCCGATACTTGCTCCTGCAACGTTTACAGGGGACCGGACATAAGAAATCATCATCCCTTTTCTGACATTCTGGAGTATATATGTACACAGAAAAGGTGTCAATAGCATTTCGGAATATCAAATCAAACTCTTTAAATAAAGGCATATGATACATACAAGCTTCAGCATAATTTAAATATTCAGATTGATATCTATTTCCGATATTTAAAATAAGTTTTGGTTCATCGTTTTGCCATTTCTGTGAGCTTCCCACATTTTTGGAACCGCATTACATGATTTTCCATACATTTTCCCTCCAATAATCACGAAAATTTTCCGGTTTACACCTATGTATTGAACTTTAGTAAGAGAAGAAATTTATTTTGGAATTAATGGACTCAGGTCCCTCTTCACCCATTTACGTTTTTGTCCTCTCCGATCCATTTGAATGTTAGCATGCTATATGGGATATACAAAAAATGAGTAATTTGCCCGTGTTTATAAGGAAATATTTATTCCTTGTGATGCGCTAAAGTTGTTTCAAGAAGGTCTAACATCGTACTAGTTTTATGGAAAACAGAAGATCTTCTGAAAGTACCATCAATGTACTGCAGAGCCAATATGCTGCTTTTCAAGGAGCTATTAGCGTCAGAGACAGTTTGAATTCATTCTAATCCATGCAGAAAACTATAAATATGAATCGCGAGTTCACTTCGTGAATGTCCGCTCCGGTCATATTTTTTTGTATATTTACAAAGGATCACATTATAGCATCAAAAAGAATGAAAAATTTCTTCGAGACTTGGGGATTCTAAACTAAACACATGCCTGCAATGAGGCCTTTCCGCAGTTAGACTTTAATTGAGAAACTAAAAGCCAATGGAAAAGATCACTACTACCAAACATCTATCGATTCGGTTTAGATAAGGTCGTTGAGAGGAAGCTGAAAAATATGAAGTCCTGATAGTCTTCACTGGCTCTACAAATTTTCACAATGATTTACGAAATTGATATGATGAAGAGTTTTCCGGTAGCTTTTGACGACTTAAAGATCGTAAAAGCGCCTAGTAAAGAAATATTCAAGATGGTTTATCACAGTTACTTTGTCCTATGGTTCTTCGATATGATAGATATATCAAATTTTTGACTGTAGATTACAGCTATGGAACACATTGAAAGATCCAAATAATGCCACTTGATAATTCTCAGAACTCCAATAGATATTAATTACATTTACATTGGTGATCACTGTCATCAAAATACACTTCTCTTTGTGCTTCGAAATAGATTACAGTGGTAATAGAGAAGTATTAAATTTATTCAATCATTGATACCATGAATATGAATATGTGCAGTATAAAAAGAATTACCAAAAAAGTCACTTTTAGGTTCCATGAAGCAAGATACGGATCAGGAAAACCACTTGAAGTGCAGATATTTCCATAATTTTGAAGTTAATAATTATTTCTAATTTAAAGTTTGTTTAATTTTTCTTCACTCTGCAAGGATTTTTAGCTGGAATGCAAGTCTATATTACAGAAAATGTTGATTGAAAGTAATAGATATAGTCGTGGAGCAAGTATGGAGTAAGGATTTAGTCTTAAATGTATCGATTGATTATACCTGCAACTGTTTCAGGTTTAGTATTTAATCTCCTTTCTCACTTGTTGAAGATGAAACTATTTCTTGTTTCATATAAAATTAAAGTTACCTTGTAAAGCAGTATTTTGAAAAGATCTGAAATTAGGTAACCAAATCACATATTCAAAGAAAATCAATTTTCGCCAATCCATAAAATGCTGAAATTACGTTTTGAAGACCATGTCAGATTACTGAAAATCAATAAACATATTGGAAACTATTTGACTTATGAGGGCCTATCGAGAGATTGTATAACTCATTCATTTCGGTTTCACGACTGTATAGACCAAAAAGAGAGAGAACTAGTAAAAGCAAGGCTAGTAGACTCTATATGGAAAGTTTACGGAACACTAGGGTATAAAATTTGCACTATGGAGGATAAAGTGTCCCTGCAGGTAATTGGTACGAGGACAAAACCACAAATTGATGGATTATGTATGACTTTCAGATAAAATTATTTCCATTTTAGTACTACCAAAAAAAATAAATTGTCACATTTCTAGTCATCCTTTATAACTAGAATCTATTTAAAGGTACAAATTTACTTGGTTACAACCCACATATCCACCATAGTAAATCAACCCCCATTTTCCCCTGTTCATGTGTAATGTAGGTTAAAAAAATCAGCTCAATTATTACCCCGTAATAATCTAATCCAAAACCGAAACTAATTCAACTAGCAGTTTATTGGCTTATGGAAATAAATACAGGATAATTGAGTTCTCTCACTATTAAGTATAAATTATTGCGTACATGACCAATGAACCTGCATGACTTGTTACAGTTACATAGATCAGAACTTCTTCTTTGAAACATCAATTAATAAGTACACAGTCAATGAGTTACTTAGACAATAGATGATTTGTAGTATGTCAAAAAAAGATTTGCAATATTAGAATTATTTGCTGTAAGGATTTTTACAACAGGAAGATGTAGCATAACGCCCTTTTCCAGTGAAATTTGAAAACGTTATACATATATTACAAAAAAATAGACGTCATTAGCTTTTCTGGTACGGAAACATCATAGCCAGAATTTTCTTTCTTAGCACATTGTCCTTTAACTTTTTTTTCACTTCGAAAGTGATGGTAATCATAAAGTATTTTCTTATTGCTCTGAGAAAGCCTACGAGCTGAAACAAACTGAAGTTGCTCTGAATGACCTAAAAGAAAACTTTGAGAGATCAAAAAACAGGAAACTGCAAAGTATGAGTATAATGCCCAACAAATAAACTTTTTTGTTTATTGGGCATTATTCTAAGAACTGTAGAGTTTAAAGCTTCTTCTGTATTGGAAAATACTTAAATGATGACAAAAAACCTCAAGAAAAGCTAAAATAATTCGAATATTGCTTCATGTATGTCTTAAAATGAGTGAAAAGATTTATACTTATATGATTTGGTGGATTATTTCTTTATGATTTTATGCATGAGCAGAGTATTTCGGGAAAGTAAATCCAAAATAATTAAAATGTTATTATTAATTTGAGTAATTTTCAACAGAATACAAAAAAAAGAGAACCGAAGGCTAAAATAATGCATATAGATACTGAAGAAATAACTAAAATGTGTTTTTTGATACAACTAAACCAAAATTTAGCCCTATTAAAAACTTTTGAATCTTTGATCACCTATTGGACTCATTGTAATTATTCAAAAGGAACTTGAGGAAAGGAAAAATCATAGTTTACATGCTTCAATTCTGAAGATTAAAAAATTTTGTATTTATTATGCAACCAAGACCTATTAGCTCTCAACTGTGAAACTATGCATAAATGATTTTTTTTTGTTTTTCTCACTGTTATATGTATGTACAACACTTGGAAGTTGCTACAAAATTAATTTTGAATAAGGTGACTAACTTTTACGTGTTGTAGGGCAAGACATATTACTGACGCCGCGGTTGGGGACCAAATAGCGTAGCTTAGTTTCTGATATAAGCGGGTCTTAATCCCCCTCGTAGAGCAATCGCTGCGCGATGCGACATATGTGGCGTATTTCTCTATGAGTTTGATGATGTCTCAGAAGGTGATCCTAACGAGTCAGAAGCCAAGGGCATATATCTTGAATATCCGACAAATGGCTTACTAATTTGGAATTCTTTTGTAGCAAAGTAGTTAGAACCACGGCAGATGAGATATTGAACTGCTCAGCAATTTTCTAAAAATCATATCTGCCCATCTTGTGTCAGGACATAACCATTGCATTACAATTTAGAAGCATAAATTTTATCGTTAATTTGGCTATGAAGACTGGTATTCCTTTAAAATACCTCTTCACATTTTTTCTCAAACAATTCCAGGAAACTAAATGACGTGAAAATCCAAATCAAGTAACATTTTCAGATCTCGAGCTGGTATTTTTTTTTGCTATATACACATTTTAACTGTTCTTAATCATTACTTTCCCTCTTTTAGTACTAATAGTTATTCGCTCGATTTAAGTCTCAATGTTTTCTAGCTATCTCGAAATTTTAGTTGCATATAGGCTAGGATTCAGTTGTGAAGTATCATGAATGCC
Source organism: Kappaphycus alvarezii (assembly GCA_002205965.3). Taxonomy (NCBI): domain Eukaryota; phylum Rhodophyta; class Florideophyceae; order Gigartinales; family Solieriaceae; genus Kappaphycus; species Kappaphycus alvarezii. Next base: position 502,991 of record NADL03000852.1, read on the forward strand.
TTTTCTGACTAAAATAAAAACCGAAAATCTAGCGAACATATTTAGATGATTTTAAGATTGAGGAATTTATTTATATCAAAAAGCTTAGTCCAAGGTGTACAGTGTCTGATGAATTTTCGTTCATTGGTAACTGCATTGGTGAGCTATAAAGAATTTGGCTACGCGAGAACCAAAAAAATACTTGTCTCGTGACGTTCAGTGTTATTAATTTATCTCTCCTTAGGACCATACTTCGAATGTTCAGTGTCTACATAATTTCATAATTTCATGGACTCTTTATACAGAAGCATTAAGCATGTTGGCACTCAAAGATACAGTTACAGTTTAGAAGATTCGAAATTTCATCATGGGCCTTTATATTTTTTGAGTTCTTTAGAGAAAGGAAGTTATATATTCCGATGTGTTCTGAATTGGTACTAAGTTTGATAGCTTATTAATTTTCCCCGAATAATTAGTTACCTTCTCCGAATGTGACGTGTATATGATTCTAGGCATACAGAAGATTATTGTAAATTTACTTCTGATTAACACTTGGTAAAAATTTACAATCATAACTTAAGTATATTCTTGATATTTTTGGCTTGATATTTTAGTCATTAAACCAAACATCAAGTGCGCTGACTTATCGAAAAAAAATCAGGTATTGCATAATTTAGTAATTTGAACACACGATAGACTCATTTGAGACTTACATCCAGCAATATTCTTGCGTAAGGTAAGTACTCAACACAAATACACGATAAAAATGGAAAAAACAGATGAATGGCCTCCGATTTCCTTACTATTATTATATACCAGAACCAGTTCAATTTTTTTCCTTATAGCTATTCCGAGGCCGGGGGGAAGTCCGACATCAGAAAAATTAATCAAAAGAGCACATACAGAGGGGGGACGTTTCATTGGCGTTCAGCAAAATATGCCCGGATTCTACTGAATTTTAACCTTTTTTCGTTACTGTACAAATATTTTCCTGCAATTTGGGGGCAAGGTACCGTCACTGAAATAGAGGCCACATCATCATAAAGAAGATCTGAAGTGTCCACTATAGGGTAGGGAGCGTCCGATTCGTCATCCAGGTAGATCTTATCGTTCCCCACGACAGCTGAGTAGAAACCAGTATAATGAGGAAAAGACCGTAGCAAAGGAGTAGCAATATGAATTGGGACTCTTTTCATGGAATAGACATTTCGTATAAACTCCCTTAAATTAAGTGGCTTTGGAGTTTGCCACCACACAAAAAGGTTCCCCTCTCGATTAACTTTCGTTGGAACAAAGGCTTGCGCTTTTTTAGGACGATTCATGCATATTTCTAATAAAGCACGTGTGCTCATGTGGTGAATGACGGTTAGCGCCGCAATTCATTCCTTGGCAATCCGCTCTCCATTCAAAGAACTGTCTTGGTCATAAAATTGGCCGATATTGCTCGTCTGTAGTTTCATCATAGGGAGTTCTGAGTGGTCGGAGAGTATTGGACACCTGACGTTGTATCCAGTCGCATATGTTATCAAAAGAATTTGATGGTTGATAAGTCTGCAAGGTTCGAAGTTCAACCGCCAGTACATATGTTGGTTTTCTTTTAGGCGGAACTCTTCCCTTTGCCAGGACAAGGCACCCTCAATAATTTCGGGAGAGGCGGCGTTCGGAAAATGGACTAATGTCACCAGAGAAAGAACTCCGGTCCGATTGCGAATAAATCCTTTCAGACGAAGGCTTGGTGGCGCGAAACCCCTATATTCGGTGTTGTACTCCTCGTAGTCGAATACCACTGCCGGAAAGGTAGATGGGTAAGATGAGCTAGAGCGTTGGGGAATACTTTGAGACGGTTTTTCGGCTACGCAAAACATTTTCTTCGAAATGTTTATCAACTGGTGATGAGCCATAGCGGGTAAAGTGATTTTCTAATTTAATAACCAGATTACAGGACTGCGCCACATCAGTGATCCCAAAATCCATTTCAGAGAGAGCATCTATGCCACGTGTAATTTACAATTTTTCGAAAAACACGTGGTGCGACGTTTTCCCATGTTCCTCACCACTTCCTAGTACGTGTGGCCCGACACCGCAGCCCATAGCCGGTTCGCATGCAACCTTCGTCTGCGCCGGCGCCGGCTCCCTTCTTCCAACATACACAATCAGCGTACGACGCCTTCTATTGCCACTCTGAATCCTCCCTTCCACCCATCACCGTTTCTCCCCGTCCAGTGTCAGATCTCACTCCGCGCCATATACCAACCAGGCCGATGGGGGTCTCACATACGCTGGGACCCGACCTCCACCCGACCCCCAGGCGGAGTTTGCAACGTGTAGATTACAATTTTTCGAAATACACGTGGAAAAAGTACCACAAATAACCATAAATTGATAATGAAAAAAAGGGCAAGCCGGGAGCACGCGGCAATCACTGAACTATTGACACGTGTAACTAACAATTTTTCGAAATACACGTAATCAGGAGGAGTATACAAATGGCATGCCTGGGAGCGATGCCGCAATTTCTAACATTTAGCCGTGTCTGTGTGTGACAACGTATTTTAATGTGTTCTGGCTAATCCCTTCCGCTTCTCCGACTAGCTCTTAGCTCTAGCTCCTACCTGCTCAACGAAGCAAAGCGCCCTTGTTACCAATATTCCTACCCACATACAGTATCTTTCGAATTGACACTGCATCCTGTAGTCTCCTCTATCATTTGCTAAGGAGGAATGAAACATTTGAGAGAGGAGGTTTTTTTTAGGGTTTTTAGGGGATTTAGGGGATTTAGGGGTTTTTAGGGGATTTAGGGGATTAGGGGATTTAGGGGATTTAGGGGATTTAGGGGATTTAGGGGTTTTAGGGGATTTAGGGGATTAAGGGGATTTAGGGGATTTAGGGGTTTTAGGGGGTTTTAGGGGATTAGGGATTTAGGGGATTTAGGGGATTAGGGGATTTAGGGGACTTAGGGGATTAGGGGATTTAGGGGTTTATTAGGGGATTAGAGGGTTTTAGGGGATTTAGGGGTTTTTAGGGTTTTATTAGGGGTTTTAGGGGATTAGGGGATTTTAGGGGATTTAGGGGATTTAGGGGATTTAGGGGTTTTAGGGGATTTAGGGGTTTTAGGGGATTTAGGGGATTTAGGGGATTTAGGGATTAGGGGATTAGGGGTTTTTAGGGGATTAGGGGATTAGGGGATTTAGGGGATTAGGGGATTTAGGGATTTAGGGGTTTTAGGGGATTTAGGGGATTAGGGGATTTAGGGGATTTAGGGTTTTAGGGGTTTTTAGGGATTAGGGGATTTAGGGGATTAGGGGATTTAGGGGATTTAGGGGTTTTTAGGGGTTTTTAGGGGTTTTAGGGGTTTAGGGGATTTAGGGGATTTAGGGGTTTTAGGGGTTTTAGGGGTTTTAGGGGATTAGGGGTTTTAGGGGTTTTTTAGGGGTTTTAGGGGATTTAGGGGATTAGGGGATTTAGGGGTTTATTAGGGGTTTATTAGGGGATTTAGGGGATTAGGGGATTTAGGGGTTTTAGGGATTAGGGGTTTTAGGGTTTAGGGGATTTAGGGGATTAGGGGATTTAGGGGATTTAGGGGATTAGGGGATTTAGGGATTTAGGGGATTAGGGGTTTTAGGGATTTAGGGATTTAGGGGTTTTTAGGGGTTTTTTTAGGGGTTTTTAGGGTTTTTAGGGGTTTTTTAGGGGATTAGGGATTTAGGGATTAGGGGATTTAGGGGATTAGGGGATTTTAGGGGTTTTTTAGGGGATTTAGGGGTTTTAGGGATTTAGGGATTTAGGGGATTTAGGGGATTAGGGGATTAGGGGATTTAGGGGATTTAGGGGTTTTTAGGGGTTTTAGGGGTTTAGGGGATTTAGGGGATTTAGGGGTTTTTAGGGGATTTAGGGGATTAGGGGATTAGGGGATTTAGGGGGTTTTATGGGTTTAGGGTTTTAGGGGATTAGGGGTTTAGGGTTTTAGGGGATTAGGGGATTTAGGGGATTAGGGGATTTAGGGGATTTAGGGGATTAGGGGATTAGGGGATTTAGGGGTTTTTAGGGGATTAGGGGATTTAGGGATTTAGGGGATTAGGGGATTTAGGGATTTAGGGGTTTTAGGGATTTAGGGGTTTT